>CM029117.1:20976779-21381779 GCA_016859345.1 Istiophorus platypterus
ATCTAATTCTCTTCTGATCATTTACCTGTTGCTTTGCTGTTTCTTGTATATTGTTATCAAACACACATCATCAAACCAGAGTGGGTGATGTTAGGTTGATATGGGCTTTTGTCACCGTGTGAGAGGTTGTATTATCTTACTCTATTCTTTATAGCATTAAATTCTGTAATTTATACATTTTTTTTTGTGTGGCTTTATGTAAATGCATTTACATGAACACTGGCACAAATACAGTGCATGCACACTTCCTGTTACATTACAGCTGCACCGAACAACCGGCCTGCCCCTGATTTCCCCCTCACAGATCAGCCATGACTTCGGGTTCCACCCTTTGCTGCAGCGGTGGGTGATTGGCAAGCGTCTGGCTCAGGACCAGGAGACGCTCTACAGTCATGGCATCCGTCAGGACGGAGACCAGGCTTTCCTGTTCATCCGCTCCGCCCGTGCTGCTCAACTAACACGGCATCAACACAAACTGAACCAGGAGCAGGAACGCATAGAGGGTCAGGAATGCACATGCACATGCACAAGCACACACACACACGGATCAAGGCTGCAAATCTCTTTAATTCACTCTCAGTTAATCTACTGATTTAGTCCATGAAAATATTGACAACGCTCATTAGATTGTACTGTCAAAAATACACACACTCATGGCAACTGATAAAACATGAGCAGGCTGAAGCCGAACTTGCGAGTTGTTTGGGCAGTGCCAGTTTAACACCTTTTGGGTTTTTGATTGAGGAACACACTACTCAGGCAATACTCTTTATGGTTTGATCAGTTTGGCAGAAATGATCAAATATTAAGTAGGGAAAACAAACTGTTCAATCATACGGTGCAAACTTTTGTTATGTCACTTTGTCTGCAGACCCATTTTGGTCAGTACCGAAAATATATCAAGATTCGATACACAGCCCCAGCGAGAAATCTTTTTCTGTTATCGGCATCCGTGATTGCCATTGGTATCAAAAAGTCAACTTACCGGTTAAATAGAAGTTTTATGGAGGGTATGTCTATTCGTAGGCATTGTGGAGTCAATTGGGGCGATGCAGCTGTTTCCCAGAGGGCTGGGTGGAGGTGGTGGTGACAAGACAGATCCTCCTCCAGGGCCTCAACAGACTCCTCTTCCTCCTAAACCCCCCGCTGCTGCTGCTGCTAAACCTGCCGTGCCTCCTAAACCTCGGGTCAGAATACCAACTCTGTGTTAGACATTATGTCTGCAGAGTGTCTGTCTATGTTGTTTATCCACATAGCGTGTGTCCAGGGGCTGTGCAAGTAAACTGTATGTCTGTCTTTGTGTGCGTAGTTGGGTTGGGCTTGTACCATGTGCACATACGTGAACAAACCAACACGCCCTGGCTGTGAGATTTGCGGAGCGGAGCGGCCAGAGGATTATGAGGTGCCAGACATCTACCAGCCAGACCAAGAGGAGGTTCTACGGCTTCAGCAGGAACAGCTGGCCACATTGCAGTATGAACAGGTAGCAGTGCTGTTCATATGAATTCCGACAACCAGAATTCCTTGAGCCTTTTTCAAATTTATATCTAAAGTTGATCTCACCCTGGTCACCCAGACTCATTGAAACATATGGTTGTTGTGCGATGGCCCGTCAGCAGTGGACCTGCACCACAGTCTTACAGTTTGTGTTTTTAAAACTTGAACGTATACAGGATGTACTTTGTTAGCCAAAGAACAAATTTCTTGATTTATCAAAAACCCAGAGCAGGCGCTATAGAAATTTTGGAAGGTAAAAGCTGTTACTGAAACTTGTGTGTGTTAATCTAAATGCACTGGACATTTATCATAGCTCTTATGTTTAGAAGAAGATGTTAAATAGATAAACTAAAATTCTTTATGATGTGGTATTTATGAGAAATGCAGGACCTACAGATGACACTTATTCTCTGCACAACCAAATACAATGATGTATGGAAAAGTAAAACCAACACCAACCAAGTAAAGTCTATAGAAACTTTGGTGATGCTGCTTTATCAGTCTTCAGCTGTTTCGCTTTCAATTTTCTGTAAAAACCCTGGTAATGCTCCTTTACACAGTCTTTAGCTGTTTCATTTTCTGTTTCCTGGAAACATGGTATTATAACATTTGTAATGAGTCATCAAAATTTGTCATGAATGTCTGAGTTTGCATGTATCTCTCTGTCTTATTTTGCAATGAAGGCAAAGCAAGAGGAACGTGAGAGGAATTACTGGAACTTGTTGGCAATGGAAGACAAGAACCTTATACCCAATGCCACAAAGACGGACTGTCCCATCTGCTTCTCTGAACTGGAGCCAGGGGACGGCATCGTGCTCAGAGAGTGTCTGCACACCTTCTGCAGGTCATACAGGGATCAGCTTTGTAGCATTTTATGTGACATAAAAGTGATTAAAAAAAAAAGTCTTCAGTCTGATTTATGAAAGTCTACACTGGCCATATACATGACATTATATTTTAATTTTTCCAAAGGTTAATATTTTATGCATCTCCACATTTGCATCGTTCTTATGTATGTGAATGTGTGTTGTCTTTGTGTCGTTTTTCAGGGAGTGTCTAAAAGGGACTATAGTGAACAGTCAAGATGCTGAGGTGTCGTGTCCTGACAGATGTGAAAGCAAGCTCCTGGACCGAGAAATCAGAGCGGTGAGACAGGACAAGAAGAAACTTTAAGAATCTAAAAGTTGACGGGAAACGTAGCGTATACTATCAAACAATAATAATCCAGACAAGAATTCGTTATGACTGTGAGCAGATTTTCATTTTTCACTAGTTCAGTGGGGCAGTGGGAACAGAAAATTCTTTGCACATTATCTTCTGACAATGTGGACCTAATGTAAAATGACTGACCTGATTGGTCAAAATAATTAAAAATACAATGACTTCCTATTCATCTTCAAACCCACCTAGTATGTTAGTAAAGTAAGAAAGTGTGTATATATGTGTATATATATATAACTATTATTATTATTTTTTAAATTAATCTCATAATGTACACAACTTGACAGCAGCAAATGTTGTGAACAAACTGCTCCTGAGTTGCAAATGTTCAACACTAGGACAGTTAGGATGAATTTACCGAATCTGAATCTACAGTCCATTAAGCTTTAGACATTTACACAAATGTCAGTGCTGCGCACTATAAAGTCATTTTTCAAAACTCCTGCTCCAACAGAGCAGCCTCTAACAAGCAGCGGGCTCTTCCTTTATGTGAAGGTGACAGCCCCACAGTATGTGCTCTCTCTCCCTGACAGCTTCTCTGCCTCTCTGCCTCTCTGTTATTGCTAACTGTATGATCGCGGATGCAGCTGCTCACAGAGCAAGAGCACCAGCGGTTTCTGGAGTTGCGCCTGAGTATCGCGGAGAGCCGCGCAGATCACAGCTTCCACTGTCAGACCCCCAACTGTCGAGGGTGGTGCGTCTATGAGGATGAAGTCAACGAGTTCCACTGCGAGCTCTGTGATGAAACTAACTGCATTCTCTGCAGGGTAGCTATGTTACCTTTATCACATTAACTGAGGAGGGGTCGCTTTTTGTGCGTGGGGATAGTAGAAGCACCGAACCATAAGGGATGCTGTGTGTGTGTGTGTGTGTGTGTGTCTCCAGGCCATCCATAACGGCATGAACTGTAAGGACTACCAGGATGACCTGCGCATCCGGGCCGCAAACGACCAGGCGGCTCAGCAGACTAATGAGATGCTAGAGGTAGGTCAAGCTTAACGCTGTGTGTGACAGCGCAGCGTGTCAAAATGACCAGCTGATCAAATTAGACGATGAACGGACACGGGCTCCCTGGAGAAACGTGGAAAAGTAACAACCTTGTGTTTTATCATTTCTGTCGATTCTGTTAATATGTTAATGTCCATTTAAAGCAAAGGAACACACCACTTCCTGCACAACACTACAATTTTGAACTTAATATTGATATTAATATATTCTTATATACTTAATATATATATATATATATATATATATATATATATATATATATATATATTATAGATTGAAAAAGTAATCACGTAGAGCTTTCATTCGTCTTGTCTCGTGTCCCGTAAATATTTGATGATTAACCATGAATTAGAACAGATGTGTTTTGTACTTAAACTGAAGCTTGACTTCCGGCTTACTTCTTTATCTGCAGACATAGATGAAATGTGTCTGTCTGTTTTCTTTAAAGTGAATTAAAAAGTCTCTTTCATCTCCGAGTTTAACTTTAAAATACTTTGAGACCGTTTCAGACATTGACTTTGAATAAATTTAACAAATACCCTAAATTTCCGTATCCAGTACTTAATATTCCAGTTGCACCAGCAGCACCACAGGATCCACGTTCCTAACTTGTAACTGTTGCTCTTTTTTTGAATACTTGTTAAATCACTATCAAGCATTTTTAATTCTATTTGCACTACACGTGTTATTCAGTGTTGATTGTCTGATTATTTTTCTTTGCGTTTTTCCACACATTTCTCTACAGAGCATGCTGCAGAATGGGGAGGCCATGAAATGTCCAAGGTGCGACATCATCGTCCAGAAAAAAGACGGCTGCGATTGGATCTGCTGCCTGATGTGCAAGACCGAAATCTGCTGGGTCACCAAACAAGCTCGCTGGGGACCAAATGTGAACACTTACACACGTCCAGAGCTCATTAAACACATTTCCATGCAGTGTAGATTCAATGATGATGAAAGATGAAAGTTACCATATTTTGTGTTTGAGCTTTACATGACTTTTTTTTCCCCCACAGGGCAATGGCGACATATCAGGTGGTTGTAGATGTCGAGTCAACAATCAGCCTTGCCATCCTAACTGCCAGAACTGCCACTGAGGCAAGCACACCAATGAACACATGGAACATGCAGCTGCAAGCACGTGATGAACTCTCTCAAGAAATGCACCCCTCAGCTGATGCTTTCACATGTTCTTTTGATTTTATTATTCTGACCTTCTGCATGCATTTCACTGACACGCTGACAAGACACTGTACAGTAGTTGTCCTGTCACGGAGGCACACCCTTCTTCAAAGGTGTGGGTACCACAGGTAAAAATGCTAAAATATACTAGCTATGCAAACTGCCAGCACTAGATTCTGTCTCTGCAGCTGAGAATATCAGCTCTCAATGTGAGAAAATAGGCTTTACTGGGGTCTAATACCTTCTTGTGAGGAATCAGTGCGTTGCACACATGGTAAACTCTGGCTACTGCTCATCACAATTCGGTTTGATGCGACAGTTATGATCTTGTTTTTTCTCAGTTTAGGCTTCAACTCAAAACTTGTAGTTCGATCTGTCAAGCATCCCAAAATAACATTTTCAACCTCTCGACACAGTCATGCAAATACAGTGTAATGCCACGATGCCTTTGTTCTTTTCCTGTGTGTGAAGTACAGCTTTAATAACTACAACTTAAAGTGTCATTCTTGAATAACTTTTTTTTTCTGAGAAATGAGCGTTTAATTACATGAGTCCGAGGTCACGAATTCCTATGTAAACTGACCAGAGGATTTTATGAAGTTGTAACCAATGTAATGTAGGTTTATCAAATGATAGGTGAAGATGATTGATTTGTAGTGGGAATTGTAAGCAATGGATTTTCTCTCTGCTGACAAATCATAGCACGGTGAAGTGTTTACTTTGCATTAATGTGTTCATAATGCAAATCATGCTGCAAAATGACAAAGAAGCTGCTCTGATGCAATTTATGACTTTAAAGTGTCCGGTTTAAACCATGACCTCGTAGACAAAAAAAGATGCTGTGTTTTTGTCTGGTATTCAGGTCTTTATCTATAGGTCTGAAGTGGTCATTCATCAAGACTTAAAGTAACCAATGCACTATATTATATACATTTAGTTTTTCTGTTTAATCTACGATATAAAGTGTGTTGGGTTTTGTCATTACTTGAAACATGTCTTAAATATTTTTTTTTTTGTTAATTTGTATATATAATTTACAAGCTGAGCCTTCTGGAGGAAGTTCATCTTTGGTGCCTGAGCAGCAAAATGCAAGCAGCCATTTTAAAATGGAGAATTAAAAAAATCTTTATGCTGTGTTGTTGTTTTTTTTTTTTTGGCACAACTTGTGAACTACACATTAGAGTTTTTGAGTTATATGTATAAAAGTGCGCACCATAGTCAAATGTACGTACCTTTGTTGCTTATGTTAACAATGCCTCTTTTAAAAGTTATGGCTTTAACCATCATTACAGGGCATTCTGGAATATTATTAGAAAACATTTCAGCGAAATGTCAGCGATAAACTTAAAAGTACAACTTAAAGATAAGAAAATATAACTAATGTGGATGGATTGTTGCTGAATCTCACACAGTGTACATGTGTACATGAAGCGTACATGAGTGTACATGAAGCTGATGAAGTGATGAAACAGACAAAAGGACAGGTGAATGTGACAGAAGAGCTGAGGCTAACAGGTGTTGAACATAACCTGATAAATACAGTTAGGTCTGAATAAAGTTCAGCAAAGCTATACAAATGTAAAAGGAAACATCAAATATGTCCTAAAATGTTCAAGATACTGTTTCTGAAGAGCTGTAAAATTTAATCCATTAAATAAACTGGTCATCAGTTTAACTACACTTGGAAAAAAATAAAGATGGAACCCTATGAAGGTTGGGGCGGGTCTGCCTGATCTGGAAAGTATATTTGCGGTATCATAATTCTGTACCTTAAGCTTCCCTTTCTGGTCAAAAATTTCTTTTGCTTTTTGTTATTTCTCTTAAATCCTGTATGCACAGTTTGACACTATAGGGCCATTTTCTTTTTTCTGATATACAGTTTACACAAGTGTAATGTAGAAATCTGAGACTTGCGTTGCACAAACAAGGAACAGACTTCTCAGTGAAGTAGGAGACATCTTGTGCCCAGCAATTAAGCTTCTGAAAAGAAAAAGAAGAAAAAATTACATCATCAGATTTTCTGCCCTTTTCGATGATGGAGACAGGATAGATTTAAATTTTTTTTGTAGGTGAAAAAACTGCATGGGACACAAATTATTATTCCAAGCAGTGTAATTTTATGTCTTAAGACTCTTCGTAGGGTATTCATAGTTTAAAAAAAAAAAAACCCACCAAAACATGTACATGTGTACATGTTACCGGGTACAAAGAAATTAGTTTACATATTGATGTGCACCTGTGTCAAAAAAAAAACCCCTGAACATTTTCACTCTAATTTATTAGCATTCTCTTGTAAAACTTTACATTAGTATGACAGTTTCATTATAACAAAATAAACATAAAAGGCAGATAAATCATTTAGTGCAATGAAAATAAATGAAATCCACTGAGTGCAGATACATGTTGCTTTGAAATACTGCTAAGCAGGTATACTTCTCAGGCACCTCGGAGCATGTTCCAGGTCACCTTCATTTTCATTAGTCTGTAGATCTCTTACCAGCTGAATCAGTACAAAGGCAAAAAGTCCAATGACCCCTACATAGGAATTGGATACCCAGGTGTTCAGTTACTAATATACAGTAGCATAACAGATTTCCTCAACACGTCACTTTAATTGATCCTATGATGTGTTTTTAATTGACTGCTTTTTGTGCCGTCCAATGCAGGTGACTAAAACTCAGTTAATTCTGAAGATTTCTGTTGAGCAAAAGACGAGATTTCAGACAATCCAAAATAATTGTCTTAGAATGAAGTGCTCTGACAAACTACTTGCTAAGTATTTTCTGTTAAGACTTGGGTAACGCACATGCAATCCTCTATTTAAAATTTTTTTAAATGACTGGACCATTGGAATGAGCTGGACCGACTGAAATGCAAATGCTGCCTATTCTACACTCTAAATCATTCAATTTACTAAATGGTATGTGTTCAAATAAAGGTCATGTCATGTTCAAAACAAAAATGTTGGACAGTAGTAATTTAAAGGCTCAGGTGCTTTTTCTAACAGTAGTGCTTTTGCAGTAGGAGTGAGCAAAGCACCCACCGAAATTATTTTAAAGTGATTTTAAAAAGCTAATGCAGTCAGTGCAAACTGGGTCCCCCACAGTATCAACCCAGACTACGGTATCCACTGCTACCAGGCAATCTGTAATTGAGTGAGTGTATTGTTTAACTATGAGGTGAGATTTTATCATCTACTTTAGAAAAACTGCAGCAGAAAACATACACTAGTCCATAGGTAACTGGAAAGCTCGTAAAAACTTTTCCTTATGGTTGAATTTTACGCCCCGGTGTTTGAAAGCTGTACTCCAATACGGGTCTTAATCCTCAGATTTAAGTTTTTCGAGATACAAAAAAATAAGTCTCAAGCGGGATACAATACGTTTACTTAGATAACACCATTAACATTTTGACCCAAACAATGTTCCAAAACTAAAATGTGTAGTCAAGGGTGACAACTGTTGACATGGGAACAAAATGAACTAAAAACATAATAATATTGTGACCTTAAAAAGTGCCTGTGTGACATGACCAGATCTCTGTACAGATTCTGATACCTATAAATTAAGAAACAGTAAATTCTACAAAGAGAGGATTCTACCAATCCTCTATTTGGTCTCAGTCCAGGTATCAAATAGATAACAAACGGGTTGTGAACACATGAACACGCGTGAGCACGCATACACAAACACACTCATTCATACATATTCATACATTCACCTCAGCTCTCTTGATTGGCAGCAGTTTGAAATGCAGTGCAGTGAGTCCACCAAGCTTTCAGCATAAATCTCTGTGAGCATAACGCAATATCAGATTATCCTAATACCAAATATAAATAAACTTTAATAATGACACCATCAATAATAGAAATACAGTCTCTTCATTAGAACAGGATGGATTCTTCATTACAGAAAGCAGCTGTAGCTTATACTGCTGCTTGCTCTTCAGGAGTCATAGAAAGAACCCTCGTCAGGGGCCTTAGAAGTCCTACATATAGTAGGATGTTTAGTAACATCCTAAAAGATGAAAGTGGGCATTAACTGGTTTAGTTTAGAGAGCACACTCCAAACAACGTTACTGGTTGCTGCGTTTGTGGCTTAATTACTTAAGGGGGTCTTGGAAACAGACCCACCAACTAGATTCAGTCAAGAACAGATAAGTTAGTTTGTACGGATAAAGGATGAGCAGTTCAAGGAAACAGGTCCAGTTTGGGAGCCCACTCCAGGGCAGTGTTGACCACAGCAAGAGCTGCTGCCCCTAAAGCCACTGTCAGACCCATCACAGCCAGTCGAACAAACCGCCGTGCTGCTGAAGGCTGAGCCACTGCTACTACCGAGCTGGCCGCTGAGCTCTCCAGCGCAGCCTGTTTTTGTCTGCGTCTGCGACGGAGAACAGAGTCCGGCCGCTGTTGGGTGGACGCAAGATCAAAATCCTTAAAGGTAGAGGCTGCCATGCTAAGGAGGTAAAGGAACAGATACAAAGAGAGAGACCGGGACAGACAGAAAATGAAAGGGTTAATAAAAGAGCGGTAAGTAACCAGATTTTTTTAGAAGCAGAAGAAACTGAAATATGAATTTTACAGTTTTAACAACAGAGTGCAAATGCAGAAGCAGAGAAATAAAATATTCAAAGCACGAAAAAAGTAGTGTTGTGTAAAGGTAAGGTAGTAAACCTAAAGAGATAAGTACCTTTCATGTGAGGCAGCTTCTTTAGCCAGTTCAGAGGGAGGGAACTGGACAAAAAGGTCTCCTGCTCGGCTGATGAGTGTCTCATATGGCAGATCCTGGGGAATCTGAGACAGCAGGTGATGAACCATGGCCATGTCGCATTCACACTCCAACACCTCCTCTTCTCTGTATAGCACGATCTGCAACACAAGTACAAATAACACATGCTCGCACATTCACCATTCAAAGGGCAACAATGGTAAAGTTGTATCAGACATACAAGGATTAAGCATAAAATGCCTGAGACGAGTTAACTGAACCAGAATCTGCGGCTACGGTTTTACACCACTGCAATGATCTAATTGGACAGGTTTGGACCAATTGATCAGTCATGGATCATAAAATATTAATTAATACTCAACCATTGCCTTTCTAAGTGTAGTAGAGATCATGGCATCATCACGTTCTATCAACCAATAGCAATGATTTTGTCTTTACACAACCCTCGGAATGGGCATAATATCATACAGTGTATTATCAATCAAACTCCCCATGTTGAGCAAAGCCTTAAAATAAAAGGTTACATCAAAGGTTAAATGTTGGCCTCTGGCTCGCATATTAATAAATGAGGCTCATGTAAATGTCCTTGCCTTTGGTTATGTTTTATCTTTTCAGCAGACTTAATTAATGTACTGTTAATGAAGTGCTGATTATAGGGAACTCACCACAGCAGCAAAGTAGATAGGCATCAGTGGATGGCATGCCAAGAAGAAGTCATATAACCGCACAACATGGCGAAAGTCTGACAGGACGTGGCCAAACCAGGTGATCAGCCAGCTAAGAGCGAAGACTGTACCCACCTCAGCCCTGAGAATCAAAACATGGCAGAGATCCTCTTACATCAACATTTAAAACTGCAATGTTCTCTTGTGCACCAGGTACAATATAGCACTTAAGACCAAAAATAGTTGGAGGTTATAGTTATGTTATGGGATCTGGAACCGAAAGTCAGGTACAGAGGGCAACTGACAGGTTAGCCCTCCAACTGGGAGGACTTGGTGACATATGTTCCTAAGTCTTTACAGAAGTAACTTGAACTGTACATAATAGGATCAGTGTGCTGTAAAAGTACAGTCATCCTTCACTAAGTTTTTTTTTTTTATTTTGAAGAAGATATTGCTATAGGTGTTTCGCAAGGGTTGAGAATATAGCCAAACTTAATGTCTGTAGACAAAATTAACATTAATATATCATCCATTCATAAATTCCCTTTGCAAAATGTCAATAATATTGCAATTGAATTCTAAGGACTTTTTTGATGAAAATACACTGTCGTGTCTATTTTATGGCAAAACCTACTCATACATGACCTTCCTCTCCCATAAACTAATCAAGCTCAACTTAAATGTTAGAGGTCTCAATATTGCATAAATCTTATAAACTTATTAACATTCATCATGTGAAAAAAGGGAAACATTTGGAAATTAAATTTTCTAAGTTTATGAAAAGAGACACTGTTGGAAGCAATTTGTAGAGCAGATACAAAAAGCAGTAATTTTCATAACCCCAGGGCAATCTGTTGGATATGAAACATTTGAAAAATCAACACTGAGCTTTAGTTGAACTACCTTATCTGGAAAATAGCTGTATGTTCCTACTACATCATAAAACGCCAATGGATTTTTCATTTTTTTGCAAAGCTTCGCATCCTACAGGTAACCTCTGACTGGAGACAGACAATAATTTGATTTGGACTAGAGTAACTTAAAAAAGCAGGGAGTCTTACTGTTGCATGAAGTCATGGACCTCTGGGTTGACCCTCTCAATGATTGGCATCAAATAGTTAAGAATATGTTTTGTGTTGTCCATTGTAGGATCCATGAAATCCCTGAGACAGAGGGCAGCAGAGAGCAATTTATAGAGTGTATATTAGTTAAACCCACCATTAAAGAAGGGAGGAAGGAAGGAAGGAAGGGAGGGAGGGAAAGGATTTTTTTTTCATTCTGACATGTAGACACAACAAAGAAAAGAAGTGATAGGTAGTAGAGCAGCATATACACACACACACACACACACACACACACACACACACACACATACACACACACATATGGCAAGTACCTGAGGTGATGCGTGGAGAGCTTTTCCACAAGAGCAGTTGCAAGACGCTCTCCCAGGACTAATAAAAAGGTGACAACAATGTCATGGTATCCTTGGTAGTAGTGCAGCTGGGAATTACGTTTCAGAACTCTGAGGATGATGTCAATTAGCTCTTCCTGCAGACCTTCCCTCTGCTCATCTGGCATACCTGTACAAAAATAAAATAAATTCACTTGTTAGTTTACTCAAGCTTTAGGTAGACCACTGTGCCAACGACCCTGAAAATACAAAATGTCATCTATATAATCTCTTCAAAACCATTCCATAATCTGTTCATGCCGATTTATAATGGCCTATGGTTTAACAATCTAGAAGCAGTGCTGGTGTTACATTTCTCAGTCAAAAAGAGGATAAGATGAGTAATTAAGGAGCATGATTGGTAATATTCACCGTTGGCTTCCCTACCAGTATACCCTGTCAAAAAAAAAGAATGACAAATAAGTAAATAAATAATGCAACTCCATAATTTCAGTATAAAACCTGAACTGACTGAAATTCGGTCGTGCTCTGAGTAATACCAAGTACCTACGTTTGTTTAAAATGAGTCTTATCAAAAAATACAGTGCTCTATATTATTACCCTCCAAAAAAAAAAAGTTTGTCCCTCCAAAAGTAACAACAATCAATGAAACAGTAATTTGAAGTAAAAACGGTATGTCTTCCACCTCATGACTGACAGACGACACAGTTTGGCACTGATCAAAGTGCACTAAGATCAGAGCTTGCAGAGGCCACCAGTAGTACATTCTGTATGCAGCTCCTTCAAGTACAGTGTGAAACCCATAGGTCTGGATTTGACTATCTGAGTATTAATACTAGTGAGATGGACCGGCAGCGATAGAGTAGACAATTCAGCTGCACCTGTTGTGTAATTTTATTTGGCAGTTTGGCTACAAACAAATGCAACACCACCAGCAAGTGGCAGCATGGCGGTGTCCATATTGCATTGATCTGGAGGACAGAGAATGTAGGGTTTGTTTGTTTGTTTTAAAGCAAACAGCATTTATACATTAAATGACTTTTTGCACAGAGTCAAAAACTGCATTTGACAAATTTGGCTTTGGTATTGAACTTTTTTTTTTTAACATGACTAATAATGACACATTCCAAAGGAAACCCTGAACAAATACAATTTTTTCACACTTGAACATCCCTTGATTTATTTAACACTGCCACCCCTAAGGCCACTTTCAATATAGTAACTTTAAACACGTCGGTTTGAAAGTCTCAACTCTCTAGATTTTGTGCTCAGGAGTGGTGCACCGCAGCCAAGTTGCGTGTGCTTCATTCGCGGGTACGAAACCCTCTCTGAAACAACCCAACCCAGCTGAACGGTTTTTGTTTGCATTTACCTGGAGGGAACCTCCGCAGCGAGCGTTGGACATCCAGCAGCACCTGGTTGTAGTCCTTGTTGTTCTCTCGCTCCACCGTCTCTGGACAAGACAAGACAAGACACGGTTAGCGCTGATGTGTGAGTCAAATGCGTGGGACAGCTCGCACCTGCTAAGACTCTGCAGGATTAATACCGATCATGCATAGCTGGAGAGCGAGTGTCGTGTGCAGCTGCATAAAGACGTGCACCACCACCCCCCAGTGCTCCGCGTTTGCATGTGTGCGATACCTGGCTCCTGATCCACGACCTGAAGGGGGACGTTGAGGAGCCGGGGCCACACTTGGCAGCGTATCTCGTCAGTCAGCAGGCCCCCCTCGCTGATCGCCATCCTCCTCAGGGCTGCTACGTCCGCCGGACTCACGCTCAGGGCCTGTGTGATGTCCGCGACTTTCCTCTTCCGTCTGGCGTCCCAGTCTGAGACACAGACACAGACACAGAGACACAGACAGACACACACAGACACACACAGACACACGAAAACCACCCTGTTCAGCTAGCTAGCAGAGGTCGACTTTTAGCTCGCAGCTGTTATTTTTTAATATGCAGCGAATACACTTCCGGTTAGGGGGGCGCGGTTGTTAGCTTAGCTGACTCTAAAAAGACGCAAGTTATTATGTGGTTATTTTGTCATTAAAAGAAAAATCAACCGAGGTTTTCTCGCTTTATTGCCGGAAAATCCACGATACACGGCGGGACAGGCTAAACCGGCGACGGTTCGTTTAGCAACACGACACTTACCGTTACCTTGTTTTCCATTCACCGGCGACGAGGCACCGACGCTTCTAGATTTCTTCATGTTTTTCCTCCACTTTCTCGACGCGTCCCTCGTCCTCGTCCTCGTCAGACACCGTTACCCGCCATCCTCTGTCCGGCTAACCTCGGTTTTAGCCCTCGGCGGCCGCCCGCTGGAAGCTAGCCTCCTAATTAGCAAGGCCAGCCTCATACAAGAAACGCGTCCCGACGGTTAGCGAGTTTAGCGTTAGCTAGCCGCCGAGCCGACGCCGCGCCGCCCCGGTTCCGAAATCCACATTTTCGGCGACGCTGCCGTCGTTATTCGGGCCGCTGACAAAACCGGTTTACGATTAAAAAAAAGCGGCGCCCGGTAGCGATACGGTCGGACCGAGGGACAGGGCTACATGTTTACACCGGGCCAGGCGACCAATGGGAGGCATTAGCAGCAGGAGGTCCTCCCTGCTAACACTGACTCACCGCGTAGGGTCAAGATGACGAGGGCAGGGGATGGGAGGTGACGAGGAGGAAGCGCCTGTGTACACGAGAATAATAATAATAATAATGATGATAATAATAATAATAATAATGATGATGATGATGATGATGATGATAAGGGGAAGAAGAGGAAGAAGAATGAGGATTATGTCTTTGATTTCTTGATGGAAACAATGGTGGAAGAAAATACCGAGGCGTTTAAGATGAAATACCAAGGCGCAGAAATACAAGTCCCGCATTCAAAACTTTAAATGTACAACAATATTAGCATCAAAATGAACTTAAAAGTGCAAAAGATTAAAAGTACTCGCGGCTCATTTCGGAATATAAATATATATATATATATATATATATATATATATATATATATATATATATATATGACTCAAGTTTTCGGAACTTTTCATCAGGGAATCAAATAAGCGTCAACTTGTCATAACCTATATTCAAACATCATACTTTATATGGTGGTATATATATTTTTTTTCCATTAATAATCAGGATCAGCAAAGTTAACGAGTAACTTCGGTCATCGTGTATAAGTAGTGGAGTAAAAAGTATAGTATCTAGTGGTACCAGGAAATGGAAAATACTCTAGTAACTAAAGTACATGTAGCCTACCTAAAACTGGTACTTAAGTAGAGTACTTAAGTAAATTAACCTAGTTACTTTCCACCACTAGACAGACAGAAAGACAGACAGACAGACAGACAGACAGATAGCTAGATAGATAGACAGATAGACAGATAGATAGATAGTTAGATAGGTAGATAGATAGATAGACAGACAGACAGACAGAAAGACAGACAGATAGATAGATAGATAGACAGACAGATAGACAGACAGATAGACAGACAGATAGATAGACAGACAGATAGACAGATAGATAGGTTATTGGAATGCAACTAAGTACATTTACCTCTGTCCTGTAAGTATTTACTTTTTTTTCCCTCTTTTTCTCCTAACTTCCACTTTCCCAGATTCGAGAGGAAAATGTATTTTTGTTTTAACTTCCCTCCGTTTGCTGTACATGGTAATTGCATAATAGTTAGACGTATTTTTTTTTTAAAGTTGTACACGCATGACGTTCAGTTTATAAAACACAATGCGACACATCCTTATAAGATAAAGCACCCGGACGTATAGAGTTCACACTCAAGACATTACCACTGAACAGTTGCGACTGGGCTGCAATCTGTGTGTGTGTGTGCATGGAGTTTGATCGTGCACAAATATTATGCCACATGCTGTCTCGTAGGTGTGGTTCGTCCGTTTGCATGAAACGAAAACGAAAATGACGGAGCATTTAAACAGCGGCTTCCTGGATTGAGCGTTTCAGAAGCGCCCGGCACCGACGCACAGACCGGTCGCCGGGAGCGAGAGCGACAGGGACGCGGCGATAAGAGCAGAGGGGGCCCCGGTCCCTCTCCTCCTCGACGCGCCTGGAAATATTCACCCCGAGTGGATTCAGTCCCTTTCATCCCGTCTTTCTTCGTTTTTCTTCTGGGGAACGGGTCGGAGGGGTGGGGGACGACGACGCTGAAATATTCAGGAAACGTGTGCGTAAATAAGACAGAGAAAGAAGAAAGATGCGGTGTATTAATAATCAGTAAACAGTAAGAAGTGTGTAGAATTATTGTTGAGCATGGAATATATGAGGAGTCGGGACGAATAAGAGGAAGTAATAAGAGGAAGTGCACATTTATCCATTTCTTGGGTGAGTACTTTCATCAGCTTTATTACCAAAAACATTTTGTGGTGAAAAGCTCTAATCCGATTTCTGGTAAAAAGAAACCTACACTCCCTTGCAAGTCCATCGTATTTCCGGTAGAGGGTGTGTTCTTCATATTGTTTATGTCATTGGGATTGAAAGCAAACTGCACTTTGAAAAGAAAAAAAAGCATTGGAATGAAAAAAATACATTAGAACCATCACGCGTTACTAATGAAGTATCAGAGTAGTTGAAATGTAGAGTGCACCCATTACCATGGGCATTTAAGTACATATCACACAAAATAACATTTGTTTCTCTGAAGAAATGGAGACACAGGCAGTTAGATTGGTTGCTTTGACTTCCTCAGAAGCTATAAACAGTGAGATCATTCCTCCATATCTGTATGACCTTGCAAATCTTAGTTTTAACATGACTAAGCATATGACAGTGAAAAAAAGGGACAATAAGATGAATAACAATGGCAAACACCAATAAACTAAACAATCACAGCACGGAGCATTGCAATTAACAAACATATAAAATAAGAAAAGACAGAAAACAGCCCTTTTAGCAGATAAAACAGTTAAATCATTCGAACCTTCATTTTGCATGTCATTATCCTCCAGGGAATTGTAAAAACAAACAAAAAAAAATCCAAAAAATAAATATCAAGCAGTAACTTTACACTGTCTGAAGTCATCTGGGTAAATATTCATTATCCATAATCTAGGATTAAAAGGCACCTCTTTACCAATAATGTCACTGATCTTTACCAATATGTCACTGATCAGATCCAGCTCCCTTTTCCCACATACAGTGAAACAGTGACCCCCTCCGGTGGTTACATTTAATGCAGGTGTCGTGAATATTCGGACTGAAGTGATGCAGCTTAGTCAGTGATGAACTGTCTGCCAAACCATTTATATTGTAATAATTTGGAGTTTGTTTACTGTTTGGTTGATGGTCTACAGAGCACAGAATGTCTTGTGTTCCGGATAGTTTATTATTTATTTTATTTTATTTGATATAGGATTTGCAGTAGCATTAGAATTGGAACGTACATTTGTGCACAAGGACCAGATGCACTTACGTGCTCTTGTTTAGTGTTTTTAGCGAAACTTAAATTTACAAGACTCATTTAAAATGTATTTTTCAATACACACGTGTAATAGTGTTTGTTGTGTTTTTATATTAATGTTTTGCTGCCAAACAATTTAAATAATGTTATTTTCTGGAAATGATTAGGTTTAGTATAATTACCTTGAATAATATCAATGATATACATGCAGATTTACCAATCATAGGCAAAAACGTTGTTAAGTTTGTCTGAATTTATAAAAGTTGCAAGTGATACTAAACGGGGAGTCATTTGGGGACAAAAAGAGCCGGCTCTTATTGCTGAGCCGAGTCGAACGATCTGGCTCACTAAGACTAGACTATCTGGGGCTACTAGAACTCCCATTGATACTTGGAAGTGCACTGGCCACGTTTCGGTCACTGTTTCTCACTTGTTCTGTGTCTGAAAAACAAACAGAAAAATATCTAAATGAGAAAACTTTTATTGGGTATTCAGCTGTATTACATTACTGTATATGTGAGCTAAGAGATCAAAAGAGAGGCAAACATCTTAGCTATACCTTTCCTAGACTAAAATGTAAAGCTTGTGTCTGTTCTTCCTGGCTAAAAGTCATCCTTACAAACAACTGACATAAATTGAGACAACTGCCGTGTCTCACCCATATATGTGAGGACACTGACTGTGTGTTTTTTGTCTGTCAAATTAAAATTTTCCTATCTTTTGAGGGAATACACATTATATAGGGACTATGATTGACTGGGATCAATCTTGATCCATGCTAGGGGATGGTCCTTAATAAAGTAAAACATAACTGCATAACCATATAAGATCTGGTAATCCGCCTCAGTTAAATGAGAAGTATGACAAGGAAATCCTAAGGCTTTGGCATCTTTTGTTCCAAATGAAGTTTGAAAAGGTTTTCTTTAACAATTTTAATGACATTCACTGTATAATTACTCTTTGTCTTTCAGAAACCAACCAACCGGCCGAAATTTCAACCACTAATACATACAAGAAGATGGAGAGACTGACATTAAGAAACGGGAGAAGAGGACCTAATAATGGTAAATATACAGTATGAGACAGTAATCAAGTAAAAAAAACTAAGCACATGTCTAGCAACCAAGGTGTTAACATTCAAGGTCTCATTGGATGAATATCATTTTTCCCCCAGGTTATGACAATGGCCAAAATGACAACACACGTGGAGGCGAACAGGGACACAGGGTGAGAGGGCAAGAGGGCCAAAGAAGAGCAGATCAAGAAAGGGGGGAGACAGATGGAGGTGAAGGGATCCGTTGGAGAGGCAGAGGTGGAGGGGGAGGAGCAGCAGGCGCAGGAAGAGGTGGTAGACAGAGAGGAGGATGGAGAGACAGAGGCGGAAATAGAGGGGAAGGTGCAGATGACAGAGACAGAGCAAGATGGGGGAACGCAGAAATGGGGGTAAGGAGGGGAGGACATAGTTTGGATAGAAGAGGAGGAAGAGGGGGTGAGAGAAGAAATGGTTCGAGAGACAGACAAGATTGGACTGGAGGGAGATCAGATTCTACAGGCAGAGTTGGGCCACCCCAGGGCCGTCGACTGGGCTATAGAATGCTAGAAGAACTCTCTGAAAAAGAGCCATCCGAGGTGGCTATCACCCTCTCTGCTAACCCTGCGCTAGAAGAGGTCCTGCGTGACATCACAATGAGGCCAGACCTGGTCGATCTCCTGTGCCTGGTGCTGAGTAGAGCTTTCAAATCACGGACAGACAGGGGATCTCTGCAGCACTTGGCTGGCATCATAAAAGATTCAGGCTTCTTTCGCAGTGTCCTGCCCAACTATCTGGCAGGCATTGTGTCAGAGTTCAGCACTCTCCGAAGGGAACGGTATCCTCAGCATCTGGAAAATATCCTGGCTATTCTCTCAGAGGTAAATAGACGAAGGAGTGAATGGAAGGACCAATCGTTAAATTCAGCTAAAAGGATAATAAGGAATATATGAAAAATACAGAGCGATTAATTCTCAAAAACTCTGCGTTCGCCTTTTTCTAGCTAAGCCCGTCCACTTCAAACCAATGAGAAACAGACACAGACAAAAACACAAATACAGAAATCTATCATGTGAAAAAATCACCAGTGTACAAACTTTTCAAAAATTTAGTGTTCCTTTTGAAATCATTTGCTCATTACCAATCTGGCTAAGAAAATAGATTTTTAGGCCCTTTGCCAAACATTGTTTCATTATTTCTTTAACAGCCTTTAAACTAGTAGCTGAACTCGTTCTTGTTGATTGTACACTTTAAATAAGTACACCCAACATTTGCTTCTTAGGTGCTCAGCGTCTTCCCTGCCAGTTCCGTGCAGGCAGTGAGTTTGCAAGTGACGCTGATCCAAGTTTCCGTCAACAACCTGAGGGCATCAGGAGTGGACATCCAGCCTCAAATAGAGGAGGCTTTGGAGGGTCTTCGGGGCCTGGTCCAGCACCTCCAGGAGAGATCCAGGCAAGGAACCCTGCGCTCAGACAGGGACACCTATGCCCTCCTACCTACTGGTGGCGATAACCCAGGTAAAGGCCCCTTTATTTCTTTAGTTTTTAAACACCTGTACTACATAATCTGCACAATCTTTTAGGAAAATTTTTTGTAATGTTTAAAAAAAAAAAAAATCCCATAAAGTTTTTTTTTAATAGATATGCAAGTGAATGAATCTCCCATTATTTCTTATCCAGGTGAAGAAGAGCAGCAAAACTTTAGGACCATACCCATCTTCCCAACTCCTGAGGAATTCCAGCAGGACCACAGGCCCTTCCTTAGACCCAACCTCACCTCTCAGCGCTACACAAACACCCACCTCTATCTTGACACGCACTTCAGGCTGTTGAGAGAGGACTTTGTGCGGCCACTCCGTGAGGGGATCCAGCAGTTGCTCCGGAACCAAATGGACATTGGGAGGACCGATAACCCACTGAGGAAAAAACGCTTTGATGATATCCTAGTGTATTTTGACACACAGCTGGTAGTGCCCAAATGCACGCAGACTGGCCTTGCCTACATAGTCCAGTTTGACATTCAGCCACTGAAGGTTAGTTGCTGGATGCATATTGATGTTTTAAGTTTACACTGTAAACACACACACACACATATATATATTTATATATATATATACATACACACACACACACACACACACACACACACACATACACACACACACATATACATATATATACATTTTATACACATATACATATATATACACATACATATGTATCATTATATCATATTTCCTCCATTCTTCCTACAGTTTGTGAAGTGGAAGAACTCAAAGAGGCTGCTCTACGGCTCCCTGGTCTGCCTGTCCTGTAATAATTTCGAGAGCTTCCTGTTTGCCACAGTGTCAGATCGAAACCCCGAAGACCTGCAGAAGGGACAGGTCCAGATTACCTTCACCGAAGAAAGCAGAATCAAGTTGGCCAACACTGAGGTGGGGCAGTACGTTTTGCTTTACAGTTGTCCATAAGGACAGAATCCATGCCACTGCTGAGGATACATGAGGATCTAATTTTAGCCACTTATCTGCATAAGCTGTGAAATAACTGTAGATTAAGTAGTTTCTATCATGCAGCATACAGTATAGTTTTATATGAAACTGGTGTACTATTTTTTATTTATGACGGACCATGTACAAGATTAAACGTGCCATATGATGCATTGTACCAGACCTTGGCATGTCACAGTTAAGACATATGTAAGGTGACAGAGCACCACTAAACAAGCCAGACAACCGAGACAAGAGGAATTAACTAACTTTATCCCACAGAAAGATCAATTGTTCCTTATGGTTGAGACTACAGCCTACTTTGAGGCCTATCGGTATGTCCTAGAGGGCCTACAGGAGCAGCAGGAGGACAACCTCCCCTTCCAGAGGTATGTGTATGTGTGCGTGTGTGTGTGTGTGTGTGCGCTATTGTGTGCTGTGAAGGAGTTTCACATTTTACAGCCAAGGTCAGAGTTTTCATTCAGTATAAATCCCAAAGCACTTTCGAAAATTTTTCAAAGGGCAACAGCGGTAGAAATTGTGAAAAGTTCAGTAGTCACGCTGCTAATTGGCATGAATTAATTACATTGCTGTGGTATTCGCAAAAAGCCATTGCTCATGGATGAGTTCAAAAGTTCTGTGATTGTCTCCACTCTCAGTTCCCTTCACAGATACCACAAAGCAGTGTCTGATATGACACACTTTGTAGACCATCTGTCCCAGACTTTTCTCTAGTCACTTACTGACTAAATCAACAGGAAAGTGCTTCCTTTAGAACTGGAACATGGGAGTTATCAGTAGCATAAACTGCTTGTATATCAAAAAACAGTTCCTCAGTCCATTTACCAATTTTCCTGTTGTTGCTGTTGATGTTGAATTTAACAGCCCCAGATCAGCTATGGGCATTTGGGAATTAATTCTCCACTTCTCTCACTGTTTTCCTTTGTTTATCATATCTAAAAGCGTGTTGCTTTACTTAATACTAACTTTTGAAAAAGAAAAAAGAAAGATATAGCATACTCTTCCTTTTATAAATGATGAGCCGAATTCATATGCAGTAAAATCCACCCTGGCTTGATGCAGTAAATGAAGGGGTTTTGCTGCTAAATCCTCATTTATGATGGCTAATGTTAGCTCATTTTAGCCAACTTTAGATAGATATTGCTGTGTAGTTGACATTATGAGTCAGTCCAACAATCTTTGATTCTTCTCTACTTGGACTATTGTTACACTAAGTTTTTAACATTTATTGTTATCCTGTACATGTCCCTTGTGTCTGTTTTGTGTATAATAGAGCTTAATAATAGAGCTTTGACGATAAAATCAAACTGACTGTGATAAACATCTCACATGCTTACAGCAATGGATTTTACTGTGAGCTTTTAATTGTGACCTATTGAGAAACCTTTTTCTGGGGAAGCAATATATTAGTGATGATGTATTAATTAACACAAAAAAAAAAATTTAATTGAATTCATAATACTTCCAGGTACATTGTGGAGTGCAGCACAGATGTGAAACCCCCAGCTTATCTCCAAAGAGGAGATATGTATGACCTGTCATCCATTGCCGAACCTGACCATAAGGAAAGCATGCAGCCCTTTCACAGCCTGGTGGCAGAGGCCTGGCCGAGAATGGAGGAGCTGGGGCTGGATGAGTCTCAGATGAAAGCCTTGCAGCTGGCCCTCACGAAAGAGCTGGCCATCATACAGGGACCGCCAGGCACTGGTAGGATTGCTGGAAGGATGATGTGATTCGTTTGTGAACAGAAGTATTAAATGTATTTTACATATTCATAAAATGACAAAATACAAAGGATCGCAAAGTTTAAATTTCCCTCTAAAGTACAGAAGATAATCTGCTTCCTCTGTTTTCTCAGGAAAAACCTATGTTGGTCTTAAAATTGCCCAGGCTCTGTTGACCAATAAGGATCTTTGGGAAGATGAATCTGAGCAGGGCGGGATTTTGGTAGTGTGTTACACTAACCACGCCCTGGATCAGTTCCTTGAGGGTAAGCAGTGATGCAAGTCCATAATAATATTGTTTATTTTTTACATGACTGGTTTGGCAAATTAAATACACAGTCAGGTCTCTCAACAAAAGACCTGCATCTGTTCCTAATACTATCTTGGCATATGCATTGGTTTATATGCTGAAACGTTCAATACTGGGCCACAGCTACCTATTTCAAGGGGTTTTTTTTCTTTTTAAATCAAACTCCAGCTCTGTGCCCTGGAGTGGATGATGTCAGATTAATAAACTGAATGTGCTGTGCTTTTGTTTTCCCTTTGCATCGAAGGCATTCATAAATTTCTGAAAAAGGGCATAGTGAGAGTAGGAGGCCGCAGCAACAGTGACATCCTGAAGCGTTTCAGTTTAAGGGAGTTGACCCACGCACAAAACTTCAGAAGCACACTGCCTAGTCACCTGTGTTTTGCACACAATGAGGTGAGCTCATGTTGCCTCACCTATAATGTGACTCTTTTAACTATAACTTGTTGCTTCAGGTTAGTCCACACTTTATTTCTCTCATGCATAGCAGCCTTAGTCTAATAGCCTGTTTCATTCTTTTTTTTTTTTTCGTGTTCATGATGCACATTTTGCACTTCAACCTTATGTCACACATTCAAATGCTCATCACTTTACTCAGCTCCACAAGTCACAGTATATCACACACATTCTTGTGTGATTTCTCCACCTAATCGCTGTGTTCATGACCTGCTTCACAGATTTACAAGCAGCTGTGTCAGAAGGAGAGGGATATTGAGAATCAGAGTTTGAAGCTGGAGTGTTCTCTGAAAGGCATCCTGCGTGAAAGCGTTTTACAGAAGTTCATTTCATACAGACATTGGGACAGTCTGGAATCACCACCTGTAAGTCAGGCTGAATAAAAATACAATACAAACATTTTATTTTTTTATGTGTGTGTGTCTATCTATCTATCTATCTATCTATATCTATATCTATATATATATATATATATATCTATATATATATATATATATATAGATATATATATATATATCTAGATATATCTATATATCTGGGTGGAAAGTATATATATATCTATATCTATATATATCTATATATATATATATAGATATATATAGATATATAAAATGAAAGGACAGTACATAAGGTTGTGTATGTGAAATGTTTTGTAGATGCAGGATGGTTTTCAGACCTGGAACAACAAGAGTCCCAGCCTGATTATAGAGTGGTTGGGTTTGGGTTCCACCGTCTTCCTGCAGAGGGAGACAGAGAATGCAAATAAATTTGAAGGTAGGACTTTTACTGTCAGTGGTGCTCTACTGAAACTGTGTAAGAGTATCTGATAATTATGATCCTTTCAGTGTGTAAGAATCATCTCGAAATTTTATCTGTATGAGTCAGAATGTATTATTTTACCAACACGGTTTGCTCCTTTAAATTTTCTAGGCAATCGAATAAAAAAACAAGTTTAGGGCTATTCTCAAATGTTCATGTCCACATGTTCGTACTACAGCAGCTATAACAGAATATCCAGTGTGTTTATAAAGTTGTTTCACCTTGCTATGGTCGACATACACTTAAAATGTTTTTGTCTGACCAGGTTAAAGTCAGGGCACTGTCAACCAGCAGACACACAAGACCATCACAGATTGATATAAACAGCTGAGAAATATTACGGATGGGTTTCGTTCATAATATTCAGTTTGACAAAATCTCAAATCTTAAAATAAAAGTATTTATGCATGATAAAATGATCCATTGAAATGGAAAATATAACTTAAGAGATGTAGCAGGATTTAGCTAAACAATGATAAATAATCATACACCAGTTCAGCCAGACCAATTCAGTTATTTCACGTGATATAAATCATGACCTTTTACCATTTATCATGTAATTTACAGTAAATAAAATATATAGAATGTAGACTGATATGGTCTGCCCCCTCACCCACTTCCTCTGGCATCTTTCTGTATCTTACGAACTTTTCTTGTCACATGTGTTATTATGCTCCATGCAGCTTTATGGTTTGTCAGTTATAATTCTGTACATTTATTGTACTAGGTGAATTAACTATAATGGTTCTTACTACAATGTCGTAGATATAGCAGCAGAGGAAGCGATGGAGTTGGAAGATGAGGACCTCATCGAAATCGCAGAGGAGGCGGATCTGATCCAGGCAGAACGGATTATTGAAGACGACTTTGGTCCCAGAGGTGGAAGAGATGGCAGAAAGAGGGGAAACGCGGAGGGGTCTATGAGAATGGTGGAAGACTTGATGCTGGCATTGAACCTGGATAAAGAAGAAATGCAAGCTCAGCAAAGCGAGGAAGGATGGGAGGTAAAATAAAGAGGGGATTTGCCATGCGGAGATTGTAAAGGGTTTAACATTTCATGAGTTTAACATTTTTGCAATTCTTTTTCAAGTAAACTTTCATCTGCACCAATACTAGATTGGTCTTAGAGGGGCAGATGTGTGAACATGCTTATAGTAAATCAAAGAGATGGCTAATAGGACCATATCTTAACAGGCACTGCACTGTGTTCAAAGGTAACCTGTGGAGTCTTGTAAATAAACACGTTCATTTTTTTCTTAGCATAATGCATTACCTGTATCCCTGAGGTCTAAATATGTTGAATACACATCCTTACACACGAAACATCTGAAAAGCTCATTTCTGGAAGACTCTGTAACACGCTTTTTTCATCCATGGTTGCTTGATAGCAGTCTTTCCTGCCTTTGTTGGTGGATTGCTTCATTTCTCGGCACATTACTGCCACCGTTGATCAGTCGAATAGCCTGAAGCCATTGGCAGGACTGTGATTTATGTCACCTGTTCGCACACATGCAAGCTTGAGTCGGCCCCCATTCAAAAAAAAAAAAAAACAACAAAAAACTGCTCTATGATATTAGCGGTGGTCACGTACTCCACCTGGTACCTGGAAAGGAGAAAATTAATTATACTAAATTAATTGCTTAAAGGAAAGATTCACCAACAAACACATCTTTTGAATACCACCCGTTTGCAGCACAAGACAGCAGTGGTCAGTTTTAATCCAAACCAGTTACATTGAATTCCAATCGCGGCTCTTGTTAAAATGCCTACAGGAGCTTCAGAAACCACTGCTTTGCTATTATAGTACCAACACTCCATCACTGATGTTTCAAACATTCAGTTTCTCCCCAACATAGCTAAATACACTACGTCATGCTCCTCCTCATACGTGACAAATTAAAAGACCACTTACCCAGTGATGTTAGTTGTGACCGTCCTATTTGAATTAAAGAACCTAACTGAGGTAACGGAGTTACTCAAGTTGAAAGTCTAACCTATCCTGATCTATACAGGTACAACGGGACCAGAAGAAAAAGATGAAGAACAAAATCAGAAAAGAGCTGGGGAAGAGTTCAGCTATGACTGAAGAAGAGGCAGGTACCATTCTTGATGTTTGGACCCTCAGTCGGCCAGACAGATGGAGGCTCTATCGGTAGGTTTGCATCTGCGCTTCACTTTTCTTTTTCTAGGTTCACTCACTATATGATTCTTGTTTTCACAACTCCCTTCCATCACCTCTCCAAGTACATTTCTTACATATCTTTCCTCTTTCCCTCCATCTTCATTTTTCTTCCTTCATTCCTCTCATCCCTCGAGCAACCCTTGGTCTGTTGGAAGTAATCTATTCCCAGTGTGTATAATTAAGTCAACTAATCACCAGAAAAAATGTATCCCAGAGGATCTTCTCACCTCAGACAGCCAAGACATAACTTTTATCACAGTGAAAATAGGATTGTACAGTCTCATGTTTACAGAGATGTAATTATCATTTAGGAAACAAATAGGGCAATTTCCTTCCAAGACAGGTATAATATGTTGCGATGAAATTAACTACACTTTGAGTTTTTCAGGTTTGTTTTTAATTTTGATTATACTCCCAGGTGCAGGGCAAATAATAATTCCAGGCCTTCATATAATTTAATCATTTGTTAGAGTGTTTTATTATTATTAATTTACTTTATGTCTGCAGGTTGTGGGTGGGACACTACAGGGCAGAGCTTCGCAACAAAGCCCTAGAGTCTGAACAGGCCTATCAGAAAGCAGTGGACAGATTGACTGATGTAAAACGACGTGAGAGTCTCTGTCTCCTTAAAGAAGCCACGGTACAGTATCACTGAAGTAGTGAATAGGAAGAATAGTGAATCTTTTTTAATGATCCTGTGATAGATCCTTGCAGAATTAAATCTTCTAGCAGCAAAATCTGTCTAATTTAAAGAAATGTGAAATATGCTAAAGTTGTAGAATTTTGTTGCATTTTCACATCTGTTAATATATTGTTGTATTTAAAGATGTCAAGAGGGAAGTTAAAAGACTAACATAGACCCCAGTCTTGTTTTTGAACAGAAATGAGAGATACAGGCCGAGTTCACCCATAATACAAAAAACACATTTCTTGCTTGTATATAGTGTTATCTAGCCTGACAGGTAGTTTTGGTTTTATTTGCTTGGGCATTTGTGATATGCATCTCTGAGGTTTCTGCCCCAATAAAATGGAGGTGAATGGATAAATACCTTTACAAATCAAACAGTAATGTGCAAATGAAATTACATGTCCTAGTGACTGTTGATAACTACCAGACCTTTCTTCTCCTCAGAGTTGGGTGGAAAGTAGCTAAGTCAACCAACCGCTGGCCTTAGATTCTTATGTACTGTATAGAAATGAGAGTGGTATCACTTCCCATCAAACCCCCAACAAATCAGTAAATAAGTGTTTTTCCCAAAGTATCTAAAAATTTCTACAATGAGGGACAATGAAATATATATCTATTGTTGAATTAAGGGAAATTAAAATGTGAAATAACACATTTTGTACTCTGTATACTGTAAACAGTCATTTAATTGTCTAGAATTCAACTGAGCAGTAATATATAATTAAGGGCAGACAGCAATATTACTGGTTGCTGTAATAAAACTGACTATGAAATTTGAAAACGTCATAAGCTAATATTTTTTTTTAAATATCTTTAATATCTTTTCTGTCAGGTTATTGGCATGACAACAACAGGGGCAGCCAAGTTCCGTGCAGCTCTGCAGGAAGTGCGTCCACGTCTGGTGATTGTTGAAGAGGCTGCAGAGGTTCTTGAGGCCCACACCATCACCACCCTGAGCCAAGCATGCCAACACCTCATCCTCATCGGAGACCACCAGCAGGTAAGAGCCCCCAACTACGAAGATAGCGCAATGTCTCCTAGTCTCTTGGTTGGCCTGAATCTTGTTAAACTCTGTGTGACTATTTGTGTGACATTATTTGAATGGGCCATCCTCCCTATGACTGAAGATCCCTCTGACCACAATTACATAAATGCCTAGGTGAGTGTTTGAAGGAAAATCTATCATAAGGGATTTTGTGTATCTGTTTGGTTGTCAGTATTTGCGGTTGTATGTGTGTTGCACTGAGGGAAATGGATGTTGGACAAAAAAAAAAAAAAAACCATTCTATGCCATGACATAACCAGAGAGTGTAAGGAGTGATATGCTGGACATCAGGGGACTATTACAAGAACTTGTCAGGGCCTGCCAGGGACATATGGCCAGACAGCCTGTCTAGCAATCTGCAGTATTCGATCACAACTCCTCACAGCTTTATCACACATCTCAATATTCTGTGCTGATCTCTTCTTGTTGTGTAACTTCTGTCTGCTCTCCTCCTAATATTTGCTCATTGTACTCTATTTATGCATAGATTCATGCATGTATTTTTCTCTTCAAACAAACCTGACTTCCCTACAGTTGTACTGAAAGTATAAGAACAGAATTTTAAATAGGGTTTGAGTTGAAGATTCCTTTTATCCTAACTCAGGTTTGTAATCAATGGCAGTTTTTATACAGGTACATCAGATTAATATAGAAGTTATTTTCCACTGTACCTGAGTCTCCCCGCACTGTTTTTTTGTGCAAGTGGGTCCAATTCACTGTGCCAGATACATATTGACTCACGCAATATTAAAGTATCTCTGATTTATTAATTTAAATCATTGAACAATTAAATTAGTACGGTTGCAAAAAAAAGACATATATAACGCAACAAGACAAGTGGATGCCATAATTATGAGTCAGTCTGCTTTATTCATGGGTGTAAAGCTATTTGATAGTATTTATTTTAACTCTATGGGCAAGCGCTTTGTTTCTGTGGAACCCAAACCTAAATGTGTGCATGTAATCGAGGTGGATAGATCCCACTATATGAGTAAAATAAGCTTTGGCATTTTTGTGCTGTTCATTAATCACAGGTTTGGTGGTGAATCGAGCAGAACACAATGCTTCATATTTATATTAGAATTTGTCTTGCCTCCCCCACACCCCTCCCACATACATGCACAATCACACTCTGTCCTCTAGCTAAATTAGATTTGCACGCTCACACACACACGCAGATACACACAAAGCCACACACATACAGGCAAAAGAGCGAAAAACTTAACAGGACAGCAAAAGAAAGTTAAATTGCATTTGCATACATTCTGTATTCCTATCCAGTCACTCTAAAACAGAAACCAATAGAAGAGTAGTGTTTATCCCTTCTAGGCTTGCTGCTGTATAGATAGTTTCAACCACCTGTTTCTAGGAACTGTGTAATAAGTGTTCACTAGAATTTACATACTGAAAATAGTCTGTTCACCATGAGCATGTGACCATGATAGTAATCACCCTGTTCTTCACTTACGTGGTTAGGAACTTGGGACTCTTTAATACACTTAAATATGTAAATTTTGTACAGTAAACCTTCCAAGTTACCTTAACCTCAGCTGGATGGAAGAAAGAAAAAGTTGGAAATAAGCAGGTTTCAAGTTTCAGGTACACAAATGCATATATTCTCTAAAGAAGGTCTAAAAGGATGACAAAGCTTGCATGAAAATGTCATGTTGCTCATAAAAGGACATGTCTAGCCCTAAAACCCTCTCTGTTAGGCTACAAGAAGACTACTGAAGACTACTATTTCTACTCTTCCAGTAGAAATTCATGAAATTGTATGTATTTAAAGCATATGATGATCATGTGATTTCTCCTTTAGCTGCAACCCAGTGCTACAGTATATGAACTTGCTAAGAACTTCAACCTGGAGATGTCCATGTTTGAGAGGCTGGTGAAGATGGGACTTCCTTTTGTCAGGCTCAACTATCAGGTTTGTGTTTCTGCACCTTTTATTTTGCTCATCGTATTGCAGGATCTTTCACTTAGTAAAATGTATACATCTTTAATTGATGCAAATACAGAGAGGTTGAATGCATTACCCACATGAATGGGTATGTTTGTGTGTGTGTGTGTTTGCAGATTCATGTGTCTCTGTATATGAATGCGATTGTCTATGTTTATCTGTGTTTGTGATTTTCTTTGTTCTGCAGCATCGCATGCGGCCAGAAATCGCCCGTCTTCTGACCCCACACATCTACACAGAGCTGGAAAACCATACCTCTGTGTTTGAGTATGACAACATCAAGGTGTGTATTATATTCGTTCTCCTGTTCTGTCTTCATTCTGCTTGTTTTTCTCAACACTGAATATCCATTTACTTGCCTGCATGGATACAAAAGTATTTGTGTAGCCTCTTATACATTTAAATATATATTTTAATCAAAGCTTGGCAATGTAAGTAACATTAAGAATACTGAATGAAGAATAACACAATGAATATCAAATAATAACTCTTGTTTTTATTAAATGCTGTCTTACAGGGCCTTAATACCAATTTATTCTTTGTGGAGCACAACTACCCAGAAGAAGAGATCAAAGATGGGAGAAGCCATCAGAATCAGCATGAGGCCATGTTTGTAGTTGCACTTTGCCGCTATCTTCTCTTTCAAGACTACAAACCAGAGCGAATTACCATCCTTACAACCTATACTGGCCAGCTCCACTGTCTGCGCAAACTAATGCCTAGCAGCCAGTTCTCTGGGGTTAAAGTGCATGTAGTAGACAAGTACCAAGGAGAAGAGAATGACATTGTCTTGCTGTCTCTGGTCCGCAGCAACATGCAGGGTAAATTCGGCTTCTTGAACATCCCCAATCGTGTCTGTGTAGCCTTGTCTCGTGCTAAGAAAGGTCTCTACTGTGTGGGCAACAGTGCAATACTGGGCCAAATCAAACTGTGGAGTAATATCTTCCACACTTTGAGGGAGAACAACCAAGCTGGGAAGGCTCTGACGCTGTGCTGTCAGAATCATCCAAATCAACAGATTAAAGCTTCTTGTGCTGAAGATTTCAAACAAGCCCCTGAGGGGGGCTGCACTCAGCCCTGCCAGTTCCGTTTGGACTGTGGCCATGTTTGCTCAAGAGTCTGCCACCCCTACGACCCTGAACACAAAGAGTACAAGTGTGGCAAGGAGTGCCAGAAAATTTTATGTGATCAGGGACACAGGTGCACATTTGTGTGCCATATAGCCTGCCCAAAGAAATGTCCAGTGAAGGTTGAGAAGATCATACCCAAGTGTCAACACACACAGATGGTTCCTTGCCACCAGGACCCGAAGATATTTGCATGCCAGGAGCCATGCCTGAAAATGCTCAAGTGTGGACATCGATGTGGCTCAATCTGTGGGAAACCCTGCACAAGTAATTGTGAGGTAAAGGTCCCTTTGGAGCTAAAGTGTGGCCACGTCCAGCAAGATTCGTGCTTCTACAAAACACAGATAGAGGAGGTTGAATGTCAGAGCCCATGTAAGCATCAGCTAAAATGTGGCCATACCTGTCGTGGTAACTGTGGGAGTTGTTATCAGGGACGCTTCCATGTCCCATGCTCATACCAGTGTGAACGTCTCCTGATTTGCTCCCACAAGTGCAGGGAACCTTGCACTCGTGATTGCCCCCCCTGTCAGAGACCATGTGAGAATTGTTGTGTCCACAGTAAGTGTATGAAGCCATGTGGGAAGCCCTGTGTTCCATGCATTGAGCCTTGTGCCTGGCAGTGCCTTCACCAAAGATGCAGTAAGCTTTGCCATGAGCCATGTGATCGTCCACCATGCACCCAACCCTGTGCCAAGATCCTGGATTGTGGCCACCCATGCATAGGTCTCTGTGGAGACAAGTGTCCAAGCAAATGTCGCATTTGTAATCACAATGAGGTCACTGAGATTTTCTTTGGAACTGAGGATGACCCTGAGGCTCACTTTATTCAGCTAGAGGACTGTGGACACATCATTGAAATCACAGCCATGGATAAGTACATGGGGATGGATGAAAATCAGCAGGCAAACGAAGAGGTGGTGGCCATAACACTAAAGGATTGCCCCAAGTGTCGAACTCCAATCCGCAAGAATCTACGCTATGGATCACACATCAATCGCAGGCTGGCAGAGATAGAGATGGTAAAGAAGAAAATAAATGGACATCAGGCAGACATTGAAAAGCACAAACGGGCTCTTCAAAAACAGTGGAAGGAAAACCTTGATATCTTTGAAAGGACTCAGCGAGATGAATACTTGGAAATCAATGAAAAACTGGGCTCCTATCTAACAGCAAATGACATGTGGATTCTGGAAAACAAGATGGATTTCCTGATAAGAGTTGCAAAGCTACTAAAGATTAAAAGAGAAGACATGTCATACTTGCAAGGCTACAAGTTTAACAAGAATGTGAGAGAGTTTCTGCTCTGGCTCAGTAACCCCAACCAAAAATTTACGGACCAGCAAGTCTTTGATTTGCAGAGACAATTACGGAGACTCACCTTACTTGCTGAACTCAACGCCCGTTGTCATAAGGCAGACGAGAGAGGTCAAAGTGATGAAATTCAGTCTGAGGTAAACACGATAAGAGAAGTTTTGGGAAAGTCTGGCCAATTCACTGAGCAAGATGAACAAGGAGTGAAAGCAACCATGGAGGAGCTGAACCAAAAGCTTCCCCAAACAGGCTTGGGGATCAGTGAGGAGGAGAGACAGATGATCGTCTCTGCTATGAAAATGCCTCCTGGACACTGGCACAAATGTCCTAATGGCCATGTCTATCTGATAACAGAGTGTGGAGGGGCTATGGAGAGTCGACAGTGCCCTGATTGTGATGCTATTATTGGTGGGGGCAGTCACAGGCTGGAAAGTGGCAACGAAGTCGCATCAGAGATGGATGGGGCACAGTATCCTGCTTGGTCTGAAGCCAACAACCTTGTAAATTTTGATGAACTTGACCTCTGAAACCCATCCTGGAGAAACCTGTGGCATTAGTTGCCTTTTCAACCACAACTATTGGCTGCAAAACCTATGAGAGGCATCTGGTTATGTTTTAGTTTAAAAAAAACCTTAATTCATGCTGGACAAGGAGAGATTTCTACAAAAGATACTGCAGTCATTGTAATTAAAGGGAGATAATGTAGCTGTCTTTTTCACTTTGAGGAAATCATGTCACTTGAGAGACGGGCAGAGCAGTCTGCTTGAGAAAATAATCTTCTTGCATGAAATTGACTTTTGAAAGTATTAGTCGAGCAATACTCAGTGATACTTTTACATCAACAGATATCCACTTTACTACTTTCTATCATACATTTATGTCACACTGTTGTGACTTCTAGTTAATGGAAATTTTAACATTTGGTGTTCTATGCTTAGTGAGTAGTAGTTTTGTTTTTAAAAAAAAATGCTTTGCTGCAAAAATCATGTTTAGAGGATCCGCAACGAGTCACAGAGTAAGTGATGGATGATGGAGTCTAATGCATAACTTACTAAATGATTCATCAAATATTAACTGTAACCCTTTGATATGTTCAAGACTATTTGTGTAAGTAACTGCAGTTGTCCTGTAACTTAACAATAGATGGCAGTAAAATACTGTAAAAGAACACACTGTGGAATGACTTGATTTTTATCATGCTTACATCCCGCTCCTATGCATCTGAAAATATCTGGGCCTAAAAATGCATTCTTGTCTTGCTTTTACACATACATTCAAATAACATCTTTCTGGAAATATTTGGGTTATGCTATATATTGCTATATATTGTTTGTGTTTTTGATATGTGCCCTCATTGTATGAGGACATTAAGAGGAGCAGAAGTGATTAATATGTAAACCTGTATTACTGATACAAGAAATGCAGAAATGTAGAAAATCATATGTAGGCACCGGTAAAAAAAAAAAAAAAAACTCGGCAAAAGGGAATAATTAGTATTGACAAATCATTTTTAGAGTTCTGTAAAAATATTAAATACCAATCGATGAAAAAAGATTTCCTCCTCACAACTGAAGCAAATACGAATTCTATATCCAACCCTTACTCTCTCTAGCTTACAAACTCACTCACACACACACACACACACACACACACACACACACACACACACACACACACTGAACTGGTACCAGCAAGAGTTAATCATTTTTGTCTCTAACAGGACATCATTGGCAGCGCAGCCAAAGAAACAAGCCTGAAATAGCTACAATTCCTCTTCACTACTGTACAGGACTCATAGCCGCTGAGTTTCATTTTGGCATTTTGAACAGCTTGCATCACTTTATTACATGATGAATGCATCCCTGTCACAAAACCAGCTCCAATGCAAAATGTGATGTCTGCAGGGGGAAAAAAGAACAACAAAAATGTGCTGTCAAGACAAGGTTAAAATTGAGCAAATTTAAAAGGGTGCCACTCTTTCAGTATTTATAGGATTCAAGCACCAGGCTGAGAGAGAGCTGGACAAAAGGAGGCACTGCAGAAAAATGGTAATATCCTACAGGGTGGACTGTCTCATCTATCATGTCAGGTGGCTTTAAAATATATTATTTTCAGAATTTCAGCTAGTCTGCCCCTGCAAAAACACACACACACACACACACACAAAATACACAAAAAAACAAACAAAAAACCTACCAAGTAATTACCAGCAATTCAAATCAAATCAGTCAACAGTGTCCCATTTGCAAAAATAAAGATTAACAATTTCATGCTATGAGCTATTTTTGCCATTATAAAATTATTTGATTTACCTGTAGATATTATATGAGATCTTTCAGATGGGCTGGTCTCACCAGTAATCTTGTATGAATGCGAAGGATGGATGTGAAAAAACTGTATAGTGGAAAAGCTACATGTATGATTTCATAAGTATAATAAAACCCCAATTACTCGGTACTCAGTCAGTACTGCGGATCTGATCCAAAACACATTTCAATGCGGACTGAGAATGAGATTCTAATGCAACCTCAGTGAAACAACACTATCATCTCACCGCACTTTTCTCACCCTTCAACCATCTGTAACCACTGTTAGCAAGCTCAGTGTCAGAGGTCAGGCTATAGAAGTGAATGGCATGTTCCAAACTAGCCTATGCAATGAAAAGAAATTTTAATGGCAAAAACTACTTCTATAAGTAGGAGTAGATTGAAAAAATACATGTTCTTTCTACCCAATGGAAACCTGGCACCAATGTACTTCATATGCATTGTAAACACGATACGGCCCATGGCAGGGAGAGACACCATCTAGTCCTGGAGGAGGTGTGTCAAGGAGGAAATGACCAGCAGAAAGGTGGGTAAACTACAGCAGGGAGCATGGAGAAGGTTGGAATGGTGTGCTGGGGAGGAAGATATCCTGGACTGATAACTGGCAGGCAGAACTCTAGTGGATCAAGTTCATAGTCCGGGGATGGTTCTCTCCAGCACATCCTCAGCAGCTGCCCATCGGTACCAGGGGAGGGCTGCTAATGCTAACATGACACAACCAGGTGCTGAAGACAGTTGCAGAGGCATCCCCTTTGTCGGGGTTGGTGTGCAACCTGTGCCACAGCCCTGAACAGCTGCTCACCTCTGTCTGACTGGGAGCTGCAAGTGGACTTGGGGAGGCAGCTCAAGTTCCCAGGCCACGTTGTGACAGTGTCGTTAAGTCCAGATCTGGTGCTATCATCAGCCTCTTCAAAGCAGATGCTCCTTATAGAGTTGGCAGTTCCCAAATGGAAGATGCAAATGGGTAAAACTAGTCCAACTATCAGAAGCTGGTGGCGCAGTGACTGAGGAGTGGCTCGGAGGGACTCTGTGAACCTACTGAAGTTGGGTGTAGAGGCTTTGCTGTCCACTTACTGTGGAAGGTCTCCACACTACTTAGAATCACTGGGGCTGCAGAAAGGAAAGCCACCAAGTCAACCAAGAGGGCTGCAAAGAGGGCCTCCCGAGGGCTTTGGATCCGGAGGAGTGATCCATGGGCCAATGAGGCTGGGACACAAGCTGTGGTTGGATCATCACAGTAGACAAGTTTTCGCCCACCAGGAGAGTTTAAGGCTTGGTTCTACCATTCTACTTGACATCAGGAGGGAAGCCATCAAATTCAACATGGAGGGTGTATTGAAGAGCTCAGGATGGCTTTGGATCAGGAGGAGTGATGGATGTGCCATCGCTGCTGGGACACAAACCAGGGTCTGATGAACTCTGGATGGATCACCTGAGCAAGGGTGTGAGATCCCCTAACAAATATTGATAATCATAAACTGAAAGTTATGGTAATAAACCTGATGCTGAAAGACCCAAATCACCAAATGACCTCAGGAACAGGATCCTCAGGATCTGTCCCAGTGCATCCTAGGGTCTATCTCTGAATCATCATTAACAAACTACAAGCCACCACCAATAATTGTAAAGTCAGTCACACATCAAGAGCAGTCAATGAAATCCACATTTGCAGATGTGAATACAGTAAAAATCTCATACTACAACAAACTAATGAATGCTTACATCATTGTATCTTCGCACCTTTGCCTAATCTTAAGGACTTTGTTACACAACCAAGGTATCCTCTTCAGCACATTTAACTGTGTATTGATAACTGAATACCCTTACTTAAGAGTTAAAATGACAACCTCTATGAGTTATGGGGAGCTGGGTTACCATTATGTACTGCAGTTAAAAGATATATTTTTGGCTTCTGAGGGAGGCTGCTTGAAAGTGAAGAAATTAAACTCAGTTGGATAATGTATTACTATTTGCTTAACCCGTATATCTCTGCTGTATGTATCACTCTGGTTCTTGCAGGTTAAGCAGATACAAGGGGTTCATCTTAGCTCTGACTTATGCAAAAATGTGACAAAGGCAGCTTTCTGAAACTAACTAAGGTTGAAAGGTGATTTTATACAGTAGTGGAAAAGCGAGCTGAAAAATATGTCATTGTGTGATCTTTATGCAAAAATTTCAACAGAAGTTTAAAACAAAAAAACATACCTTTTTTATGACAACTGAAAATTACAGACAGGCTATTTGAAACTTGAATTAGCAAAGAATCAGTTCTAGGACTCAGAGGGTTTCCAGTTTTTGAAATGATAGTTTGAATCTAAGAATGTAAGCATAAGGAGTTGAAGGGAAAAGTCCCTGCCAAAGTACTATTTAAACTATTCATGTGTTATTACAGTTGAATAAACCAAATGTTATATATAAATTATGTGTCTTAAAAATGCTATGCGCTGCTTTTGTTTATATGCCCCACTTCGTTCCAGCCAGATGACACTGTTATCATTTTTTTATTGTATCTTTTTTTTTTTCTATTCCATATCATGCAACCATGGAAACCATTTCCAGTGTTTTTATTTTTAGATTTTTAGGTTCTGATGGTACCATTTTCACCTCTTTGTATTTCAAGTGTAGCCAGGGAAAAATACAAATCACTCTGCTCCCTGAGAAAATACAACAAGGTCCATATTCACAGCATGAACTGTTGATATTATGTTGACTGCAAGGGAAATTGGTTTGTATTATCAGAAAATTTCTCATTAATGTTCCCTTGTAGGCATTTCATCAGTAAAGCTGGTTGAGGTCCAAAGTTTCTACATTTCTACACTGGATACGCTGCGAGATAGAAACTGTGTGATGCAATGTCATAGACAGAACACACAACAACCCAGCTCTTTCTAGCAAAAGATCCAAAGCAAAGTGCCTAAAAGAGTAATTTTCAATACCATGTGTTACCTTTAAGCCTATTCATGTGCAATGAATCTCGTCTCTGAGCTGAATAATTAATTAGAGGTTGTTTACATGCTTGAGATCCAGAGAACTTGTTTTTAAACTTTTTTACTGCACTGCATAATTGCAGCATATTTCTGCAAGTTATTACACACATCTTACAAATACAGGGAGTAATTATCCAGATATTTTCTTCCAGTCATCTCTGTGAAATGGTTTTTGGTAAGGTAATGTGTAAAGTGATTGCACCTTCCTATGTCTCCACACCTTATGAGAAGGTCTGTTTTTTCATCATATGCACTTTGAAGCCTATTCAGTCACATTCCACTTTAATTTATTTTTGCTTTGCATGGAAGGTCAAAATCCTCAAAGGCCTGAGTCCTTCTCGAACTCTTTTTAAGGCTTCTCCCGCTCTGGGTAGTAAAAGTTTGTTTGACACAAGTTGTTATGAAAGAAAGAAAAGCCTTAACACTTTGATTAAATGTCAATTTACTTCTCTTTTGTCTCAACTGCCCCACTGGCCTCAGTTTCTTCCAATTAGTCAAGAACCTCAGCTGTGATTTTCTGTGAGAGTAGACCAACAAGCCTTCTCTCCCTCTTGTCAAGAAGTGGCAGGCTCTCACTTAGCCTTCACCCGCCTTGCAACCCTGGCTGTGATTGCTGATGATGCTTTGGGCTCTGTTACCATACCATTCATATCGCACTAGATCTGACTGATCCCTTTCTGCTGGACCGGAGAGACGGAGAAAGCAACACAAAGAGAGAGACAGACAGAAACTAATGCACACGCATATTCACACAGACAGAACAAGAGCGAGACAGAGATAGCAACAAGAGAGAAATAGTCTGATTGGACGGGAAGGAGATGTACTGGAGTGATTGACTGATCTGCTTTCACTCCGCCAGAGATGCTATGTAGGACATGGGGAAGAAGACGAAGACAGAGAGAGAGAGAGAAAGAGAGAGAGAAAGAGAAAAAAGGAGAGAGAGTGATTGGCACACAATCTGTACACTAGTGCTTGAGGGAATGAACAAACAGAGGGTTAGAGAGATGCGCTGGTTTACAGAAAGTTTACAGTGATCTCATCGGCAGGACCAGATGGACCATGCTGTACGAAGTAGCTTTAATGGATTAACTGAGACTGAGACCAACCTGCTGGCAGGTGAATGGTAACAGGTACCAGGCCTGAAATATTCAAAGAAAAGTCCACTGATTTAAAGTTAATGCATAACTATGAGTTTTAAGTTTGGATTTAAGTACCTCAGTTGAATCAGACGGTCCCTGTTGTCAGCAGGAAGGTTTATTTCAAGAGGAAGGGGGCATACAATCGGAAAAGGGAGGGAGAATGGGCCTTATTCGATATGAACTTAATGGAATAGAATGATCTTCATCTCCACTGGACCAGTGAATGCGATGGGGAGAGAGTTTTGTGAGCGGACGGACAAGGAGAGAAAAAAAAATCAAGATAAAACCAAAAAAACAATAAAATGTATACAGTGAAAGGGAAATGTGAACGGAGGTTAAAAGTTATGGAGGTACTAAAAACTAAGAATAAAGACTAAAGTAAAGCTTACATTTCAGATCCGGGTTGTCAGACTCAATTCGATATTGCCAGATCTCATACTTTTTCAGCCTCAGCTATATTTAAAAAAAGTGATGCTATGAGGAAGAACGTTGTCACAGTGGAAGAGTGTTATTCTCCATTGCTTATCACGTATTTAAACGCAATATCAGGCTGTATTCACATTTTTGTACTCACCCTGGCTTATATCTAACACCTTTGAAAGATACTGTATAGTTTGTGAAGCCAGTGACGTTTCTAATGGTTGGTAGCCAATAGTCAGTCATTCATGTTCAGACTCTGACATCTGCTACTGCAAATCTGGACTTAATCTTTAATTATATGCAGTACTTGGCCACCCCGGATCGGATACACAAACAGCAGATAAAGGTGTGACCTTGATGACACTTATATCAATGCCAGGTCGTAAGAAAAGGACAATTAACTTAATGACTGTGTTTGTGATTCAGTTTAGCCAAAATTCATTCAATCAATCAAGCAGTTATTTCCTTCATTCAACGCAATGAAGTAAAGTAGAAATCATTTCTAAAAACAGGAAAAGGCCACTTCACATGCTCTTTTCAAGGTTTTGTTTTTTCTTTTCTTTTTTTAATTCTGAAACACAGGTACCTTTCAGTCTTGTGCACTATAATGAGAAAATGACACATATGAGAGTTAGAAAGTAGCTAAAAGCCAGGGAGAGTTTGAAAAGGTTTTGAGACGTACAACCCGTGGTTTTAATTGTTGCCTAATTGCAGTGTGGGCAGTACATTAATAACTTCTTACCTTGCCCCTCTCTTGAGATGCTAGCCAGACGACTTCTCACGGGGCATGTGTCATTGCATCAAAACTTTGATTAAGGCAGTGGGAAAAGCTCAGGCCCTGATCACATTTTTGTGCAGCTTCCAGGCTGATTTAAATGTAAATTTATTTTTATTTCACCTCCTCCCACCTCGAAAGTGTCTTGGTATGGGAGCACGGAGGGAGCTGAGAGAGAAGAGGGTGATTCTGCCCAGGTAAGCAGATGTAGTTTGCGAGCGTTTGATTCTCAACTAATTCGAATAACTGTGTGAAAAGCCAATTTGGTTTAATTGAGCTCTGCTCTTCTGAACACCTGCAACTAGATTAGTGACTGACATTAAGTTGTTTTGCTGCATTGGGCCTCCAAGTGCTGCTTCAACTGCTCCATAACTCTGGATTTACCTCCAAATTTTTAATACAACACCATATGCCATGTGCTTCACAGAATGCGCAATGAGCTTGGCTTGGTTTTTTCAAAGAGCAGCAGTGAAATATGGCCAAGAAAGGGAAAATAACGCCCAGGCTAATCCATTCTACTCTCCTATGCCTGAGCACCGTGACAAAGTTGGTTTATTACCATTACCACCGGTGTATGATTATCAATATGTATTAGGGGGTCTCACCATCGAGGCAACGCCCCAACAGGCCGTGACAGGCCTAAAACAAACCGTGTTTCCGCTCCATCGACGGAAAACATTAAGCAGGGACGCACACCCCCCTTTGGCGCCAACCCAGCGCAGCTGAATCTGCTGTGAGAGGTTGAATGGGTGTTTGTGTTAGCAGAGACCAGCGGAGACCACTCCGTCCCGGCCTCTGTCAGCTTGTTGTCTGCCTGTGCGGCTGCAGGATTTTTTTTTTTCTTTCCACGGCCACACTTGCTGACCCACCTCCCGTTCACAACTATAGTTTTACTGTTGGTGAAACACTCTGATTTTTATTATTATTTTTTTTTTTACAACTGCCCTTAGTCAAAATGGTACTCGTCGATAAACATCTTCATATCAGAATGAGTTAGACTGTTAAGTCTTTGTGTACAACTGCTAGTTTGAAAAAGATGGACGAAGGCCGATCTGGGGTCGGCTATCTGTGTGCGCACCTCACGTATGTGCTGGGAAAGGTTAGCAACTAAGTATACAGTGGTTTTTTTGTATATGATACTTAGTAAAAAAACAAAACAAAACAAAAAAAACACCAACATTGTTAGAAAACCTTGAAGCTAGAAGAGACGATTATGGCAGCAGGGCTGGCTAAACTAACTTACAGTGGTTTTCAACCAGCAAAGCAGTTATTGACGAATTCTGTTATACATACAGAATTTTAATCATACAGGTGTGAAAATTATGCTTCTTGTAAAGGTTTAATGTGGTTTTAATGCGGCCAGATGATAACGATGGTCAGCCCTCCCATCCAGGTCCTGGTAAGACAGCAAACAATTTTACCCCACAAAGTGTCAAAGTAATGTTAGTGGGATTAGTTAACCTAAGGTAATTAACAAAGTTTAAGATTGTAGTCTCTTATAATACATGATTCACTAATGATTTGCTGCTTAACACTCAAAGATGCTTGCAGGTGAGATTAGCATCATTTTAAAATGTATCTCAACCCGTGAAAATTGTAAATAAAAAGTTCAGGTAAAAGTACTATTTTGTTTCCCTACTAGATGTGATTGAACCTGTTTGAACTCTTAACGAAAAAAAAAAAGGCATAATTGTAAACTGGCCTATTTGCTTGGATTGTGAAACTAAATAGTAGTATGACGTCAAACGTTCACCTGCCTGTAGTTAGCTAAAGCACAGCGGATGGCACAACGAGCATACAAGTGTTGTCAGTGCCAGGAAGACGTCACGGCCATGTTTATATTATACATACAGTTCCTCAGCTTAAGTGTATGTGGAAATCGATACAGGACATTTTCTGTACTTCAGCATGCATGATACCTCGACTTTTTATCATGCCCATTGGTCAGCTTTTACTTGGCCATCTTCACTCTGTGCCCCGTGCTTATGCCAACGCACGGCGATGGCATAGTTAAGTTTCAGCTGCCACACTCTTCAGTGTACTGATGTTGAAACAAGCGCAGAGTGGGTCATCAAACACGGATTGTAGCTTTTAAGAACAGCCAATACAAATGGATCCTACACCGCAGTATCATATTATTTCAAGTGCTCTAACCAAATGAAATGAAAATAATATAGGCGTGCTTTCAAAAAGCGAAGTCAGGCTTTTGACCCAACCAAGCATGGAAAACGTGATTTTAAGCTCTGGATATATTTCCACATCCTACTTTGAGGGGGGGCTTTAGTGAAGTTTATGTGAAGTACGACCACTTACAGAGACAAAAGATCCGGATATGGTTTCTGCTGTCACTATTAACTAAGCCTTAGCCTGCCTGAATGCTCCTTACAGCAGGGAGGATACCCTGATGTCTTGTTCACACTTTTATGCTTTGCTGGGTTCAGTGAAATGTTTGTACTGTTTTGTCGTCCTCATTCCGTTGTCTTATGAAAAATGCTAGGCTTTAGATAGCTCCATATTATAAGTTACTTTTCCCTAATTAAACAAGATGTTTATAGGAGAAATATTTTGTACAACAATTAATGCTGCATTTGTTAATAATCCAGAGTGGCAAAGGTGTCGTTCCCACCCTCTGTGCATTCAGGCTACTATCATGGGAAAAACAACGAATGCCTGCAGTTAGATGTCCCTTGAGCTGCTCTCGAGCATCAGAAACTTTTGTGTGTGTGGTTTAAACAAACTAATGTGAAAGTCACTAGATACCTAAATCCACATTAGCCTTTTAACTATGTAATTTACATAGTAGGCACATAATAGTAGGCATCTAAAAAGTATTACAGATGAGTTTCAATGCAAATTTGAATCACTGTCATTGGAGTTTTGGTGCTAAATGACGGCACAAGCTAATGCTAGAGTCATTATTCAGAAGAAATAGGGGCAACTCAGCTCATGTTGTATGTGTATGCAAACCGTTCTTTTGTTACATTTTGTAATTCATCATTCAGTGACCAGTTGAAATTGATAATTTTCATATTGCAGGGCTCTGATTCTGAATCCGACATACAGGGCTGCACTACACTGACTCTTTCTTGTGCTATTGTTGTGCACGACTGCCAAGAAATGTCAATCAAAACGGGATCCGTCACGCCTACGCAGCCTTGAGAAATGGTCTAAGCAGCAAAAAGAGCTGTTTTTAAACTAGGCTTTCTAATAGTTGTGAATGTTTATTGTCATCCAGATTTTTGTGGATGCTTTAGGAGACACCCAACTTTGATGTCGTATATGCATTTTTGTTATTTCAAGCCAAATTTCCTGAGCCTTTAAAGTCCTTGGGTGCTGATTATTTGAAAACATGCCATGCTGAAAATCCTCAACTAAATTCAGTTGTTTTAAAATCATACAATCTTGTAAAAGTAGCATATGTTTACTGTTGACTATTTGTTTACATGTTCATTAGGCATCAGGCCAGGCACTGGGCTATGTGAAAACATACTTCACTTTCCCGTGAGAAACTTGGACTTTATTTCTCTAGTCTTTAGCAGAGGTAGCTCTCCGGCTTTGGAACAGCTTTCTGCTGAGCTACAGAGAAGCAGAACGGTGTACATTTTAATACTCAATTGTTACCCTTGACCTTTATTCAATTTCCTAACTTTGTACTCTAAATGGTTTGTGCACCTATCCAAATGTACACTTGCCCTTGTTTTTATTAATCATCTCCTGTCGCTATTACTTGCACTTTATGAATGTTTTTCATCTGTAAAAAATGTGATGTCAAATATCTTGAAAAGTCGATGCAGATAAGGATATTTTATAAGTCTGCATTGACCATTTTACCATTTTGGACAAATATAGGACATTGTATAAGTAACATAAATGCACCTCAGTTCAGCTTTAGAAGTCTGAAGGGATGCAGGCTGAAATAAAATTAATTCTGCAGGCCTATTATAGAGAAGAAATTAGGTGGAGTCAAAGATTTGAAAAATGATAAATGGTTGTTTCAATTTGAATACATTTACACAAAAGCAAAGCCTCAGTAAATCCTAAAATTTGTTCAAGTACTCCCTGTACTTTCACTTTTACCTTGAATTGGCAAAATGGTGTGCAAAATATTGAGAAGCTTACAGCAGTAAGTCCACAGATTGAGTTTGGGACTTCAATCGTAAACCAATATTTGAAGATCTTGCTATGGTCTTTTGCTTTACGTTTCTTGGATAAACTGAGTAGAAATTATCTGTGCTTCGAGCCCTGCGTGAGCAGTGAGAATGAATTTGGAGAGCTGTAAAGGCATGGATATGTACATTATGCCAACAGAGCAAAACGGGATCCAGAAGAAAAGTCATTCAAAAGCCCTCGGTCGGTGCTTTTAGTGACAGATCTCTGCCCTCGCTGACAGTGGCTGGGCACTCACCTGATCACCACTGCGACACCATCCGATTATGCTCGAGTGACATTCATTGCCCATTACACAGACAGATAAAGAGATAATGAATAAATGAATTAATTCATGTATTAATCAGTATTTGGGTTCTTCTTTCTGACTTGTTCCCAATGCTGTGTTGTAAGGAAACTTAAAAACGATTATGTTTTTCTTTCTTTTTTTGATTTAAATACATTTAATCTTTTTTGTGCCAAGTTAAATTCTTTCCTCACAAAATTCAGGAAAACAATTCTTAACTGATGGTATAAGTGTTATTTTTCTCACTTCCTAATTAAAAAAAAGCTGACTTGTTTTAAATGCTAAATTCTTATCTAACAAAGAGATTAGAGAAACATTTTGAAAACACCACAACACAAGGTATCATATTTATTGTTCAGTTGGCACTGAATATGATGAACTATGTTTTTTAGAAGTCTTTTACATAACTAAAGAAAAAAGAAAAAAAACATTGACAACTTCCATAACATAAAACAGTCAGAAGCATGTTGTAGCCCTGTATAACCTATGAAATTTGATACAAGACATTTTGCCCCTCTTTAACAAGCCCACACAGCAATTAGAGATCCGTCCCTTTACAACATCCAGTATTTCGTGAGGACCAGTCATGCTTTTACGTTTGTATATCTCTCAGAAGGTGGAAACTAGCGAACCTGGCTAAACAGCTAGAAAGTCGGAGGCTAGTCACTGATTCCTACTAGACCTGTTTGTGTTATATTTATCTTATATGTATTTATTTTTTTGGCAGCTCTTCCAACTTTAAGTTTGTTCTTTCCACGTTATGCGTATACAAGGGGTTGGAGGTCTGCATATCATTAACTCTGTCCCTCTTATGGGTCCACTTGTGGGGACAACAAATGGCCATTGCCTATAATTCACAGCAGCTGGTAGTCTTATAAACAAGGTAAACATGGCCTTATATCACCTTGATTATATTCATGACATAGAAGAACTAATGCGTGGAGTCACAGAGTAAGGGATTGTTCCTTGTAACAAGGTCCAGTTGGTAGTGAAGAAGCTCTCACAGATGCTTGGAGGGCTGCCGGGGCTTGTTATGGGTATGCTAACAGTGACCTGCACAGGCTTGGTGTAATTCAAGTTACTTACAAACAGCAGCAAACTGTGACAGTTGGTGAGAGTTTGAGGTGCCTGCAAGATGGATCAGTGTATTATTTCAACATGCAGTTGCTGTCTCACATATAGATCATTTAGATAATACTGAATGGAAAAATCAATTAAAGCACCTCAAAAATTAACATGGGCTAAAGAAACTTGCAATACTGCGGCTAAAGTTGTGGAGGACTTTCAAGGACTGCATAACAAACACTATACAAGGCCACAGCTAACCACTGATAAACAGAATCTCACTTTTTCACTAAGTCTTCTTGATTGTACACGTCATTGGAAGGAACATAATACTGGGCTGTGGTGGTGATTAGTACATTTGGCTTTTGTACATTTCCTTTTTGCAATTACATTCACTCGCCCGGGGCTGTACAAAAACATTAATCTGGCTATTGCCTCAACCAATCACAGAGTGAGTTTTCAGGAAGAATTAGGGGCAGTGGCATCATCAGAGTTGTGGAAATGACTGAAAATGACTGAAATGACTTCGGTCTGACCTGGTTGTACTTGAGGTTAATTGTGATGTGCTTAGGAAAAGGCGACAGGTTTGTTAGAGTCTAGAAGGAGCTGGAGATGAGAGTGAAGTGCTTTGTGTATCAGCTAGAAAGCACTGCAATTTCCTTTCATCTTAATATTTCACTCAAGAGGGAGGAGCCCTTTTGTGTCCTTTGGTGCAGCACACAACTGCTTTTAAATACTCACAAGAATTTTGAATATAAAACTCCTCGCTGTTTTCCTTTCAGAAAATATATCAGCAAATTGTGTACACAGCTTGCTCCTGTCAAAGTCTATGTCTTTAAAAGTAAACTACAGAACCGAAATAGTGGCCTGGAACACTTAATGACATTGAAGTGTCAACACACTTTTTCATGTAAACATTATCTTCTTGCAAATGTAAACAACACGACACATTTTCTGTGTGGGAAATGATACACAGTGAATGGCTTGGAATAACTGGGCCTCTGGTTTCTGCCGTTCAGTCTTGTCATCCTGACAAGCATAAGCAACAGTAACATGGTTTGTGGGCTATGAACAGTGACGTCTGTCTAATTGGCTCGCTGCTGTCTGTCTTGATTTACAAGTGTATTGAAGCTGCTTTCTCATGCCATGCACATTATAAACAATTGGATATGGCTCTTGCCCTCCAGCCTGCTCACAATTGCTTCGGTTCAGTTTCCCGTCTGTGTGCCCGAGTGTATGTGCTTGAGAGAGGGTGAGAGAAAGAGTCTGAACACACTTCTACATTTCACATAAAAACTATTAGTTGTAGAGTGAAAAAAAAAAAAAAAGCCAAATCAGTCTAGTTGTGGGAGAGGTGCTGATATGTTTTACATCAGTGAATGTATTAACATGTCAGTGTAATAAGAACTTCATAACAAGAACTATGTAATTTATTCACAATTTTACTAAGTACAGTAATTTAAGTATCAAAAATTGCTCTTTAAGCAGCATAGCAGCCCCTGTGATCTATCTATCCATCCATCCATCCACCCATCCATCCATCCATCAATCATACTCTTTGTGTGATAGATAACAATAAAGCCTTAGTGATGCACATTGACCATGACATTAAGTAATAAGACATAGACAATTCTGTTGACTCAGCACACACCCACTGAGGCAATGAAAAAGAAAAAAAGAAAAAAGTTGAGTAGTGCAACAGATTAAAAAAAAAAAAAAAACAACAAAAAAAAAAACCTGTGCCTAGTCCGAGAGGGGAAGTTTTCCATTTTATTTTTCATTTTCATTATCTGTCTGGTGAAAGTATAAATGCCAGGAGGATTAGAGAAATTACATGGGCTCTCGCCTTTCCTGGCCTGGTGCTTATCCTCCTCTCTGCTTATCTCTCTCTCTCTCTCTCTCTCTCTCTCTCTCTCTTTTCATCCATTGCTCCCTTACTCTCTTTGCCTTGCTCTCTCAGTTTACCCACCATCTTTGCCACTCCACTGTCCACTTCTCTCTTCGTCTGTCTCTATCAATCTCTCAATGTCATAGCTGCTCTGCTGCCTTCATCGCCTTGCTCACTTGTGACATACTCCTGTTTTTCTCTCCAACCCATTTTCATTTTTAACCAATGCCACTGCTTCTCCTTTGTTTTTGTGAGTGTGTTTGCCCCCCCCCTCGGCAGTCCCCAATGTGGCTCATGCTGGATCAGCATGACTGGGCCTGGCCCTCATGGGTCCTAGGCTAGTTCTCAGAAAAGGGAAGTGTCTTACGAAGGGCCCTCCTAATCCTTAAGATCTATTACAGATAGCAAGGCTAACACAGGCGACAGAGATTAGAGGGGGCAGATAGTGACTGTATTGATTGGCCCTCTCATCCTTAGGCCAGCCCATCAGCTCGTTCATGTAATAGCCTGCTGTAATGAAATTCAGCGAGTACGTCAGAGCCGGCGGCTCAAAATGCATAAAGACTGGACTGAAGTGAGGGAAACTGGTGGTGCTATAGAGCCACGACTGAGGGCAGGGGACAGAGAGCCTGCAGGTGTACCACTTTAAGTGGAGGTTGGCATCCATGCGACACCTCCCGGAATATGTGCTGGGCCGCAGTGGCCCAAATTTGCTGAAAGGGAAAACCTCGCTGTGTTTGGACCCAAGGGTGATTTTTATGTGTAATGTCATGAACTTGTGATTTTTCTCTGGCAGTTACATTAAGGCATGTTTTGGGAGCCAAAAAAGCAAAAACCAGCTGGACGTCTCACTTTGCAGTCTATTACGGGAGGTTGCAAGGCCAAATTTATTTTGCGCTTAGCTCAAAAAGATGTGCCAATTTTTTTCAGTTTTCAAATTTGATAAATGTTGGAAGTGCCCATGATTCATTTAGGCTGGTACTTTGAAATTAGGATCAGTATGAAACTTTAATTAAACTGATACTTTATTTAAAAACAAAGACTGATGATGGTACATATCTAATCAAATATATTATATTCTTGGAATGGAAAAGACTTCAAATTGATGTCAGTGACAGAAATTACAGTATCGATATCAGAAACATACAGTAAATACCAGCATAGGCTATGTGAGAAAAGAGCTCAGGGAATGTGTGTAATACCATCAATAGTATGTGGTATGTTTCAACCAGAGCGATTGAGTTAAAGCACTCATGTCCATCCAGGTAATGTTATTCTGTGTTGAAATTGTTCTGGGAGGTAAGATCAATGGTTAATACACATTTTCAACGAATGCTGACAATACTGATTGTATACAAAATCTTACTGAAAAGACTAAAATTGAGCTTCAGTGAATTCATACAGGAGCTTTTTTTTCACATTTCCCAGCAGCAGCAGTAGATCTAAAGCAGAAATGGATGTCTTTTTCTTGAAGGCTGAGTAAATTAAGCCCAAAGCAACAGTGCTGGGTTTTGTGGTAATTTCAGTGCAGTGGCCAATTTCACAAGTGCAGGCCACAATTTTTTTCATACACTTTTTAAAATAATAGTAGCTGAAGTATAATCAAGAGATTTTCCTACATAAGATGCATTCCTATATTTATTATTGACATCGGAGACAGCTAATTGAGCTCAGGTAGGGGAAGGCAGAGACAAAGTTAAAAAAAAAAAAAATGACTATGCTGGGGACTGTAGCTAACAAGCTATTGTTGGAAAGTTTTGGTGGCACTGGAATTGAAAATTGAGGACGACACCAGTACCTAAACTGACCAATTAGACAGTTGCAGGAAAGATTTTTTTAAAAATTGTAATGTGCTATAGCTGAGTAACAAATTTGCTATTTTGCTTGAAGACTTGGCCTTGGCAGTGTACTTTTCCATGGTGGTGGGTTTAGCAACCCAGAGTGCAGCAAAAGACTTTTGTCCTTGCTTTGTAAGTTATATATAGTAGAAGGAGACATTACAATTGCTTGGAAGCTAAAGTGGTTAGTTGTTGCTTAAAGTCTGTTGTTTTTGTGTTTTTGTGTTGTGTGGAAGGTTAATGTCTGGCTGCTGGTATGACCCCAGGCCAATGATTGAACAGTGACATTAATGCTAAACGGAAATAAAGCTGAGAAAGAAATAATACAATCCATCTACATAGCAGGAGAACTAATGTCATCCTGACTCTGGTTATATGTTGTTGTCTCCCCTATTGTGTGGGGAGAAAAGGGAGAGTATAACTAATTATTTACAGGGCAGATATGTTATGTGGTCACTAAAATATAAGATGTAAATAAATTTCAGTTGGACTTGAGCCGTATTTAGATTATGATTTTAGTGCCATTTACACACACATAGAGGCTCAGCCAGAAAAAGCCACTAATGAGCATGCATTATTGGCAACACAGAAGGTTTTACCGAGTGTGCACTGGTGAGTAGCTTTTGAAGTCTCCATGTGACATGAAATGTATTGCTTCTGGTGTGCTGGTTGCATTTTGAAGGACTGTCTTTGTCCACAAGGGCAGGTGCAACACAAGCTATCAATAGCTGACACGTTTCTTTCTTAGGCTTAGTAATTCTTTTGTATGACACACTGGATATGATATGAACTAATGGACTTTTTTTTTTTTTTGAGTAAACTATGCAGGGATCTGACTGACGTATCGCGTTTGTTCATATGCTTGTATGACAGCCCAGTTTTGGTATGTAATTGATGCTTAAACGAACCGGGATGTTCCACAACCTCTTGATGTACATAATACTAAATGAGAGGTAAATCTAAGTATGGCTTATTGTATTAGGAAAGTTACTGTTTTTTCATTTGCTTTTCAAACAGAAAAGTAGAACAAAACTGACAGCTAGATCCCTAGGAGAACAAATACATATTCAGTATTCAAATAGCTCACAATTTCTGCCATCTGTTTGCCTCTTTTTTTTCATCAGTTTGTTTCCTTTTTTCCTTTCTTCCCTGCATGGCATGTCTCAGCCTTCACCAGTACCGTTTAACTACATTCTTATATTAAAATTTGTTTTGATTTATTCCCAAACAATACACTTCTCAAGTGTATACCATCATTCAAGGAGATGGATCAGATATTACTAGTAGTAAACATTTATTTTGGCATAACGTTGTCAAACATCTGGAACCTATTTTAAAGGCTCACTACATCTGGCCCTGGTTAGACCTCTTTTAGCCTCTTTCTCACGCACTCCTCCTCCTCCTTAGGCCTCTATGCTAGGAAGGAGCAACCCCCAGTCCCCTGGGTTTAGCTTGATGCAATGGATTGCCAACAACATGCTATAGCTACAAGGCCTCTGCTAATCACACTATTGATCCTGTAATTCCACCCATTTGAAACTCTTTACCTCGGTGGGCGGTATCAATGAATATAGTCCAAGTCTCCGTTTCTTCCCTCGTTCTCAGAGGCACCTTGTGTCTCTGGGGAGGTGATTGAGACCTGTGTGCCTTCTCCACATCACAGCCTGGCTCTCTCTTTAGTATTCAGCTGCCACAGACTCCATAGGAATGTCTTCACGTTGAGAACACAAATGGAGAACGGCTGATCGACCTCCTTCCCTTTGACTGCGCCTATGTGGAACTGTTGTGTTTGTGTTGTGCTATGTTGTGTTGTTTTTTTTTTGTTTGTTTTTTTTGTAAAAGTAAAGATTGTCACATCAGGTCAAAGAACCAGGATTCAATAGAAAAGAAGCCTTAGAATGTGAACTCTTATGGAATATCAATAGGCAAAATAATGGCCTGGTCTTCGGGGTGGCAGAGAAGGCTTTTGCCCATTGCATGTTATTTCAGAAGCTGGGCCTTTAGAACAAAAACAAAAACAGAAACACATCTTTTTTTCCAACCGCTAGCTTGTGATTACACGTCCCAAAGTAGTTAGGTAGTCTGTCATCTTGTCGGTGAATTAGATTAACCGTGACACATCCCCTGGACAATAATTATGCTTTACTACGACTGGAGCGAACTCAGCAATGCATGTCCTCCTAAGAAAAATCAGGCAGAAATTTACAACATCACTCTGCGTGTGCACGCTGCAATAACACAGATGGTGTGAAGCAGCTAATGGTGGGCTTAATTCTTCTCAGCCCTTTGCATCATATTATTGACCCTTTTTACTGTAGATCTGAGAGGAGATGAGCTTAAAGTCCCAGAGTCATAATGTAATGTTTTGTGTGCCTTTTAATTAGACATGCGGCATTAAAGAGAGTTAGGAGGAGGAGAATTAGGAAGAAAACATATTGCAGTGAAAGATGCAAAATCACTTCATTCTTGTTCACATATTGTCCTTGAGTAGATTTAGGTCTGAGGGCAGGAATTTTAGGATGAGAGGGACATGAAGTAGTGAGGGACAGTGTGGAAAAAAGGGGGGAAGAAAGTGGCATGGGATGAGACAGAAAAGACAGAGAGAGAGAGCTGAGTATTACAGAAGCAAGAATAACAGGAAGAAAGAAAAGGAAGAGCAGGATTAACAAGGAGTGTAGTTCTTGAATGGATTTACAGGGAAAGAAACTATATCTGATAGATTTGGGAGAGAGTATCAGTGGTTCAGGGAATACGTAGGTGAGCTCTGTGTAATGTTGACACCAGGATAAATGTATTACATGAAACGAGCTAAAGTACTGTAGGCAGAGAAAAGCAGATGAAGTGGTGTCATTTGGAATGAGATGGAAGAGAAATGGTTGAACCAGAAATATGCTTTCTTTTCTCACTCCGAAAGTAAGAGCCTAAAGAAGCAGTGGACACATGGTTGCTGGAAGGAATTTTACATAAAGCTACTAAGGCAAAGAACGACTGATGGAAGTGTATGACATGACCAATGTCTTAGCTTCTTTAAAGGATAATTCTGGTTTACATCTTGGGTCTAATGTTTTGAGTTTTGGTCTTCATTTTTATAGGTGTTTACATTAAACTCACTAAAGTTATTGCTTAGATCTGGGAACATGGAAACTTTGCTATAGCAAAGTCTGTTGGGGAAAGTTATATAAGTGGACAGAAAATCACAGATTGTAAACAAGCCAACAGTTGAGCCCAACAGCAGAGACTTCAGGAAATAACTTGTCCCAGCCAAGAAAACATACCCCCCCCATTAAATAATTGTTGTTTTACATGTATTGTTATTTTTGTATTCCAAAAACAAAAACAATGCTCGAAGGTGTTTTTTTGTTTTTTTAACCATTGGAGAGACCCAGCCTAGCTATTTTTTCTGTCTTCATGCCAAGATAAGTTGACTGATTGCTTGTGTTAGCTCCATATTAACCGGATGGCTATTAGATAGGTATCAGTCTACTTATTCAAAATCTTGGTAAGGAAATGAAAGAAAAGAAAGAAAAAACATTTCTCAAAATGTACATCTTTACATTTAACCCAAAAGTGAGTGCACCAAGAATGTCAGAAAAGATTAAGTATATATTTCAACCACAATTTTATGATCTCAAACGAGGAGGTGGACTGATTGTCTGGCCATTCATATCTCATCCCATTTTAACTTCTATTTAGAACTGTCAACGCATTTGCAGATCTCTGAGAGACAATAGTAATATTACGGATAGGAAGGATTGCTAAAACTACAAAAATGGGACCTGACCAAGTAGAAATCATGCTACTGATCTAAAATGTCAAACAGAGGGTAAACAAATTTAACAAAGCACAAATGAAAAAGCGATTTGCATCCTTGGTTAATGTGATAAAAGCTGCTCATCTGATTTAGGCATTTATCCCATGCAGGTGAAAGCCTCGGCAGTGCAGTCACATCTGTTTTCTAAGGTCATTAAAGTTAAGATTTTATTTTACAGATTTATGCCAAACCAACCGGAACAGCTCCTTCTGTTTTTTGACAATGTGTTATTGACACATTGGAATTTCATGAAAATATTTTCTTAGTACTTTATACGAGGCCTTCAGTGGATTTTTCATCTATCCAGCTATTATTAGCTTCGGAAACTCACATGGACCTCTGGACGACGAGGGATTGCCATTGTTCGGCCTCTCATTCTGTTGTTCATGTGCTGCCTCCTTTTCATTATGGTCCAAAGAGATAATACCACTCAACAAACCCTAACTGCCCATCCCTTCATTTGCTCTCATCATTATCGAAAGTAGTGATTGTGCTGCTGTGGCCCCCTCCCTTTCTTGCCCTCGACTCACCCTCTTTCTCTGTTATAAGAGGCGCTCTTTGCACTCAGCCACGGGCCATTAAAGTTGTCCCACAGCAATAAGCCTTTGTCTGTGTGACCAAACAGTTGATGCTTGATAAGCGTAATCCTGGCCTATGTTTTAGTCCCCTGAATGGTGCTGTGTGGGCTGTGAGGCCCTTCACAAAGCAGTTAGCACTAAATTGCTCACTCTTGCTTGCCTTTTGTCTCTGGATTTGTGAAACACTTTGAGCCGCTTTGCAGTTCTGAGGGCAGTGGCCTCTGTGGGATGGAGTTTACTGAGGACTCTGTTTTGTAGCTGAACTGACCACACAGAATCAGGACATGGCCCAGTTCCATTGGTTTATGGCAAAAGTTGAAATACTTTATGGTTGTACTACGTTATATGTTTTAAATTTAAGTTTGAGTACAGTTCAGTGAGCTCAAAGTTTTTTAGTAGCATTCATCACCATAACGTATAGCAGGAAAGAATAGCTCGTCTAATTTTGTATTCAACGATTCAATGATCACCTGTGGCTGAATAGTGTGTATTAATGAGTCACATCATTAGCAATTAATGATGTGACTACTGATAGATGTAGGATGAATTCTGAAGTACATAAGGCTATAGTATCTGCTCAGATTCAGCCAAATGCTAAAAAACTGTACTGCTTCACAGAAAATGACCCAAAACCACTCAAGATCTTATCAAGGCAAAGAACTGGAATATTCTTCAATGGCCATATCAGTCATCTGACCACAACCTAGTGTCATGCTTTTCACTTCCTGAAGAAAAGACAGATGGCACAGAGACCCACAAACATGCAGCAACTGAAGGCGGCAGCAGTAAAGGCCATGCAGAGCATCTTAATGGAGGAAACTCAGCATTTTGTTTTTTCCATGGGTTCCAGACTTCAGAAGTATTAAAAATAATCTGTGTATTTATAATTATGTTTGTCCAATTACTTTTGAGCCCCCTCAATCGTGGTTTTGTTTCAAATCCTCAGTGTTCACTGTCCAAATGCTTATGGACCTCATTGTGTGTGTGCGTGCACACGCTAGCAAAGACAGGTTTTATGTTGTGGCCGATCGGTGTATATCCAAAAGGTCAAAGACCAACTTCACTGTGAATCATAATGTTCTGCAGAAGCACTTTTCTCACCATTAACTAATTAGCCATGAGATTTTTTTTACCATATTTCACATTTGGTTGGATACTGAAATGGTGACACTAATCTCGGGTGCACAACTTTGAACTACTGATGGATAGATTGAAGATGTGTGTGAAGCATCCATGTTCTAGAACTTGTAGCATCTTTGCAGCAACATCCGTATTTGAAGCACTGTCTACCGTCAACTTTGAGCTCTATCAGAATCTGCTTTATTGGCTAAGAATGTGGACACACACAAGGAATTTGACACTATGAATTTACATACTAATACTGTCTTTTTTGCATCTGCAGGGTACATGAAACACACTACACACCACACATTGACAATAACTTTAAACATATACACAGTTTGGCTGAGGTATGCAACTGCAAGGCAGTAATTCCAGTTTGTTTTTAGATGGTCTTCAAAGTGATTTTAACAACCCTTTATTTCCCTGGCTTTGAAGTGTAAACATATGTCTTTCTGTCTCTGTTTTTATCCCCTAGCAAGACCGTGGTCACCCACATCTAACTAGCTTTAGCCACAATCCCATTAATCGCATTAGCACTCAAAGGGGAAGCAGCCAAGTTGGATTAATTGGCCTGCACTATGCAAAGCAGGCACAATGTAACAGGAATTCAATACCAAGGAGGGCTGATGAGTGATTACAAAAACATTTCACTGCCTCTTTAAAGTTTAGCAAGAAATGATCTCACGGTAAGTGTTCTCTCCTGTGTTCCTTTCCTGTAGACACTGTTGTTTCAGTATGAATTGGCTTCGTCTGCAGCTGGCAATGGCTGAAATGCCAGTGCCTTGTTTTCTCCCTGTCTGAGGTGTCAAAGGATGTCAACATTCTCCACCATCATTCACTTCCCATTTGTGCAGGCTTGAGCCCAGCTAATGCATCCTGTATGTCCCCTCTGGGCTCCCATACATCAGCCCTTGACCCACGGGAGAGGTTCAGGAAGGATGGATCATATATTATTTAAATGTCTAAAGGGGTGGGGTGAGGTGAAAAATCTCATAAGGCATATTTTTTTCTAAATGCAGTGAATCTGCAGCAAGACACTATAGTTAATGTAGCTGTCACAGATCCAACAGACAGAGAATCTCACAGTGGAATATAAGAATCTCAATCTGAGCTACTTTGCTGAGAACATGTGGTGAAATTTGGCCACATTGGTTGAAGAAGACCGTAAAAAAAAACAAAACTATTACTACCAATAAATTGAAAATATTTGGTTGAAAACTCAATGCCAAATTTCAATTTGAATTGTTTGCATTTTATGGCACCAATATGGACTTTAGCCACTTTTTTATGGGTGTGGTTGATTGCATTATTATTATCAAAATAAATCTGATATTAGGTAAAAATGATAATAATCTTCCAATAGAAATGCGGTTATTGTTATTGTTTCTGATATATCACAATTGTGCATAAGAGCTTAGCACCGGATCTATCTATTTCAAACAAAACACATCTGCAGTTGTACATAATATAGATGACGTAGACTTTCATAGTCCATGCAGCGCACCACTACACTGACAACAGTGTACAAACAGTCTGTTGTGTGATCAACGAGCTTGTGTTGGAATTTAACACAGCTACAGCCTGTGCAATACAAAAGTACCTCATATATCTGGAAAATGCCTGCAATAACCGAATGCTATGAATAATGTACAATGTACAGTATACAATAAATAAGGAATGAGTTTCTTTTGACCAGTCTTGTGTGTCTCTCAACAAGCCTTGGTTATTGCAAAAGGTTCCACATTTATCAAAGGTGCTGGCAGAACAAGAAAGGTCAAGGTTGATGACCCCCCCCCCTTTTTTTTTTGTTTCTGGAACCATCAGACAGATAATGGAAGACAAATAATGGGGTTACACATTGTATGGTAGAAAAACACTTGTCTTAAGCAGGTAATGGTTAACAGATGTACCTGGTGTGTGAAAACAGATAGCAGATGTATCACCATGCTCTTCCAGATAGAATTAGGAGAAATCCCAAACTATTATACATACTTTACATGTTAAAGTAGATGCTTTTCTTAGGGCTAGAATGACTATTGAACCAAACCTGAGCTAAAACATCAATTGACTTTGGAACAAACAAAGTCATGAAACAGCTCACATTAGCCTAATGAGCATGAACACACGAGCCACGAAGAACAGATGCATAATGAGTCCAGCCCAAACGAGCATTTGATGTTAGCTAGATTTTCAACATCTGTTTTTTTTTCTACCTGCACCAAAATCCAATCCACTGTAGATGATCAGCTCTGACAGATCTAACAGTCACTGTATGATGATTATCTGTTTTTCCATCATCATCATAATCATTTCTTGCCTTTTAAAACTAGCCATGTTGTACAGATTTTGTTAAAAACTGCTCTTTGACAAAGTACACAAAAGCACATAAGAAGTACAGTAGCAAAAATACATCACTAGTATGGAAGGTACATGCGTGTATATATTTTTAAAACATTATAAACGAATATGCTGCACTGATTTTTCACTTGGGGCCAGCGAGCTCATCCTACTCTCTGCATGGTAAGCATTTAGTGGAATCTCATTGAAAACAAATGTGGCTGTCTGGTTAAATTGCTGGCACTGCGACTTAATCATCAGTGAAACATCTTTTATTCATAACATTGGCAGAGTAGCCTTACAGGTCTCAGGTGCATGTCGGAGCAGCCCTGTAATTCAATGAAAATATAACTCACTAGATGCAACAGCAATGTCATGTTTTCTGACTGCTAATTGAGTTGTGAGACACCTTTAGTGAGTCTGAGACGCTCAGGCTCTCCTTACATTACACAACAAATATAACCTTGGAGAGGTCACCGATGTGATTTGCATCATCTTTTCCCTCTAGTGATGGTTCCCTTTTTGATGTTTCTGAATAAAAACTTCTTAAAATGTCATGGCTGCAATGTGTACGGGGGATTGGTCTCATATGGTTGCGCTCACAAGCATTACATAGTAATCCTGAACCAAGACTGATGATACTCATTTATTTACAGACACTTTATATTTACAGTTTGCCAGACCGTCAATGCAAAATTTGGAAAGAACCAGTTTCCACAGTAAATCATGGATCACTTGCCCACTTGGGGCATTAAGCCTTTAGTGTTGAACAAAATAGCATCTGTTGAAATATTAAGCCTAAGGTCTCTGTCAAACCAACAAAACATGAAGATATAAATGAGATGTAAGGCAACATCTGTAATACAATGGATGCTGTAACTCAGAATGCTCTGAAACATAATTTGAATGGGCCCCAATTGGGAGTCTCACTAGCCTTGGCCATGGTAGAGAACTGCTGTATACACTGAGCTAGTGTTGATATTAACTATTGAACTACAAAACAAGTGTAGGAACCTTGAAAATCTCAATGTCTGCATCCGTTTTGATCCTGCAGGTTAGAAGTCTGTTCGTCTACAGACAGTAAAATAGTTTGAATGCACGAGCAGAAGGCCTACTTTCAAACAAATTACAAATAATCTTGATAGAGAGTATCAATGAGAGGGATCTTGTTTTTTAGTTATGCTAGTGGCTTGGCTGGAGGCATGCCTCAAGGCATGTCTGTTGGTTGTCTATACAGTTGGTCAGTCCGCCTCTGTAGTCTAGACTGAAAACATCTAGATTATTTGATGGCTTTCCACAAATTTTAGTACAGACATCCATAGTGCACATATGATAAATCCCTCTGACCTTTGACATTCTATGACTTCTCCCTAGTATCAACATGAGGTACAGAGTTGTTGTTTTGTTTGTAGTTGTGTCAACTACCGGATTGATTGCTGTGAAATTTGGAGCAGACATTCACATTCCAATCAGGATGAATTTAATGACCTTATTGATTCCTTAACTTTTCATTTAGCGCCATCATCAGGTCAAAAAATTTAATCTGTCCAGCTTTTTTTTTTATGACCAATTACACTTTTAACAGTAACACTCTGGTATTTAGTGCTAAGTAGCAATTTGTGACATGTTAATACACTAAAGATGAATATGATAAAAACTGCACCTGGTAAACATGAGTGAGTTAGCATTGGCATTGCCAGCCTGTTAGCCCACTGACTTTAGTGTTAAACTCAAAGCACCACTGTGCCAGAGAACATCCTCACAGAGCTCTTAGCATAGCTGTAGACTCTTGTTTTTATATTTCTAGGCTGCTGGTTAATGGTCTCTATATCTCTATCATGTTTAAACCTTGTGTGGTGTTCATGTTTGTGTTACTCAACCAATGTTCATGGTTCCAGTGGACCCATCGCATTCTAGGGTTTTTAAATCGATACAGCCATAACAGTTTATGTAAAAACATTTAACAATCGTTAATCTATCCCAGTTACAAGAAATATAGACAGCATATATGGTTAGTATTTACCATTTACCTCTGTTACATCACAATTATGAATAAAAGTGCTATTTGTTTTTTGTGATAAATGTAAAAAAAAGGAAAACAGTAATAATCAACATATGGGTTGAAAAAAATATATAAATGAAACACGGTTTTATATCGCTATTGCCGATTATTTTTTTGAACGTTATTAGAAATTAAACACATTAATGTCAGTCTATACAACACTAGCCCCAATGAACAGATACTGTATCCATGTCAGTCTACACATCACATCAACACATATGATAGGATCATATTTCTTTTAGCAAACATTGAAAACAGGCCCCACAGACTGGAACACCACTCAAGGATTAAATGAAGGTCACCCTTATGTGTTCTGATTGAGTTAAAAAAAAGAAAAAAAGAAATAAAGGCAACTACACCAACGCTTGTCCTACTTGTTTAAGAGGTTACCAATGAATGGTTGAATACTTCAATTTAGATTGAAGAGGATGAACAATGTATAAAATGTGTCATTTTGCATGGACAGTGGCACACAACTCTCCTTGTGGTGCCTTTCAACTAAAATCTAATTACAATTGACTCTTCCTGCTAGACATTCAGTTCCATACCCCACTATCTCCACTGTACTTAAAAGAGAAAAAAAGTTCTAGCGAAAATAAGATATTCTGTATTGACAAGCATAATGGATTCTATTTTGCGAATTCTCACTGTATTATTTTAAATCTGAGGTCATGGTTTAGCTGTGGAGAAAGTTAAGCAGATGCCCTGTGAACTCCTGTGCTCTGGAGATCTCTACTTCTCATTCTCCAAGGGTTAACCGAAGGAGAACTGTAGCAATTTCTATTCTGATAGGAAGCAAGTGTGTGGACCGAAGGGCAATATCAGCTAAAACTGTTTGATCTCCCTACCAGCTGATTTACATTTGTGGACCACAGTCCTAATCTGCCCATTTATAACTACCAAATAAAGGAACAAAGACAAAGAGAGAGAGAGAGAGGGAACGACCTGAAGCAAGTAAAGCCCAGTGTCTTGTATATCCTTCCCATCCGTCTTTTCCTCCCACTTATTTTTTGACTGTCTTTGCCTCCTTGTCTCTGCTTCTCTCTCTCTCTCTCTCCTTCTCTTTCAACATCTGCTCCATCACTTTCTGCTGAACTGACTCTCTTGTCTGCATCTGTCTCCCTCCATCTTTTATTCTGTTCTCATCTCCCTTAAGGATCTCCATCTTATCTCGGAGATAAGCTGAACTGCCACAGAAGCGCATTGGTCTTCATCTCATCTATATACCTTCCTTTTGGGTTTATGGAGGCACATTTGGGGGAATAGATGCAGTTTAATGAAGCATTTGCAGTGTGCATGTGTCTCAGTGTGCGTGTATGTGTGAGTGTGTCGCGCCGAATCACTTTTTACTTCCGTGGATACTTGAGAAATGAAGGGAGGCACACCTCCTGCACACTTGACAATATTATAAACCTCCATGGTCTCTGAACCATGAGGCCCCTTTGGACTTGACATCAAATAGTTTCCTGTTCAATGAATTTATTCAGAACATCTTAATGTAGTAGATATCCCTTGTGTGCTCATCTCGTGAGATATAGTCTGCCCAAAAACAAGCTGCACATCCCAAATGTTAAAATACATTTAAATTCATCATTACTTTGTTGCTGTCCTCTGCATAAATAAGAGGAAAAATATAATCATTTCCTATCGTTGGCTGTATTCCTGTATACTGTAAGATCTTCCCATTCATCACCTCATTCTCTCTCTTACATAATGAACACAAACACACACACACACACACACACACACACACACACTCTCCCGCTACCTTCTTTCACCCCGCTGGCACAGGTGGTCTGCTCTTCACCTCATGAGAATTCTGCCTGGCCCTCCTGCCTGAACAATCTCCCATGAGCCTCTATGTTACCATCCCGAGCTAGACAGGAAGGAACAACAGTTCAAAACCTGATCTGTTCTGTTCAACTGCCGCTCGCTGCCATCTGGCTGCCCGGCATTGCGTGGTATTATGATGATGCGTGCAGATGTAGTGGAAATCTGTTTGCCTACCATGCAGGTTGTTTGGTTTATAAGGATGGCAGACTGGCAGATGTTAATGGTATGCATGTATGCACATACAGTGCAGTATATATAATATTCCTGCATCTCCAGTGGTGTATTTTTCATCAGGTGAAGGACTCAGCTGGAGATGTGATGCATGCTTGTGTTTGTGTGTGTGTGTGTGTGTGTGTGTGTGTGTGCGCATGTGTTATGATTTATTGGTGAATGACTGTGTGTTGTTGCTGAATCTGCAACTGTGCTACAGTGCCAGCAACGGATCTTTGTAACAACATGTTCTCTGTTAGCAACGGGGATAGAGGAGAGGAATGAGAGGAATAGGAAAGCAGAGAATGAGAGAGCATTTCTTTAGCTTTGAAAACGATGCAGTGATTATTTATAGGTTTGTGTGTCTGTGTGTGCTTAGAAGAGAGACAAACAGAGGCAGTAAGAGTATGTAGACACTATTGTCTGACCCTGACCTTGGTTTAAATCATTCCCTCTGGAAATGCAGAAACAATATGTCTTTTACTTGTATTATAATTTCAGTACATGGGATAGCACTTATTTAGCATAAATTTATATTTATGGTTCTACCTTATACTGAGACACAAATTCAGAATAAGATGAGGAGTACACCCATGCTTTGTCAAAACACTGCAGAGGCTAGGATTGTAGTTCCTTTTATCTTGTATTATTAATTTTATCAGTACTCATAAGACCTTAATTTACTACATTATACATTTTACATGGTGTGGGCTTTATTAGTGTAAATAATAGAGAAGTAAAGGGGTATTTCAGCTATTTAGCACTGAACTTCCATAAAGCTGAGGGACTTGTAAGAGACAGATTAAAAGAAGAACAGTCAGCATTGATGCAGTAGAAGCTGCGATATCCTTACTTTTAGTCCCTAGTAGGGGTTACACCTCAGAAACATTGGATCCTAATCATTCTACGATAAAACTCAATAATGTATTTAATTAGACCCACCATGCCTCTTAAAAAGTCATGTTTAGTCCCATGTTGAGGCAACAATAACCCTGATGAACCATCAGCGTATATTTTGTTAGGCTTAGATAAAGCTCCTCTAGAACCACATTATCCCCTTAAATATCTGTTAGCAAGTTTTTAACAGAAATATGGTCTGAAACATTCTGTTAACATTTAATGTAATAATTTGCAGCACAGCTGGTTGCTGTGCCTACTTTGACATATAGATGGCAAGGCAAGGGAAGTTTTTATATCTTTTTTTCTTTTTTTATATATAAAGCCAATTTAGAGTGTGCACAAGACACGATAGACATTAAAGACGAATTCAGCCAAGGACGTGGGAAAAAAAATATTACATTTTAAGGATAATAATAGAAATAATTGACACTGCAGTGTTAAAAATTGATGAAAATACATATGACCAATTAAAGACAATAGAGAAATCTTTTCAACCTTGGTATATGTTGTTTGACCTTGGCCTTGGCAGTGGTCTCTGAGTGCCCTTCTAGTTATAAAAGCAGTGTGAGTTTGTAGCTGGGATGAATTAATTGTTAGAAGTGGGCAGCTGCACTTGGGCCCGAGAGGCCCAGTGTCCTTAAAGGCCCCACATTCACTGTGTTGAAATTTAGTTGTAGTAATTTGATTAATTGGAGCTTTGATTGGAAACAGGGCAATAGGCTCTACTAAAGCACATTTTCAAACCAGGCAGTGAGAGTGGGAAACAGGGGGCCAGCAGCTCACTTCAGTTCTACCAGGCTTATCCAGCCAGGGCTAGGAAAACTCACATTTCCACATGTGTACACTACTTAAAACATTTTTTAAAAGTCGACTCTGTTCCACATATTATGAATAATTTACAGACTTTTGCAGCTACATTTGAGCATTTTATGATATTTTGAAATATCAAAATGTTTTGTAATAAAACCTTTCTGCTGTCACTTCTGCTTCAACTGTATGAATTAATACGTATAAGATGATACCCACACACTATCAGTATTTGCTTAAGCATACTCAGAAGTGGGTTCACTTGTTGACCTCCTCTAACTACAAATTTGCTCTAAAATAAAGGTAGGACATGAAGGCTGGATAAGAACCTCTAATGGTTAGAAGATTATGCAGTTATGCTTTAACTCTGCATCATGGCCAAAGTTGTAAATAGAATTCACATGATGTTGAGTCTGCTGTAATCAATAACCTGTAAACCAAGGATGGATGGTGAGCATTTATGGCCATAAAACAAGGAGCCACTTGTATTGACATTGCTATCTATACTACTTTGCTAACTCTCCATCAATGGTGGAGAGATATTTTTCAATCTTTTCTACCTTTGTGTTGTGCTGAATAATGTTAATGCTCTCAGAGATTTCAGAATCAAAAAGATTTCTCAAAAATGCTTTTTCTTTTTCAAACCTCCTCTTAAAAGGAGTTTCATGGACAGCTTTTTTGCAATACACTGCAGAAGACATTTCTTTCAGACTTTGTCTCTCAAAGTAACTTGAAAAAGAAAACAGTCTGCTGGTGTATAATCAAATGCTGTGGTGCAGGTACAGCACTAAAAAAGGCATGAATGAGTTTTTTGATTGTGTAATAACATCTAGGCATCCTAGAGGGCAATTAATTATAGAAAAAAATATTTGTCACATTAGACAAGACATTAGTTATGCTTTTTCTCTTGCCCCTTCATCAAAACTACACTGATCCATTGTTCTCTTAACTTGCATGGTTAGAATGATTACAATTACAGTGGTGATATTGAGTGTAAATGATATTGTCTTAGATTCTCTAAAAGGAAACCATTAATCTTTTTTTTTTGTAATGTGTTAAGGTTGCCAATTCTGCCACAACCCTCCGAGAGTCATCACCTGCCTACTTATTTTCAGTCCCCATATAGGAAGGAATGTGAGTTTTGTTATACAGCAAAAAGTAAAGGAGTTGAGGTTGGCGAACTACAGAGTTGGACAAGCCTCTAATTCCGACACTATAAACCTGGGCCTGTGTTGCATTTCTTACCATCAAACACACAGACAGATTTGGTCTCTTAAAAATGATAAGAAAAAATGATTTTTCTAACCTTTTCCCGGAGTTGCTTTTCATGCCTTTAAGGCTTAGTAAAGCAGCATTTAGAATGTAGAATATAGCCTACTTTGAAATTGCACTGATTAGATTGTTTAGGGATTTGAGTATAAAATAAAAGTAAGATTATTATTCTAACCTAAAAAAAAGAATGTACTCCTATCAGCATCTTGCACACATAACTTTTGCCTATATCTTCATTCATACCGTTACTCCTGGTTCTACACTGCAAAAATATCACATCAGATGAGACATTTGATGGAAGTGATTTGTATTGATTTTTAATAAGAGACTTCTGCAGCTTTTAAGATATTGGTTTCACAGTTAGAGCATCAGCATTGAACCATTAAGCTGAGCGTTGCTTTACACCTACTGTATTTTCATTATTTGATGATAATGGAGTAAACTTATTATCTTAGAAGGACTCTGAAACAGTGCCTAAGTGCTCAACTAAGAAGAAGTCTGCTAACTGAAGTATGATTTATGGTTCATTTCATATCATTTTTGTGCGCATCGGGCCACTCTGACCACTTGCTCTAACAAAGCATTGAATTTACATGACAAAACATGAAAAATAATAATACAAAGTCTTTGTGGGCAATTCTGCACTTTGTAAGCAGAAATTCCTATTATAGCACACACACAATGTGCAGAGCAATGTGAGCTCGCTTTGTACAAAGAAGAGCTCTGTGCCTTCCAAGCCCACTTTTCTTTCTTAGTTCCCATCAATCAGGACATTCAAGGGATGGCTTAACTCTGAACACATGTTGATTAAATTTTATTGGTCCTTGTAAAGCACTCACAATCATAAGAAAAGCTTTTATGACCAGCTTACATCTTGTTCAGAATTGTCATTAAAGAGAAAAGAAAGAAAAAGATATAAAACAACAACAAGAACATAAAAGACTTAGGTCTTTTTTTTGATAAAGACAGTAGACTTCTAAGAGGTCACTTTTCTTCTTTACATGTTTCTATTTGGACATTTTGACTTTTAAAAAACAGGTGTAACTAATAAGAGTAATAGGTGCATTCCATTTGAATATACCAATGTCACGCATGCTGGCTTCATGACTTTGCTTTCTTATCTATTAGTATGCAAACGCTAGCTTATTAGCACTAAAAACAGAGCACAGCTGAGGCTGATGGGATGTCATAATCTTGCGGGTAATTTGTAATCAACCAAAGAATTCTAAAAAAGGTAATTTTTCCATCCTCTCGGAACCGTCAATATTTTTACCAAATTTCATATAAAAATCTGTCCAAAAGTTGTGGAAATATTTTAATAAAGAACCAAGTCTACCTCATGGTGGTGCTAGAGGAAAAGTCAGAGAATCACCAAGGTTGTTATAATGTATACACTTAGGACCTTGAAAATTTCAAGGCAATCCGATTAACATTCGCAATGTTTAAGCATCTTAGGCAATTCATTCAGATGTTTTATTCCGAATCACAAATTTCAATCTCATGGTGCCAGAGGAAAAGTCAGGGTCTTACCAAAATCCATAGGATTCATTCTCTGTATACTAGATGGAAAGCTGTAAAAATTTTTATTTACCTACCAGTACCTACAGTTTCACAATAGGAAATCTGTCTATACCCGTTTCATTTTAGACAAATGTGGCAAAGAATAAAAAGAACTTTGTACATTATATACTACTTACTGTATATCGGTTAATTTTTCATCACCAAGAGAAAAGGGCAGATTAAGAACATTATACAGTATATGAACATATGGAAGACATGCATTTAAACTAATATACACCCTCACTGATGTTTTAGTGAGACACCAATTCAGTATTTTTTTAATGCTTTGACATTTGTAAAAGAATTGACTCCTACAAAGAAGTCACACCATTATAACCTCTATATGATTTGTTGATCTCTGTGGTGCAGCAGGAGCAGCCAGATCTGTGCAGGCATTGCCCCCACTGGTCAAAATGATTTAAACTGGCATTCCAGCATCTGGTTAAAGTAAAATATGTGCGACCTAGCCATCGTCTACCTGTGTAACATGCCAATGTCCCAGCAGGTGAACAGGTAAGACCCCTCACTGGAGCCTCCAGGAATTCTTTGTTTAATCTCTGGCGCACTGGGCCGAGCAATTTGACAAAGACAATTGAGACATTAAGGAGTGTTGTTCACTGTGACATCATGCTGTTATTGCTCATACTGTATATCCAAGCTTTTGAAGGGTTTTGCTCTCCTTTATATTTCACAATTTTAAAAACACACTGACAAGCCTTATAAGCCGTCTGAATTTTCATTTTGTTTCAGGATGTATAAAGTGTTAGAATATGTCTTTTTTGGAGGGAGGGTTTTGCTGTGTTATTAATGTTTTCATAACAAATAAATTTTAAATTCAAAAGATTTAATATTTGTAACTTTACTTAAACCTCCCTGCACAGCTGTGCCAATCTCATCTACCCTTGTTGTCTTCTTTGTGGCTATTTTTCCTGGTAGCTTTCAAGCTATGCAGTAAAATGATGTTGATATTCTTAATCCCACCCATAAAGCTCTCACTGCTCAAACTCCAACTGCCAAGAGCAGATGTCAATAAACATATGTTGAATTTATGTCATAGGGGATGATTGGTAGAGATAGGACGACGCCAAATGTTAATGATGTGCATGTGTCAGAGATTGGTTGTATGATTACAGAGTTGGTCATGTGAGGATTAGAATACTGTGCATATTGATAATATAGCACCGTATCCATCACATATGATTTCGATTGCATTGACCAACAAACTTTTGTGGATGTGAGGCTTTCATATCAGTATACAGTGTTTGTACCTCAGGCACTCCTGGATTTTTTAAAGAACCAATTTTGATATATCACAGCTTTCAGAAATAACCGTTTCCCCGTTTATATTTATGTCTAGGATGAATAACTTATTATGGTAACTTTGATACGACATTAATCTGGTAGGGATTTGCATCTCCAATTCATATGAAGCAACTACTAATGTGATACAATAAGATTCACCAGTATTGTGATGCAGTGCGGTAGACATGAGTCAATACAATGTGATTCAACGCGATACAATGTGATGCACAACTGTATGATACTATGCATTCAATATGGCACAGAAAGTTTGATATTATTTCTTTGGTTCTTCTTCAGCAGACAGCATTTTATAAATTAACTAGAAAATTACCATTTTTACGCCACATATTTGTTTCCCCAGTACTGCAACTCAGCAAGCATCTCTTATGTTTCTTTTTGACTTCTGAAAAACACTTGGCCCTTTCACAAACAGGCCTTTTCACAAGTCCTTTGTTGTGCAAAAAAAAAAAAAAAGTCTCTGAACAGTCCTTCTCTCCTGTTCTGTCTCCAGTTATGCTTTTATAAAACCTAACACATTTCATAACATCTCACACATTTAACAGTTAAAACAGTTAAAGAATGCTCAGGATTAACAAAGAAACATAGAGCAGTTTGCCAGAACTACTGCAAGCAGACAGAAGGGCTTTATACTTTCAGCAGGTATGCTAACTCAGCGGTGAGCAGAAAGCAGTGGTGCTGAGGAATACTTTATGATGTCAGGGCATATTTTGCAAATTGTATGCGTCTTGTCAAGTTGTCTAACTGTGTTGAAAAATCCAAAGTATCACAAAGCATTTGATTTGTAGCACTTTCATGAAACATGTAGCTCTTCCTATTCCATTATAATCCACACCCAGACATGGTTCCAACTAAAACGAGACTTGGGCGAGAGACTTGACAAGAATTGGCCACTCATAACAGTGGAGATGAGAGGACGCACTTGAGAAACAGTTTGGAGAAGAGGATCAATCTGAATATAAAATCGTTGGTCCCAAATTATTGGTCACATTTCTAAATGATAAAGGCATAGGGCCTCTACTAATAATCATATATAAATTAATTAGACTTTACTGATGCAAAGATGTTAGGAATGAGGAATACCAATTTCATTGTAGATTGTATCTGGTGCATATCTTTTTAACCAGGGCAATCACATTTTTAACTTTTATGCCGGCGTGCTTTCAACATCGGACCTGTTTGAAATTTGAGCAGTTAAGATGTGGGCAGTGATTCGGGATCTGCATGTTATTTTGTTTATTACCAGCAGTTCTACAGTATATAAAGTATATCCTAAATCTAGTTGCCACATGCATGTACAGTTACCAAGGAATGAGCTCAGAAACTGCTTGTCTTGTTTAAGGGAATGAAGATGATGGAGATACAGTATTGGTTTTGTTCCTTAGTAAAGAAAAAACAAAAATAAACTACTGCACTACTCAGTTTGGCCGTTCATTTTGAGCACCTCGTTTTTTTTTTTTTTTGAAAACCCCCCCACCAGGTGTTATTTTCCAACCGGCTACTTGTAAGAATGATGTTTCTCTTTTCAAACCTCCTGGTATGCAGAGCAAAAGGCTTTGCCACATTCTTTGAAAAAAAAAAAAATCATAGAACACAAGACAGTAAGAAAAAAAGCATGTTTGACAGAAGCTGCTTAATCAGAGGTTGAAGGAAGGTGGAGGGATGTCTTACCGCTTCTGTTGCTAGAGTTGTCTCCACTTCTCCCCTCCTGGATGATCCGAGCTGAGTAATGACTTTCGACTTTGCACTGGGTCGTAGCACTGAATAATGAGGTAAGAAGTGGAATCAGAGGGTGAAAGACTTAGCGTTGGCATTGTTGACGTTTCGTGTCAGCGGGTTCACAAACACCGGAGAAATCAGTCGGAGCTTCATGATTTGTTGAATTAGAGATTTTGTTCTTACGAAAAATGTGTGGAGATTTGGTTGTTGGCTGCAGAGGACTTTTTTTTTTTTTTTTTTTTTTAGGATTGTGCATCTTCATCTCATCTCAACTTTTGAACCCTCAAGGAGTTTTGAGAACTGTGATTTGATACACAAGTTTACATGAAGGGCCTTAACAACAACAACAACAACAACAAAAATCATATAATAAATTATATATATATATAAATTAAAGACATGTAGGATGATAAATCAATTTGTTTAATTTGAAATCTGGACTTTTGCACAATGTATAAAAAGTATATATGCTGGAAATCAAGCCGTTACAATTTGCCCAAAATGGTTACCTTTAGTCGGATGCCACGTGTATGATGGCCGCCTACAGTAGCTGCTGTGAATCACAGCAGCCTTGTAAAGTGAGACCCGCCGCGGTTTATGGCGCTGTCGTGAATCCAGCTGGCCCGCAGCCCGTGACCATCCCGTCGTGAATTTAATGGCTGTGTCCGCGGGCGGGACAGGCTGGAAAAACGACTGCGCGCACCGGCGATCCGTGCTCCCCGTCGCGCCCGGTAACGCGGTGACGCGCGGCCGTCCGCGGTTGGCCGTGCGCCGCGGAGGATTGTCCCCCCTGTGCGGTCTGTCCCTACCCGCCAGGTGAAGCAGCTGACGCCGGTCGTCGTCAGGTAACAGGCCCGATGTCCGGTGCAGTTAGGAAAACACAAACAGCAAACCGACTGTGAAGGCGGAGGGCGGTGAAAGTCTGGGGACCGCAGACATCGCCATGTGGCGAGTTCCCTGACTTCGGGTGCTCTGTCCGGCCTCTACTGCCGCCGCCCTCGGTTGCTTCTTGTTTGTGGATCTTTCTTCCCTCAGTCTAGTCTTCGGTAAGTGAAACAAAAAGACAAGCCTAACTTTGTTGTGGTCAGGTAAGTGACTTAACCTTTGGAGGCTCTTGTTTTTCTCTGACTTGAGAAGCCCTTGGGTCGTATGGTTAGGGTCATTTTACATCTGTGCAGGGAAACACTAACCCCTCAGTTTTGCAGCATTTGGCTGATCCTGAGCAGATAGTATTGCCCTATACACAATTCAGTTTTTCTTCACCAAGGAAATAATTCCGTGACCTAATTGTACGTTTTTAACACACATGATGATAAAAGCTTTGCAAGTTGCTGAGGTTTTTTCGTTTTTTTAATTGCACACTGAGTCCTAAAATGTATAATGTTTCAAACGTGTGTAGTCTTGCAGGTCAAAAATCGATTAAAATCGTAAATCAGAGATTTATTCTCAAGATACCATCTTCAAATGGCTTGTTTTTTTTTCTGACCACCACAGATAATCAGTATACTATCACGTTAGGCTATTAGAAGCAACAAATCCTCATGAAAGAGATGTTGGATCCATGAAATGTGTGCTGCTTGAGCAAGTCAAGTGACTTAAATGAATCATCAAATAATCAGACCTGTTAGTTATTGACTATCACTGTGTGATCGCCGGTGATCACCTGTGTCTGTTTGTTTGTTTGCTTGTCAGTAGGATTATGGAAAAACTACTGAGCTGATTTGCACCGAACCTGGTTCAGGGGTGGAGCACAGACCAGGGAAGAACCTGATAAATTTTTGGGCAGATCCGGATCATTTTGTATGAATTTGGATTTTTTTTTTTCCTCTAAAATCTGGTGTATGTTGTTGACATTGGATTTAAGTTTGTGCTCTACTGAGCGCATTTTCCATATGATTGACTGATTGACTGATTACTTCATCATGTTTAGATTAAAAAATAACACATACTTCAGTAATTTTGAAATACCCCTGCCAAATTTTGCTATGATATTTAATCATTAATATGATGAATACAAACATTAAAAAAGAACTACATTAGAATTGCCATGCATTAACACTAATTCTGACCCCAGATTTCCTTGCTTGTCCTTTATTATAATATTATATAATATTTCCTGAAAAATAGTCTGCTCCTTGAGATAATGTTATTATCACTGCATCCCTTAGTAAAAAGTTGTTTATTCTGTTAATTACCATTCCCTTGTTATATGCTACACTACTGCTGTGGGTGCTATCTGGAACATGCAGCCAGGCAGAGCCTGTAAAAACCCTTCTGGAAGATTCATAAATGTATAAACCACAGGCAACTCCTCCTGAGGGCCTCTTAATGGGTCTGTGTCTTTCAGGAAGTGTTAAAATGTAAATTATGGAGAATTTTACGCCTCTCAATGACAGTCTGGGGAACAGTGAGAGGCAGACCCAGGGTGGATCCTTATCTTGACAACAGTGTTCCAATAATCTATTTTAGCAATTGCCAGTGGCCAGGATATACCTATGCTATTGTAACATAAAAGCCACAGAACTGCAATAAAGGAGACACACCTTTTTAAGTATAAGTTGTTGTATAAAGATAGACAACAATACTAATTCAGTCCCGGGAGAGTTTACAAAGCCTCCATGGGAGAAGATTGAAGGGAAGATAATCCTTTTTTTTTTTTTACATCTTCACAATGGTACCTGCTTAATCTCACAACTACATTTACAGACGTTAACAACGCCATAACACTCAGTTAGATTGCCTGGCGTGTCAAAGAGTAGAATGACCACCTCAGTTTAGAAAGTGCTTTCCTTGGTGGTGATGGCGGTGAGTGAAAGTTAAAGTCTCCCCAGAGATGCAGTACCAGTTATCAATAAAGAAAAAGTCAATGAGTCAGCTACCCTCACACTGTGAGTGAGGAAAACTGTAAATGTAAATGTTTCATATGACGATCTAGAGGACTACGACCACGTGTTCCCTGCTATGTTACTGGGTACTACAGTAAGAAAAACTAACAAAGTACAACAGCAAAACAAAAATAAATATCATACTTACAGAAAAAGAATGCATTTGGATTAACAAGATGTAGAGTACTGTGTTTTTATTTTATTTGACCAACTTTGTTACTTTCAAAGTTACAAATGAAGAGGAACTTTCCAGCTTCCAATAGTATTCCTTTTTCTTGATAAACCATTGCCATGGGCTAAGCATTTGAAAATTTCACCGCATGAGTAGTAGTAAGGACTGTGTGGTGTAAAGTATGCTAGAGGAATAAGTCTCTTTTCTCCTACATTTGGCCACATTTTATCTGAGATGAATGTCAGTGTCAGCTCAGGGCTTGTATTTAAGTCTTTTAACACCTCATTTGTGAATAAGAAATGTAGTGATCAAGAATTCACTGTCTACTCACCTACACATTTCAAATAAAAAACCTGCATGGTCTTACTAATGGCAAACATAGATTGGACTGAATGTTTAATTACCTTCAAAGAACCTGCATAAACCAACTGATCAAACATCATTCCTCATTATTTAAAAACTATACCCCAGAGGAAGAAGCCACTAACATTTATGAATTTACTTGTATAGCAACAGTATATGGTTGAAATTTTCATTATTCATACTTGTAACCATTTCAAATATGTCTCCTGTGAGCAAAGGTTATACCAAAGAAAGGTATACGTGCTTTGATGAATCTTTGATTTTGTGTTATCCTCTGAGTGAACAACAAAAAAGTCCCTCATTAACTAGAGTGAGCCAGGGGTGGGAAGGGGAGACGGAGGGATAGATAGAAGATTTCACGGCTGTAGATAAAAAACACACTTTTAACGCATAACAGCCAAACAGGAGAGGAAGAGAAGAAACCTCAAGGAGATGAAGAGATCTTTGAAGTGACACTCAGGGCTTCTTTGAAGCTGTTCTCTTGTCCAGAAGGAAAGATGGTTCTCTACTGTACATTTGGATTTGGTCTCACAATTTCACCTTTGATGACAAAGTATATAACATTGCAGTGTGGATTCAGAGCAGCGTAGATAAACTGCATGTCTCCTTCCAGAGAGCTGCTAAAATGTTAAAAGAAAATGGTTTGATTTAAAAAGTTATCACTAAAAAGCACATTGCTGCCAAGCGAAGGGACATGGAGTCCGCAGGAGGATGCCAGGAGTAATTTGCTGCTGTACTTTTTCAAGCAGATTAGCATGTTGGTGCCATCAGTGGGAAAGTTTTGGCCTCTGGCATCATTGCAGATTGGGACAGTGAGATCAAGCTTGTAATATAAACCGCTGGCACTTCACAGGCTGACACCAATATTATCTGCATGCAGGTTGACCAGTAGGCAAAAATTCTTCCCCTACACATCACTGCTTCTCCCTTCTGTATCCAGACGGAAACTTTGCAGCACTTATCAGAATACTGTTTAATTGATCTGTCTCTAAGCTCTGCCTCCGTTAGTTACTGTTGTCATGCCTGTTAATCTTAAAATTCTAGTGTGGCACATATGGGCTTTAGTTAGTTAATGAGATTTGCCAATTGAGATTTTAACTTTTTTTTAAGGACAGTGGGTCCTTAAAGCTGCTCGTCATGTTTATAGACCAACGATTTCACTGGCTGCCACTGGCAGCTGCAGCTACAAAGCTAATTAACTTTAAACTTATAATCCTTAAGAGTATTATCATATCAAACCGAGTATTTGATGCTAATTATGGCAATTAAATGTATTTACAGTCATTAGTTACCTCCATATAGAAGTTTTTATTGTCTGCCATTCCCATTACAGAGACAAGGCTGTGTAGGAACACCAGATATGTTTTCTGTGCACACACAGAACGGACAGCTAGCAGACCCTGAGGAGATATTCACTGAGTTTGACAAAAAGTTTGTTGGATAGGAATCGCTGACTATACCTTTTTAATATAATAATTTTGTTAAATTCAATCTCCAGCTTACATGTTTCTGCTTCTGGCTACTGCAAAGTATGCACAATTAAAAATCAATTACAGAATCAAGAGTCAATCACTCAGGCATTGAATTAGCATCTCTGACACATAATACTTTCTTTGCAATGTTGTTATTCTATGCTTTGTAATATCGTGAGTGCTCTAAAGCCAAACTATGAAAAATTAAGTACTGTTTATACATACTCCTGGGTTGGTTTAACTTTAATTCAGTGAACCCCAAAATTAACCCAATTTTTTTTTTTTCCACTAACATTTTACACATAATATTGTTAGGCTCTTATTTCATCAATAAACCTCACTGATATTATCGATGTAGAAAACGAAAACCGGGCCCTTAGGAGCATAGAGGGAAACACACATACACACACACACACACACACACATACACACACACACACACACACACACAGACTGGTGTCTGCTATCTGGGCGATAGTTTCAGAGGCAGATCCTTTTTGTTAAAGCTCCTTTGTTTTCTGCTGCAAGGTCATGAGTGCGTCTGTCTTTCTGTTGAATAACAGTAAGCAGGATTTGACAAAATTGGGCACCATAATCCTGGATCATATCTGACCTGAAGTGGACATGAAAGGAAGAAAGTGCGATATAAAAAAAGAAAGAAATATTAAAATAGAAAAAGTCATGTACACACAAGTTGTACATTTACAGTAGGTGGTTTTTGATTTTTCAGGAAAAGCTCTCCCCTCTGATGTTCACTCTGAGGTTTTCCTGTGGATGAAGCTCTGCCTGGACCACTTTTTTGTGAGATGAATTAAAAGAAAGCCAACAATATGCCCCATTTCATCAACACCAGCAGCCCATATCATCCAATGTGTTGCTATGTTTTATTTAACTTGCCAAAGATACTGAATTATTCAACAATATTTGCTAAGTGTGACATGTGACAAAATTCAGTGTGTTTGATATTTGTCTAAAGATTAATAGAGATTCATTCTTCATGTCCAAAGATTTAGTCAACAGTTAGCATATTGGCTATTATTTGGCCAGATATTTAGCATTGGCCCTGCACCACACGCCATCTTATCCTGTTTTGAGACTGGGACCTGGACAATGGTGGGACTACAGAAGCAGTTGATTCTCTCAGGCTGCTTGTCCCTAGAAAACAGGCTTATTCACAGTCTAAGCAATATGTCATTTGTTGTTTGATATTACAACCGTGTTATCAACAATTAGTTTCAATGACATAATGAATGAAGGTAATCTGGAATATGAAGAGAAAACCATTGATAAAGCTGGTACCGCTCTTTTCAGTCATTTAGGAAGAAATTAATTAAAGAAAAAGAAACCACAAATAAGTAAAACAAAAATAACTGTTGCCAATTGCTCAGCTGGACTGTGGACCCTTAGGGGATATTGTCTTAAACTGACAATGACCCAATGACCCATGACATTCTAGTGATAAATAGTAGTGGACTGTCTTTTACATACCTTGTTTTTTACAAGCTAGTGTATTCTGTAGTATTGCAGTACTGCTGCTATCTGTGGCCAAACTGAGCACAACCCAGTGGCACTTAGTGAACAAATCTTGCGCTCCTGGATGGAATTTACATGGGCAGTAATGATTTCAATGGAAATAACTTGCAATAGAATTTGTTATTTTCCACCTGATCATTTTTTTTCTCCTCATAGGTCACTGAGAGTTCAACTTGGATGGGCGTTTACAAAAAAAAGCCCTGAAAATTATTACAGAAAACATCCGTTGGTAAAAATAACGAGGTAATTTTTGATAAATACTTCTGTTCTGCACTCGGATCAACCTTCTCAACAGTAACCCTATTAGGAAACAGAATATGGGTTACATTTGAAGAGCAAAAGTATTCATACCAGCACTAGCAGCAAAGCTTGAAAAAATACTAGCTCTTTTTGGATCGTTAGTTCAGATCCCCGCAGTAGTCACTTATGTCTGCCTTTTCAGTCATGGTCTGTAATGATAAGAATGCAAACAGAAGCAAAGACATAAGATATGACGTAAGTTAGAACAGTGGAAAACTGTGTTTCAAAAGCTAATGAAAGTGGTTGACTCTGTCTGTAAAGTGCCTGCACACTTTTCATAACAACGCTGCCTCAGCTTTTCAAATTGCAAGGGGATTTCGGTGGAAGAGTAGCTTTATACACTTTGCCACCACTGCTGACATGTTGTCTAGCTTCGGGGCAGAGCCTTACATGAGCCTAATTCACATAAATGTTACATCATGTTGGTTGCGGAGCGTAACAAATTATCGATTCAAAAATAAATGATTATTTAGAATCATAGCAAACCTTGTGATTGATGTAAAATTCAAACCTAAACTTAATAAACAGTACCACTTGGAATTCAAATCAAAAGTACCCTGTGGAATTTTTTTCTGCAGACAAATCATGTTCACATTCAGTGATATTCAAAATGACACACTGTGTATATCCTTGAGGTCTACCAAACATGCTGAATGCATTGCCTTCCTCATTAATAGTTTTATATTTTTATATATATATATATGTATATATGTATATGTGTTTGTATGTATGTATGTATATATATGTATATATTTAAAATATATATATATATATATATATATATATATATATATATATATATATATATATATATATATATATATATATAAAAGATATTAAAGTATAAACCGAAAGATATTTTGATAATATTTTTGGACATATCGCCCAGCCAAAGGCAAGTCCACCCTCCCTCTGGTGAGATCACATTGTTGAATTCTTGAGCTGGTCGGGTTTACTCAAACAACACTCCAGGAATATGTTTCTAGATCAGGGAAACTTGTTGTAGGTGCCAGTTTGTAGCTGTCTTTATTACACAATGTTTGGCTTCTGCTCCCATTTTAATTTTTTATTTTTCAGTTGTTACATCTGAGCTTTCACAAGACTTGTTTTAAACAGAGGTGCCTTATACCACATGCTGTATTTGAAACTTGTTTTGACATAATGCAGGGATGCTGTTCGCAATTGAAAATGACACATGGCAGCAATGTATGCATGTGGCTCATGTTTCTGCTTAATAACTGTACAGATACACACTTTCATCATAAATTATGAATATTTTATATCAATTGTTCAATAGCTATACTGTGATAATAATGTGAATGTCTGATACACATATTATGTTACAACTTTATGCCCTTGTACCTACAATGATGCATTGAACCTCAGCAATACACAATTATGATCGTTATAGAGCATTCATAAGTAATTTGCGTCTGCTAATCTATTTGAATTATTTCAAGGACAAACTCCCTGAGGCAAACTACCTTGTTTTCAATTGTGTAAGTAAAAACAAAAGGACAAGAATAAACATTAATAAACAATTGAAGATTAGAAAAAAATACACAAGTGAAAACAAGACAATATTTAAAACAATACAAACTTAGTGATTAGTGTACTACTGAATTAATCCCCCAGATAACAGCAATGGATACAACAGTAAAAATAAAGAGTTAATTAATGTGGTTAGCATTGCATTTAAGTATTCATATCCTTTCGGGGAGTAACCTTCCTGTAATAATTGCTATAAAAGCAGTAAATAGACAAACAAGGTTGCCAGTTTGGGCAGCCATTAGAGATAGATATCCTTGTACTGTCTCACATTTTGGTCCTTTGAGAAAGTAAATACAGTCTACTAACAATGTTTACCCACAGGATATCCAGATCTAATCATGAGGTGAAAAACGCAGAAGTAAATGAAAACGCCACAAATCTTGCACCACACCACTGCCTTGCCACTGCTGTTTTAAATAGATCAATGGCCCGAGCTTGCATTGTCAGGCCCTTAATGCCCTCCCCCCAGGCTTGTGGTTTAGCTTTTTAGTTCCATAAAAATAGGCTTGATGGATGGCATTGCAGCACACTGACAGAGGCAAGGGAATCCCCAAACTGCTCCCCCTCCCAACACTAAACCCCAGTCTCCACCACCACCACCAGTCCATTCCCCCTCCTAGAGCCAGTTGGGATGCTGCTGTTCAGAATTTTGCCAGCCTCAATTTGCTTTTCTTGTTTGATGAATCACAAGTTCAATGTATTCGGTGGTTCCTACACAGGTCAGACTGATGGAGAGACAAAGTTTATCTGTTGCAGATGGGCAGATTGTAGCCAAGAGGCATTGGGTAGGGAAACAAAGCTGGAAACAGAGACAAACAGAGGCAGCTAAAGACAGAAAAATGGATAGAGATCTTGTATCATGTTAGTCATCAAAGCTGAGAGTTGAAAGTAAGAGAAAGTAAGGTTGAGAAGAAAGTAACAGTGTTAAGAGGTATGTGTGCTCATACATAACATATTTTCCTCAATTGCTGCTTCATTGTTAAATAATAGAGCCCTCCTTCAATCACCATCAGTGGGTTGTGAGATATTGATCAGTCATTTGGTCTTCTCAAGCCAAAGGCTAATATCTGCTTTTTACTACATATAAATCTTCAGTGGATACACTAAATAATGCAATGCCAAGCAGGGAAAGAGAGAGTGAGCATGTAAGAGGTGCATGAGACTCCATAAGGCGCATCCAAATAGAAAATGCTCCAGATCTGCCAGTGATCATACTAAACTGTGACATTTGTCTCTGTTGGTTCTGTCCTGCTGTGCCTGCTTTGGGACAATTAGACTCCAGCCGACGTCAGGCTGTCCAGGAGCAGATGAAACCTTTTTAAGTCACACTGTGAAAAATGACTAGGTGTAGAAGTGTTTACTCGTGGTTTTGGTTCGACATTACTCAATGTAGGACACATTATTCTACTCCCACCAGTCAGTATGAAGTATTTAAACAATTGCCCCTTGGGAAATACAGGCTCTGTTCTACAGGAAATTGCAAAATATACTATTAATGATACAATGTAGGCTCCAGGAAGGTTACAGGAAGAACTTGAGAAGTTCATTAAGTAATTTTTAACTCTTTATCAAGGTCTTATGTATTCAGAATATTTTCACGGAAGTCACGGATGTTTTTTAAAAACTAGCTAACTAGTTAAAAACTAGCCAAAATGACAAAAGTGGTTTGAGTATATTTATTTTCAGTCTTTGGTGCAGATAAAGCAGACTTGAAAGTGACAATATATTACTCATCATCCCACATTTAAAGTCAGTCAATACAGGGTTTAGAGTTTGCCTCATTTTTTTTCATCTGCTGGCATAATTTAAATTCAACTGCCCAATATGTAAAGTAACTGAAGCCCTTAGTGCAGAAACTCTGGAGGGCCTTTCATAAGCAGTTGCACCATGTGTCTCGCAAGGAACATAAATTAGAGCGGCCAACATTACGTGTGATGTGTGAGGGGTCAAGGGGAGCAAAATATCCCGCTGAGACCGGATGATTACTTCACAAGATCTGTAAGCAGCAGCCTTAGGCATAGGCCCACCTAGTTATACTGTAGCTTCAATGCGCACTCTGAATCCCAATGACTATGAGAATGACGCCAATCTCTACAGTCAGACTCTCCAATTGCTGATTATGATTCTGTTGTGTTTTTATTAGCATCTCAGAATTCTGGACTCTTTAGTGCACATCAGATTCTAAACTAAATGTTTTATAATTTGCCCTCAGTCTTTATGTGCCTGACCCAATGTCTCCCCAGTCTTTTCAAGGTAAGGTGATGTATCCTCTCCTCTGTTCCCCTATATGTCCCAAGTCTTAAAACCTGCCATATGTGTTGTTTTCTTTTCAAGAGGTATTAAATGCATCAGACCATGGGTATTGATGTATTGATTATTTAAAAGCACCACTGGATAAAATACTGTAGATGTGCCAGCAGTGAGAAGGAGCAGAGGGCGAGCTGCATAAAACAACCAATTATATCACTCTTCACCCTCGCCTGCTACTCAGGACTGTGGACTGAAATTATGGCTATTTAAAACATTACACAAAAAGGAACAAGGGTCTGGGTGGAATATGAATTTGTACTCTGGTACATTTTGTTCAAAGGTAACCCTTCTCTTTTAGTTATTGTCTGCAATTTCTGCAGCCTCTGAAACTAAATAGAACGTCAATGAAATGGAGGAAGCAGAGAATACTTTTCCCCACTGTATTTTTATGTTAGGGAGACCTTTTTACATTTTTAATATATGATTTGTCCCACACACCTGTTACTAAGAATGTTTAGGTGCCGAAAAAGTGTATTTGGTTGCGATGCCACAACCTGGATGAAAAAGTGAAGCATGAAACTTAGAAACACAACCAACAAAAACTAGGAAAATGTAAAACTCATGTCTCGGTCTGTATGGTATGTCACCCTGAAACAGCCGTTAAGCAAAAGTGAAAAGGGAAATATAATTCTCGAAGCTTCCTGTACAAAGCATTGCCAGTGTTAACGGTTGCCCTGTGTCAAAGGATAATGATGACACAGGATGTTCACCGAGACGTTAGACATTTTTTCACCCTTGAACTCTTGGCTATGTGCTCTCTCAGGAGCTGCTGCCAGTGGTCCCTGCTGCCGCAGTGGCTGTATCCTGCTCCTTGGACTTGAGTGAACAGGGGGAACGCTGGGGATGTGAGGCTACCGGACTATCAGGCGGCACACAGCACTGCCTGTGAAGGCCTGGTGTGTGACTACTGGCATCACAACACAGACCGAGTATCGTCAGCAGACTTACAGGCACACACACTACATGGCACAGCACACGGTCACAGTGTAAAATCACTTTGTAGTCAGCGTGCATCACACCCTAGGGGCATGGGTATGTGTTTGCGTATGTGTGTGTGTGTATGGTTTGCTGTGTGCCCCTGGGCTCAGGGGTGCTGAAGGGGAAGGTTAAGCTGTAGCCAGATGTTGCAAGACACTGCTCCAATAGAGTCCCCAGTGTGAGCAAAGAGGATTATGAAAAGGGCTTTCATGACTGTTGTGCGTCGCATTTACTCTTGTCCTAGGTTTTGAACGTTTATTTGGGCTAAAAGCAAACAAAGAAACGAAACCAAATAGTATTCATCTGCTTATGAAGAATGGTGCATGATACAGTGTGGTGATTGTTTTGTCTATAGTTTATGCCTATGTAACACCAATCATCCAGTAATTTATACATAGCAACTGTTTTTTTGGGGGGTTTTTTTGTTTTTTTTGTATCTTTACAAACTAAACTAATTGGTATAGATGAATGTTCACTTTAATCATAGCTTTAAATTCACATGCTCAATGATTAGGCATTGGCACAAAAATCTAAATAATAAAACAAAATACAACATGAAAGAAAAGGATTATAAATCATCTGTTTATAGGATTTCAGGAGAGCTCCTCTGCCAGATTAGAAAACTGAGTGTTTACATATGGTAAGGTTTCTCAGACTAATTACCCATTGTGCCAGGACTGCAGAACTTACTCCTGGTGCGCTTCAGTGTAGTTTTCCCCCTCTAAGCAGAGTGTGAAAGGAGGAACTTTGCCAGCGGGATCATCCAACCTTTTCACCTTCCAGTGGATATGAGGCTGAGCAGTCTCAGCCATTCCAGCCCTCGTGGGCTCTGATAAGGTCCGGCGCGACATCAGGGAGCAAAGTTATTGGGAGATGGGCTGCCATTGTGACCCTTGTTGCAAAGATAACAAGACCCCCTCGTGAGTATGAAGTGTCAGATCAGAGGATTTCATGAACCTGTGTTGGATTACAGACTCTTTTCCTCATAGCACTCCTGGGATGGTTCTCCGGAATGTCATCTGGGAAGAAGAGGATTATGCATACCGGGAAATCATATGGAATTACAGGGCTGTACTCAGTGGTTTTGGCATAATGCTAAGCGAAGCTGGCTGGGTTGTTGAGAGAGGATGAAAGAAGGTAGAGAAAAAATAACTGCCGGTAGAGAGAGAGAGAAAGTGGGTGAGAGGAGGACTGATTAAGTTTATTTTTATTTATTTATTTTTTAAAACTGTACAGTGGCTTTTCTCATGCATCCCATCTTCAGCTTTTACAGTTTCTACTTCCAGTAAACAGTAACCTGTGGGCCCAAAAGGCTTAAGGGGATAATGGAGAAGAAGTGGTTAGTCACATGATATTGAAGTGGCTTTTGTGTGTGTCTGTCAGGAAACATTGAACGCTAGAAGAGTTTCAGAGAACTGGCACATATTTGTATATACCTTCTTTGTCTTGACAGCTTCAGTTTTGACAGAACAATTGAATTTGAATAACTTAAAACAGCATAGTACTTTATTATATAGAACCATGCAAGCAGTTTTGATTTGTGGCATTTGATAAATCGCTTGCCACACATGGCATAGTGTGAAGATTGCAAATGAGATATATGCTATATAAAAAAATATCTCACAGGCTGTGGCAAATTAATTTTGGACATGAAAAAAACAAGAGCATAATAAAAATTTGAATAATCATTCATTTACAGACCTTTGATTTTAAAGTTATTATGATTTTAAGGATGCAATCATTTCTCCTTTTAAAATATTAAATGAACTGAAGTTCAGGTGTAATTTTTTTTTTTCCTAAATGGATATTGCATACTGAAATGAAAGCTGACATGTATTTGATTAAAGACAGAACTCTATTTCCAATTCTGCTTGTTGTCAGGACTGTCAGAGCTTCACAGTCAGTCAGTTTTTCTATCAGAAAGTCCACATCCAACTTAATCAAGATTCATCGTTTGTCTGCAATAATATTGAAGTTTGGACAGTACTAATATGCACATAGCATGCTTACTCTGTGGACTTTAAGAGGATGCAATGATTTTTTTTTTCTTGGATTATAGATGGAGACAGGACTAGAGATAGTAGTCTGGTCCATGTTGCCAGTGTTGTGTCTGAGCTGTCGGTGCTGCTCACACAGTGTGACTGTGAATGCCAAGTGGAGCTGAGAGCAGGACCTTTGATCTTGCAAAGCATGCCTTTAAAGGGGATGTCAGACCCACTGGAGCGTACATGACAAACCTGACACAGGTAATGTTAGTATTTTTTAAAATATGTATTACAAATATTTCTCCAAATACTAAGTAATTAATCTTGATGTATGTTGTACTAATAGATACTGTATGTGGTTGAGGTTAAGTTAAAAAAAAAAAAAAAGTCAATCTAAAGCAATTCAGTGCAACAACACCACAATCTTCAAAACCCACTGAGGAGTTGAATCAACACCTCTTTGATACATTCGCAACAAAAAACTAAAAGAACATGAGAAACTTAAGAGTGGTAGGATTTTTTGCAGATCTGTTGCTTTGGATTGCATTACACTGTATAACTGTACATGGAATCTCATCCAAAAAGTATGTATGGTTAAATGCAAAAATAAATTATGATATAAATATATAATTTCCCTGTATTTAGCAAGAATTGATAGATATCCATTTTCCATGGACCAAAAGGATATATTTGTATGTCACATCATTGTGCTGCTGCAGAAATATGAATAAGTAACTTCTTTTTTATTCTCTCTACAATATTTTTATTTCATATACGCTCTAAATCCAGATTAGAATTCTTCAAGTGAACTTTTCATTTTATAGGGAACAAAAAAAGAGACCTCCGGTTGCATGTATATTGGACTTGAGTGGAATTTTACAATGCAGTTTTACAAATACTGTCTACAACTGATGACACGCTGACACAAGTGCTAATATTTGAACTAAATGCAAATTTGATATACTCATAAAATATTCATCCTGAATAAGTCTATCATAGAGTCTACAATATCAATAATGTCTGTGCTGAAATATGCATAAAAGCATTGTTCTTATCTCCTTAAGTAATGGATAATGGATGAATCTCAGGGTTGATGTTTGATCCAGCAAACCAACATTCTGGTATGATTTTTCTGAAATTATTAATTTTTTTGACCCATGCCTTGAGTGTTAACAGATTCGAGAGCCTTGCCCCTTTCATCTCACACTAGTCACATGCACAGACTCCCACAACAGAAGAGGCACAATCTGACGGTGAGACAATGAATATCAAGCAGCAATAAAGTGATGATTAGAACTGAGGTATTTTTTTTCTTTTCACTTCATCTGCAGTAGCCCCTGAATCCTCCATCTACCAGCAAGCCACGATCCATCTGACAGTCCCAGTCACAAGCCATTGAAAATGTCCCTCTCCTCAGAAAATGGCAGCATGCAGAAATCTATAAAAGGTTTTAATGTTGTGGGCCTGCCATGATTGCCCAGGCTATTATCCGTTGTTCACCAGACCCCCCCCCCCGCTTGTCTCTGCCAGGCAAATGACAGGCAGAGAGCATTAGGTGTAATGGCAGCTCCGCTGTTGCAGGTAGATCTTATCAATACTAATTGTATCTGCTTGACAGAGATAGTTTTTCCGTGCTTCATAGTTTGCCTGTTGCCTGCTTTTACAGAGGAAACCAGAGGAAAAAAGAGAGAGGACATAAATAGGCCAAGATACTCTTAAATGAGATGATATTTACTTATGTAAAAATGATCCCTCCATACTTGGAATTTAAGCAAGTGTATGTTCCCATATCATATGGACAAAAATCTTGATTTTTGATTTAACCATATATGTCATTTTCCCAAGTTTGAGCAGAAATTCAAAACGTCTACCAAGACATCCTGTAATAAGTCTAAGGGTTTTTTACTCTTTTAAGGTTACGCAACGGACTGAAGGATTTTTTTGTCATTAGTAATAACGATAACCATAGTCAATAAAGCAAGATGAAGTGCTGGGTATTTTAATGGGTAAAAGTTGGTGTTAGAGAAATTCATTTTAGCTCATTTACAGCAGCTATTTTGTCATGTTCACAGTGGCAATGATCAAAGGCACCACTCAGTCTGTTCCACAGACATTAAAGGAAAGAAATGATTTACCTCTGCAAATGAAATACCTCCTGGAGAGCCATGCCCATGCATTTCAATGACTTGCTCGAGAATCCAAGAATCGCATGTTGAGAAATATTGAGGGCATGGGGTTGTGTTAATAGTTTGCCAATCAGACTGGTCCAGCATTTTGACGAGTGCATTTTATTAGATTTTCACATCAAATGAAATTCAGCACCACATTAATTGGTTTGGTCACGCTTTGATTTCACACATTGACAAAATAGAAATTGTGACTGCTGCCAAACATGAAGTATTTTAAAATATTCAGTTCTTCATGTTCTTAAAAACATCAACGAGAAAAGCATTGCCAGATTTCATACACCGATGAAGTAAAACTATTATTCCTGATAGCGTTAAAGCAACAGTCATTTTGACAAGTTTGGAGTGGGTTATCACTTCACATTTGGCGTCAGTTAGAGAGCTGCACCCCTCCAGGGCTAAGAGGAAGTGTGCTGCGTTAACAGAAACTGACCCCTTGTCTCCAGAACACCACATGTCTATCAGACTTGCCTCTGGCCTGGTGGTTAAAGAGATGATCCTGTCACCGATTTGGCCCCAACAATAAATGCTGTCCATTAACAGCAACACATCCTGTCAGACTGTCCTTGAGCAGGATACTTAACTCTCATCTGCCCACTCAACAGAAGCAACTCTGTCAGATGTCAGCTGAAACGTGAATATGTAAAAGAAATGGAAATGAGATGTTCTTTAAAGCTGCCCCCTGACCTCGCTGTTCCCCAATGTTGCCTGTGGCAAATACAACATCCCTGTCAGGATAAGATCCTGAAGCATTCCTGGAGCTTTGTCCCTACTTACCAGTGTTTTCATCCTCCATTACGCCACCATAACAGTGTCACTAGACACGTACAAGCATATGTACTGGATATTTACACGCATACCCTGAGGCACAAATATAATTCTTGTCTTGAAACCCCTGAAACTTGGTTTCACATTCTAACCTTCTAAACCCTGCCAGCGTCTCCCATGGTCCATCCTTACAAACACATGACCATATCATTGTTCAAATGCACAGAAGTTTCTCTGTAAACTTAAATATACATATGCAGCAAACATTACAGTTTAATTCGGAAAAAAAAACTAATTTGCTTGTTTGACCAGATTGGATCGACTATGGCAAAATAAACAAACAACCCCATCAAATAGCACTGGATTTTGATACAAATTTTGTTAAATTCCAATTCGGTGATCAGAAATATGTGACTTCACCGATTTCCGACCAAGCCCTGCACACCTCAGACAAGTGAGAATAGAAAAGAAAAATGCAGCACAGACTGGAATCTATGTACCAATTAACCTAAACTGTTCTGTCAGAAAATCTTGTGTTGATGTAGGACCCCATTACTAGCAGTACATATGGCACATCTAATGCTGTACATTTAATTACACAATAAAGACACTTCAGGACATCAATCACAAGATTTTTATCCTTTCTTGTATTTTTTTATGGTCACTGTAATATTCTCTGAAAATATCAAATTTAAAGAGTAGTTTACATTTTTAGAGACAAACTTATTTCCTTTTAATAGTTGAGAACATTGATACCAGTCTTACGGAGCAATAAATATGAAGCAACAGCCGATAGCCAGTTAACATAGCTTAGCACAAAGGCTGGCAAGATGTGGAAGCCAATAGGGGGAGTCAACCTTGCTCTGTGACAAAATCAGACTGAAATTCTAAACATCACTAATTAACACATCTCATTTGTTTAATCCGTGCAAAAAGTCAAGTGTGAAAATGACATGTTGGGTTTTATCGGAGAATTATATTATTTTTTATCAATTTTCTTAACTAACTCAAGACAAGTAATTGAATAATAGTTGTTCCTAAAATATTCAGCTGTGTCTTTAAGCTCATAAGGATCGTCCAACTTTTTAATACAATTTTTTAAGTTCAGGACCACTGAATCTCTTATAGGAGCCGTCACGCAATCCAGCCTCTGGTAATTCACGCTTTACCTGCAGTGCCGGATTTACACATGGGCAATAATCCTGGACATCATTTTTATGATTTCAGCCAAGAATGTTCTTATCCTTACGGTATAAAGTTTTATTGCACGAAACTTGCTCCAGCTGCAGGGCAAGTTCTGAGGATAATCTACAATCTTCAAACTGGGGGCTGATGCTACAGTTTAAAAACGGATGGCAGAAAGGGTGAGAGGGAGAGAGAGGGAGGATTGGAAGCACAACCCCAGTCAAGCTGCAAGGCCACTATAATGGCAGCCTGTTTGATTTCTTCCCATGGTCTCTTTGGGGCCCGAGTCACTTCCCTGCTGAGCTTCACCACTGCTGCTCTTTGAAGTGTGCTGGGATGTTCACACAAATGCAATTCTGTTTGACACATGTACAGAAACACAACACACACACACACACACACACACACACACACACACACACACACACACACACACACACACACACACACACACACACAAGTGCTCATGTCACACATACACACGGGCACACTGCAAATGCGGGATACGGGTGAGAACTTGATTATTACAGACGGCATGGGTACACTCAGGCACACTTCTCAAGAAAACTAGGGAATTATGAAGCCACTTTGATGGTCCCTGATGTGTTTTCTGAGTTACATGATTATATTTTATGTTAAATAATCTAATTGTATCAAGGCAAGTGCAGATGACAAGAGCTACCTCACCAACTCAGCTCTGTTCTCACATTCCTAGCCTCATTTTGCATCTCAGTGATTCTTTACAAGTAATTCTTGCCTAACCACACAACTAACATGAATGACACAGCTTGCTAGAATGAAAAAGGTTGTCATCAGTTCATTTGTGGGAAGACAAAATTGTCCAGCTATATTTTTCATATTCCAAGTCTATCATTTTCTTTTCATGCAGTCATACTTATGAATGCTGATAATCTAGGTTTTTCAGTTCGACACCTTTACTATACATCCAATGTTATCTCATTTCTACTGTCTGTCTGGGAGCATTTGTTGCAGGTGTGTCAACTTCGTTTCTCATGTCTTTGGAATGTGTCTGCAGAAAATAAAATGAGCCCCCTGTCTTTCTACCCTTTAGTCTTCCCCTCCGTCAGTGCGCGCTTCGAACAACAGTGTTGTGTAGTCATCAAATGCATAGTCATCATGCCTTTTTTTAACCAATCGGTTCCAGGCCAGGCAATAAGGGAGGAGACTTGAGTCCACAGAACGGGGTTCATCATCAAATGGAGTCTGTAGTCATCATAAACCTCCCTTGTAGCTTGTAGTCTCACTGTCCCTTCCACCCCTCGCGAAGCCCTTCCTGGCAATCTGAAAATTTAAATTGGTTCTGCACCAGTCATAGTGAGGCTCTCCTTGTGCTCATCACTCACGCTAGCGTAATATATTACAGATAGTGGAGATGGACTAGATTATGTTGGCAGGCTCGGTGATATGTGTGTATGTGCATACAGTGTGACTGCATGGATCCTGTGTGTGTGTGGGGGGGGGGATATAAGCATGCTTTATTTTACTCAGCATGTTCATGAGGTGTGTCATCTGCACAGCAAAGGTCAACCAAGGTGAATTTAACAGCTGGCAACAACATGATGTAAATAATCCCTACAGCAGCCAGACCTCATATAATATAATGTGTGATCCAGTATATTGAAATTACCTACAGGAGAGGAGTCTTACAGCATTGGCCATCTGCTGTTAATTTGAATGTAAGTTATACATAGTAGTTATAGTCACTCAGATGTTTCTTGTGTATGTTCATAGTTTAATCTCTTGGTTTATAGACACACAGTTGCGAAGTTAAGGTATGACTAAGTCAGACTTTACAGTGTTGTGCCAGTGTAATCACACATAGGGCCCCTTTGGTGACAGGATGGGTCATGTTTGCAGAGTCGGATTGGAAAAATCTAAATGAAACACAAATCTGTCAGGTGTGCAAGGTCGCCTTCACACTTCTAGTTCAGTTCATTTGTTCTGGACCAAGGAAAGAAATAATACATTGTTGCCTTCTAGCTTGTGGTCTAATCTGGTTTGTGTTCACGCTTCCTTTTTGCAAACAAACCAAGAGCTGTGAGCATACAGGTAATTCATTGTTTGGACAGTTTTGGTGACTATGATCATTCATCATTGGTGCAGCATGGACCCTTGCGGGAAAATCAAATTTTGGCACCTTAGGAAGTCGAGCTTCACTTCACTGCACCTTGGCTGCATATTTATGTTCTCTGGTTTCACTAAGAGCACTTTGAGAAATAAGGGGTTATGAGCATTATCATTAAGAGATAGGACGAAGCCCACAGGCACATCACACCTCTGTTTCAGCTAATTTTCACTGTCCCTATCAAATAAAATCCCAGCTGTCACATGCTTGTAAGATCATGCCACCAAGTTAAGTTCTGAATTCTACTAAAATCCCATTTTTACTTTTGCACAGTCCTGGCGTTTGCTCCATTTTGCTTTGACAAAGTGTGAAAACAATTGCATGGTAACCCTTTAGAGGAAGTGTGTTTCATCTCTACAAGTTTAAGCTGTCTCCCATAGCAAGGTGCCCTTTGCATAACGGGATGTGGATGAGCAAAGTCAACAGTTTCTTGCAGCTAAACAGAAAAGGAATCAAGGTCCAACCTGGACTAGAGATGAAGAGGTATGTTACTACTTGACATTTTAGCAAATTACACCTTCTTCAAGACCTTCTTCCTGTGTCTACTGTCTCACTCCTACCCCAGACACAGCTAACCAGTGAGTGGAATGAGCAAACTCATATGGGTTTTATTGATAAATTTTAATTTGCATTGGCTTTTTTTTTTTTTTTTTTGCTTGTAAAAAAAACTTCACAACTATTTCCAACCGCGCCACACAAACCGTGGGTTTGAAAATGCTCCAGACAGTCCTGTTCCGTTAGTCTGCATCCAAGTCTGGTTGACTTAAATTCAGCTCATATGAACCAAACTAACTAGGCAAATGCACCAGAATTTGTTTAAACCATACCGAATGGGACCTTGATCCAATTCTGACTTATTTTATGATTGGCAAAATCCCATACCTTTTGCACATGCGCCACATGTTGTTATCATAAATCATAGAGGAAATATATTGGCCTTTGTTCCAAACACTATTTTGCCTCTATCTCTGACAAGTTTACTGTTAACATCATTATTTCTCACGCTACTGCCGAATTATCTACTTTCATCATATTGTAGCGCGTGGGCAGTCGAGGATGATAAAGTTGACATCTGTCTGACTCAATATTTTTAATTGAATTTCTGGATATCACAAAGACTGGTTTACTGTGCTGTACATGATTTACAGTGACAGATGCGATGTGTGCTGCGATAATGTAATAAATACATTTGTACATTACAGAGTACGTTTGTGTATTGTGCAGACGGGGGGGTTGACACAGGTGATTCTGTATGTGATTAGATAATGTTCAACTGCACCAGGCCCCTTTTAATATGGTCTTTACTGAGTCACTGCCGGCTATTTGCAGTACTGCTAAGCCAGCGAAGTAGATCACAGGGCTCTGAACAGCTGAACCAAGTACAAAGGAATTCAACACAACAACAGATGTGAATAAATTGTAAATCACCATAATCGTGTTCCAGGAGGCCCCAAGAAATGGATGATGTCATTAGGGGCACAGCCGGTGCCTGGTCCCAGAACAGCCTCTCAGGTGGAATGTACTGCAGTCCCACTATTCCCCTGTCGAAAGGTAATGTAGAGTCCAATATCTACTCTCTTCTCAGATGGGGAGGTTGCTTTCTTGTTGAATAATTGAGACCCAGATAAAAGACCAATGGTTTTGCATTAGACGACAGTGTAGCCTCATTGGCTCTCACTCTCTTTTAAAAGCTATGTTTCAACACCTGCCGTACTGCTTGCATTTTCCTTCTCGGTCTATGCGTGACTGTGTCTGACACAAAACCTTAATTTTTTTTGAGGGGTAAATGAATGATCATAAATGATTAGGTGTTTCCTCAATTAATAGCGTCCCTACCGTTTGGCCAGGTGCGCTTTAAGTTACTGATAAGACCCTCCTGTGAAAGATAAACGGAGGTAATGTTTAGGCTAAAGCAACGCAACCTCATCTGTTTCACCTAAAGGTAGAGATGTGGTCATACCAACTTCCAATTGCTTGGCAGAAGATCTTATCGTTAAGCCAGAGTACACATTAAAACCTACCGTTTTTCCCCAATGATAGTATGGTATATCCCTCAGCTCACTTCACCCCTGAATCCCCTGCCAACAAGCAGGTCAGTGCATCAACATCTCACACAGTAAAGAGATTAGAAGCATTGGTCCTGTACCATCACACACTCCTGTTAAGGGACTCCTTTCAACCCCTCAAGCTAAATACCAGGTCCACATAGGCCTTTGATGATGGCTTCATGGCTTTATGTCCACAAAATTTAATTCAACACGGCATGGTGGAAATAGGGATCAGAAGTACGGTGATGGATGTTGAGAAATATGCTCTTTGATTTCTTCTTTGCTTTCAAGACTATCCAAGTTGTGTTGGCACACTTATTCATTATACTTAGGGCTTGTTTGTTCTTTTTTTAAATCTTTTTTTAAAAAGAAACTGTGGGAATTCAGCTGTATTTTTTTAAATAATGTTTTTAGAGATTTGATAAAAACTAGACTAACAATAAAAATAATAAGACAATAATAATACAATAATAAAAACAAAATCCATATACTAAATCCAGGTGTAAATTGGATTCTTACAATAGGTATTACTGCCAAAACCTGGTAGTTGTTTTTTTTTTTTTTTTTTTGGGGGGGTGGTTTTTTTTTTCATTGAGAGAACATGAACAGCAGTTTATTTGCATTTTCTTTTCACATTTTCTCTTCATTTTGTATTTCTGCAAGCGTATTCAGAACTACTACAGATACTAGAGCACATTTTATACCTTAAACTCTGATTAAAGCAGTTGAATGAGAAAATTCAGTGTTTGATGTTTGATATGTTTAGAGAATGGGTAAAAACTTAAAATAATGATGAGCCTTAATTGTACTGTTCACAATGTAGGCAGGATCTGGATGGAGAGCATGAAAAGTGAAAATGAAGTGTGTACAATAATTGGCTCCGACTTGAGCCGATGAGCACTTGCCTTGAAAGATCACTCATCTTGATGCACTGAATAGGTCATCAAACCCACGTGGTCTTTGATGAGGACAGAGAAACCTACTCCAGGTTTCTTTTTCCTCTACCATCTAGTCTTATATACTCAGAGTGTGTCACATTGCCATTGTGTCTTGGAGTTGAAGTTTCCTCAAAGAAAGGCCACAGTTTGTCTCTGGGACAATACAGAGTAGCCTCAGAAAGAAGTGGTGTCACCTTTCTTGTTCTCTCAACTGTTCATCTAACTTTAAATTTAACCCTGGGCCATGCTGTCCACTAGCCCTGTTACTGGATAAAAGAATGGGGGAAAGGAGGAAGAGTAGACTGGCCTGAAAGCCACCTTGAACTGCACATCAGACTGATCTAAAAGCACAGACACTAGAGAGAGAAACAGGGTGCAGACATGTCACAATGGTCTAATCTTCTTGAAGAGGCACAGATTTTCCATGAATTCAACGGACAACATGTTCGACAAATAAGTGGTGGTCAGCACAGTAGTTTTGGAGTGGTGTACTTTGGAGTGGATGACAAAGTGCTGCAGTCAGGTGGGGTGAAAAAAAAACCAGTTAAGAGAAGGCTAACTCTGCTGTGGGGCTGAGCTTTAACACTGTTAGAGAGGAGCATGAGGACAAAACTGAATTCCATTTGAGATAACGCATTCCACCCAGTGCTGGAATACAGCTACAGAGCACATTCAGCCTCACATATTCAGATTGTGCAATGATTTATGCCCAGATGTCCCCAGCTGGCCGGGTGCCTGTCTGCACTGTCTGCATGAACTACCCCTGACTGTCTTCTGATTTGTGTTGTACCAGTCCTTGCGGCATTTTCATGCACAGTTGATACGTTTCAGTATATATGAATACAGTCTATTCAGAAACTATTCAGAGCCCTTCAGTTTGTCACATTTTGTTATGTTGCAGCCATATGCCAAAATGATTGAAATTCTTTTTTTTTTAACCTCATCAGTCAACAGTCAGTACCCCATAGTGACAAAGCCAATACAGAATGTTAAAAATGTTTGCAAATTTATTAAAAAGAAAGACCAGAAATCTCATTTTGAAATATCTAGACACTCTACCCAGTACATAGTTGAAGCACTTTTGGCAGCAATGACAGCCTCCAGTCTTCTAGGGTATAATGTCAGAAGCTTTGCACATCTGGATTTGGGGATTTTCTGCCATTCTTCTCTGCCGATCCTCTCAGGCTCTGTCAGGTTAGATGGGGGTTTCGGTGGACAGATATTTCCCAAGTCATTCCAGAGGTGTTTGATTGGGTTCAAGTTATGGCTCTGGCAGGGCCGCTAAAGGACACAGAGTCATGGCTGAAACACTCCTTCATTGTCTTGGCTGTGTGCTTAGGGTCATTGTCCTGCTTGAAGGTTAACCTTCACCAACTCTGAGGTCCTGAACACTCTGAATGAGGTTTTCTTGAAGGATATCTCTGTATTTTGCTCTGTTTAGTTTTCCGTCAAATCTGACCAGTCTCCCTGCCCCTGCGGCTGGAAAAAACATCCCCATAGCATGATGCTACCACCACGATGCTTTACTATTGGGATGATATTTGGCAGGTGATGAGCGGCGCCTGGTTTCCTCCAGACATAACGTTTAAAAAAGGGCCAAACAGTTTAATCTTGGTTTCAGCAGAAAAGAGAATCTTGTTTCTCACAGTCCAAACTGGCTTTCATGTGTCTTTCACTGAAGAGAGGCTACCGTCTGGCTCTTCTGCCATAAAGTCAAGATCAGTGGATTGCTTCAGCTAAGACAGAGTGTACATTTGGTTCGTGGTAACCTCTCTGTCCGAGACCCTTCTCCCCCTAATTATTCCTGCCAAAAAAGCACATGGGTTGGAACCATTCGAATATCTATTTTAGTGCATTCCAGCAATGAGTTATGACCTCTCTGCTATCATTACCACACAGTTGTTGCTGGATTATTTGCTCATTTCAGCGTGATCTATGTTTCATTTCAGACAATGAAAGTGACATGTTACTCTTGTCCTTCATGCAGTGCATGCAGCCCCACATGAGAAATCACAAAGTTCTCTTGACTGATATGCAGTTATAGTTTTTAGAATCTTGTTTCCATCACATTCTTTCTGTAATTTGTTTCAGTACAGGCTTTATCATGCTCTCATGCTGTTCATGGCCATGTTTGAGAAAACACAACTACTCAGGAGCATGTCCCTATTTTAGTCTTGGACAGGATCACATGGCTCTATGTGGTGGTGTCTTAGGAAAAAATAATATGTATCTCTACTCCTTATATATATATATAGTATTGCATTTTTGAGAGGCTGTTATGACCAAAAATATTATCAGGCAGATCCCCTTCAGCCTAATCGTTCAGAATATCCAAATTCTTTTTTGAACAGCTTTTTTAAAATGCTTGAACTAATTTTTGGAACACAGTGTACAAAGCCTACGTCTGTGTTTATTTATGCTTTGTAATGTTTCAATTTAATAATCTATTTATGAACATTTTATTCATTAAAAAAATGTTTTTTAAATATGAAATTTCCATTTACCTTTTTTTTATTTAGTCTCATACCTTTCTACATTTTGCAGAATTGCAAAAGTGCAGCATAATGAATTTAAAATATTTACAAACCTGGTATTTGCCACAGGTTTTGAGTTTTTTTGTTTATATGTCAGGACATGCAGCTTGAAAGCATCAAGCATCATATCATGTCATCTTGTATTAGGTTGTATGTAATTTTATCATGTATGATAGAATAATTTAAGCAGGCAAGTGGACACAGATTGTATTCACAATGACAACTTGACATTTTAAAGGGAAATGCTTGTAAGGTGCACTTATACTATGTTTAATCAAAGCACATTGAACACCGCATTGAACAATACAAACCACCTACGCGATCTTTTCAAAGAAAATCTGTCAAAAAGGCTTCAAAGCCTGTCCCTCTCTCTCGCCACTAGTAGAACATTAAAATAATTGCCAACAATTATTATGATTGGGTCCAGTGAGTTTGCTAAGTGACTGACAGCTTTTTTTTTTTTCTTTACCGTTAAGAGGGTAGTAGAGGAAATGGATTCACTCTGAAGAACTTTGCCAGTGGTGCCATTTATCAGACAGATTAATGGCTTAACAGATAAAAACTCTTACTGCTTATAATTATCGCTCACTTCTTCTTTTCCCTGAAATGTTCTATACTTTTTACCATAGTTTTATGTGTGCGTTAAATTCAAACACAACACGATCCAGTTCACTCCATACTAAATCCAAATGGCTAGTAAAAAATCGAAAATCATTTGTTCACAGTACCTAAAAATATTGTTTGACATTTTGAGAGAAATTCTAATTTGCTTTCTTGCTCAGACTTAGATGAAAATATTGAGGCCACTCTCGCATATTGTCAGTATAAAGCTAAAACCAGCAGCCACGTAATTTGGCTTAGCACAATGACTAGAAACAGGGGGAGACAGCTAGTCTAGCTCTCCTACTTGCACCTTTAAAGCTAACTAATTAGCACCTTCTTCTTTCTTTAATTACTTTGTTTCCTAAAGTTTAAAAGAAAAAACAGTTAGTTTTTCAGGGTGTTTCAGGGTAATGTGTCTGACTATTCTTAATTCTTAAATTCTTAACTCAGTTTCAACTGGGATGAGTTTCAAGATCCTACAATCTCATGGCATTTCCCATTCATTTGTATGATGAGTTTAACCTGGAATAGCATGTATTAGAGTGTTGCAGGTGTAAATGGAATCTGAGCTGACAGTTAACCAGTAAAATGACGAAGTGCCCTGTAACCCCCACCCTCATGACACTCTGTGGTACGTGGTTACTTGCCACTGCTGTAATCAAACATAGCCAATGTGAGACATCTGACTGATGAAAGGCCACACCGCAGTCTGATGTATTTAAATTCAACAGACTAATCTAGTATGGGATGGTTGACTGATGGAGTAGCCTATGGCTTCTCACAGGACCCATGAATAATTTAATAGAGGCCCAAGTTTAATAGGCTCCATTATAGAAGAAGAGGACGGCTACCTCTTATGGCATTTCAATACTCTTTACTAGGCTTAGGTCGTCCTTTAGTTCCGACTGTTACAGCAGTATATTTTCCTCTCCCTCGTCTAATTGTGACATTTTTTGGCACAAATGTCACATAACTTCTCAGAGTCATATCTCAGTCAAATAAAAACACAGACATCATATGCACGGTATAATCCGGGGGGCACTGCTGGGAAATCATAGAAAAAAGTGTCCCTTTAGACTTCTGATCTTGCCTCATTATCATCACATTTAGACTCTTTCTTTGATATTAAATTAATTCAGTGGGCTGATGTCTGTACAGTGGAAACAGGAACTGCTAATACTCAAAGTAGCATGACTTTCCAATGTACAGATTTCAAGAAAAATAAACTAAATTAACAAATAAAATAACAGGCTCCGGTAGATGAAAAAATAATGCACTGTGTGCAAATGAAATTCTTGTACTAGTTCTTTATTTTCCCATATTAAAACCTCTGATTGCATTTCTAATATTCATGTCCACAGAGATCAATATACAGCTTTTATTTGGATGGTGTGAGGACTGAATATTTTTTGCCTCTTTTAGAGATGAGGATCCAATACGAATAATGTTTGATGACTCCTCTCCTGTAATTTAGGTGAATGGTTAAATTGCTACGTTTTTTTGGTTTATTTTCTGAGCTTGAGCTGTTTTTTATATTAACTTGTACATAAATGTATGAGGAGTATTATTGGCAGTAGGAAGCAATTTAACAGAGAAAATGAAGCAGTAGGCTATTGATCTATCAATCTATTAAACTGTCTCTCTTTCTGTCTGTCTGTCTGTCTGTGCTCTGTATGCAAAATATCACAAAAAATAACGTCTCTCCATCCTACCTATGGCTGCAGCTAAAGATTCATGTGTCCCTTCATCTGCTGGCACTAGCTTATTCACTAGTGCTGACTGATTTATCCACAGGGCAGAGGCAGAACCAGTCACACACGATACACCTTGGCTACCTGGCCTTCTTTGGTTGTTGGTGAGGAAGTGGAATACAGCCTGAACCCATTGTACCACACATTGAGTTAAACAATTCATTGCTATATAAGGTGCATAGAATGTAAAGTAATATACCGTATTTCATGTAAATCAGAAGGGGCTTTATTGTGTGTGTTTTATCCATGAATCGGTAAGGAAATGCAGGTAGTGCCGGATGACTCACTGAAATATACCTCTTACCGAGTTTAAAAAAAAAAAAAAAACCTTTTAGAGTTTTAGGGAAGACTGATTCTGCAGTTTTGAAGTGGGTACTGAGATGGGCCATTTTCGACCTAGTTCCACATGCAACCACTTTATATCCTCGCATATATTCTTGCATGCCAAGTGGCTCCAAAGATGAAGAGCAGAATCTCTTATCTGAGCCATGAAAACCAAAAAGCAGAAGAAATTTTTATTGCTATAAATAGAGACATACGTGGACTGTGCTTAATGTGAAAAAAAATATATATATGAGCAGTGGACAACTTGTTCATATATTGCATTTTTAAAAATGTTTTCCTGCAGTAGGAAGTAACATTTTTGGTATGATAGGGAAAATGAATTCGACCCTTTCTGCCAAGCTGTTATTATAACAAATTAATGTTAGACTGAAAATGTTTTTGTATTGAGCCTTAAGTTCAATTTAGAGAAATTGATACCTAAGACATTTGGAAGGAGAGCTCAACAAAATAGTCTTGACAAGTTTTATTTTGTGTCCATGGCTGTGGATATATATAACCAAATAAAGACTTATAAATGAGGTGAGCATTTCTAAATTTTTTTTTTTTTTTATCGTGTCAGTATATGATGCAGCATTCATTCATTTTTATCTGCGAAACAGAAAGGTCACAGATGTATCATAGTACAAACCCCAGTTTTGCTTTTATCCCTCTCTGAAACATGACGTTGCAGAGCAGTGTTGAAGCCCACACGTATGAATATTGGCAGCAATGTATCACTCTATAAGCACGTATCGATCATACTTGCTCTCACAATATAACAGGCTAAGTCAGGTTCTGGTGGGCCGGTTGTTTACTCTATAGTACAAGGTCAACTGGGACTGAGGCAAATTGTTAGGTTAGGTCTCATCAAGATCTCTTTAGCTCATCTCATACATTTCAACAACAGTATTTAAGGTCAAAAAGATTAATAACTATTTTAGACGTAAGCATGCCCCGATCGACACACATACACACATACATACATACACATACACACACACATACACACACACACACACACACACGGTTAGGCGGTGGTCATTTTTTGATTTACTGTGTACCTCCTCTAGATTACATCTTTCAAAATGTAATTTGTACTGTCTTCTGTACTGAATTATGTTTGTAATTTGTCAAAGCCAGTCACTCCTTTTCAATTAATTTTTTTTAAATAAATGAATGGTTTACACACTTACCTAAAGTGCTAAACAAAACAATTCTGGTTTATTTTTTACCTTTAAAACTTATTATACATTTGATACAAATGCATTTGGTGAACCCTTTTCTCTGTACAGTATAGCTTTTTGCCATTTTGCAATGTTGTCACAGTGTCTGGATGCAGACAAATTGCAACAACAAGAACAACAAAAAAATGTATGCTATCGATTGTCACTAATGTAAAAGGTAATGCCACCATATGAAAAGAGTTACCTGAGAAGAGTGACAAATAGTCCTGATTGTGATTGTGCCGGGTTGTCCACTGTATAGTTCGTTACATGGGATTAATGAACAATTTGGCCACATCCCGTACCTTTGAGTTGACATCACTAAAATGAATATTACTAATTGTCTCAACATAATAGGCACTGGTCTCAAGGTTTGAAAGGTTTTATTTCATATGAAACAATTAAGACATCACCACATTAAACTTACTTTTTGAAATTAGTGGAGGTGGACAACTGGGACAGGTCCCCGGAACAATGAATGCTGCTGAAAGAGAATATAGTTATTATTTAATTAGAATTCATTTTTTTTTTCACTGCTTTTACTTGTACTCTGACACTCATTAAACTAGCAATCACACACACACACACACACACACAATCTAGGGAAGGAAAGGATCCCCTGCTGAAATTCTCCCAAGCTTCTACAGATCTTTGGTGAAATACCCCTTCAGTCCCCAGGTCTTCTTAGCTCTGTTCCGCTCGGCTCCTTTAAGGGTACTAATCTGAGAGTTATACCCTTGCTTGGCCAGGGTAAACCTAGCCACCCTGAGGCTCTTGGAAATGCACCTGGCCACCTGAAAACCTTTGGGGGAAATATCACAACATAACAGCTTTTATTCTGGTTCATCCACTTCTGGGAATGCACAGAGTCATGCCTGGTCTTTTCAGTCCTGCTGGGGTATGGAATCATAACGTGAATCTCCCATATCCAGGGACCCTAGACAGGGACAATCCTCATGACCATCTGGCATTTGAACCAGTCTACGCTTCTGCTGAGTCTGAAAAAGAGTCTTTCTTTGTATAGAAAGAATTATTTTGATCAAAAAGCCCTCCGAAATCCAACTATGTCCATCTAACACAAAAACTCAGAAATTACGTCAACAACCCTGCAGCTAGAGTAATTCAATACATGGTCTGAGGTACTAGAAAAACAGAGTACGATACAACGCATCTGATACTTACTAACCGTGGATGATTCAGCTCTGCGGGTAAAACAACAAAAAAGAAACACCTTTAATATACAACCCATTCCCAATTGTAGGAATTTCAAACACTCATATTGTAGTATGGCAGTATACAGACAGAATTCGTTTATTTTTCTCTTTGGAAATCAGGAGAAACATTTGACTACTGTGGTTACTTCAGTAAGGTCAAGGTTGCCCTTTAAACCAAAAGCTTGCCCTGTGAGTGACATCAAGAAGCCTGTACTCAAGTGGGAATTACGTGATTTATCTCACCATAAGACAGGAATTTTTATCCAGCCATTTATTTTTTTGTAGACTGGACAACTGAAATCTGTCTTGATGGGTTTCTGCTCGAGTTTTAGGACTAAGGAAGCAGAATGGAGTTCTCACACCAATCTGTTTCCTACCCATGGTTCAAAGGATTGGTTTCAAAGCACTATTGCTCCTTTAAGAGATGGATTTGAGCAAAAAATAGCTATAAATCTGTGATCTGTTTTGACTGTTCAGACCACTCAAATCGACTGGGACTGGTTTGCCCAGTGTTACAGTTGTTGAAAAAAAAAAAAGCCTAGCGAGGCATCTTTTAGTGTCTATGGACCTTATCTCCAAACAAACAGTATCTGACATCTGCTCCAGCTCTCATAAATCAAGACTAAAAACTTTTCTTTGTACCCCTGCTTTTTATTAAATTTGGGCCTGTTTGTTTCTGCTCTGTAAACTGTACTATAACACTTACATGTTGTTTTATCCATTTGTATGCCTGATGGAAAGCACTTCTTTGGAATGCTAAAACATATAGCATGCCAACATAGGGAATATGAGAAATGAGTGAGCGATGTATGTGTGGCACTCATGGTTGTTTTTTAAATTATCTTACTAAAGCTCGGGGTCTGAAAGTCCCACTTGCAGCCCTTAGAACTGATCTGACTACTGATGCCACATAGGTTTTCAACCTACTGACCAACTGAAATTGACATCCTTAATGTACTTCATTCTCCAAATGAAAACTCATGAATTGCACGTTTATGTAGAACCCCTTCCTCTGTTTATCTCTCTCAGAACAGCATGTGCAGCCCACCTCAGCTGCAGCAAACAGGGGGAGACACACGGCTTTGTGACCATTCATCACCACTAATAGGTCAGAGTTTACAACCTGACGTTGGGCATACATCATTGGCTAGACACAGGGACCAGGGGAAAATGGAAGAAGAGATATGACTGTACAGCTGGAGTCTGGTGCGATTAGCTCATATGATGTCAGCCTCATTCAGTGGGAAACTAAATACCAGAACATCTAAAAAGGACTAACGCGCTGCTGTTCTCTCTTAGAATCTGTCCCACCAAGTATTCGAAAATGAACTGGACAGAGGTTTATAAGGTTCTAGGCGGTTTAAGGTCTACATAAGCTCTAGTGGAAGATGGTTTGCCAGACCGCGGGCTACTGCAGGTGAGAAGTATTTGGGCGTATAAGAATCAAATCCACCTGGGTTTGCTTCAGGAAGTGCTTAAACATTGATGACACATGGTCAAGCACTTCCTGCTGTTGAATAAGCTGAATATGGCTTTTTCAAATCCAAGATCCCATTAAATCCATACGCTGTACCCCGCTGTGCAATCTGTTTGACGTATAGAATCTGTCCACTGCTCTGCTGTGCATCAGACCATGCAAGTCTGAAGATAAATGTGACAACATCGTGTGTCTGCTAACCCAAACATTTTTCATGACTTTAAAATTGTCCATTTCACTGCAAACCTCAGAAAGGAAGATCACAGAGGGATCCATCCTGACAAGGGACATTTTTTCCACACTGTGGATCAGAGATTCTCTGTGTTGATGATTGGCTCTGACCAACTCGTGTTGACATCCAGGCAGGTGCCTGTCTGTCATTAAGGTTTAATAAGACTCACCACATAGTTCCTCATTAGTAGCTGCCCATAGGGCACACTCAGGACCTTTGCATGGAAAGGGGAGAGAGCAGCAGAGAGGGGAGAGGGTGGAGCGACTTGAAAAGAGGGAGACGACACTTTCATATGATTCTACTGGTAGAATACTAATAAAGCTGGGCACATGGACGTATGTGCACACGCACTGCCCATTTGTAAGCCTCCACCGTCCTTCTCTGAGCTTCACTGCACTGCGTAGCAATCTACTGCCTGAGAGATTCAAATTCGAACGCCAGCCAATTACTTCAATTTAAAGGAAAGAGTTTGAGACTCTCAGTCTAAATATTTGAGCTGAGGAAGCGAGTGGAGTTTTGAAAGTAAACACATTCTCTGTGTAGGCCTGATAATGTCAGGGGTGGGGTTGTGTGTGTGTGTGTGCACATGCATGCGTGCACTGCTCATGTAAAGGACTGAGGCCCTAGAAACACTAAATCAAAGGAAAGAGTTATAAATCTACCTTCCAGATAATCACTAACTGCTGAGCTCTAAAGAAACAGGTCCTGAAGCTAGCAGCACCAAAAGTGTTTTTTGTAGATACTGTTCATGTGCATAAATCTGCAATGCAGGAACAAAACCAAAATCTGATCTGATTGTTTCATCACGAACAGTTTATTTTTCCTTTTATTACAAAATTCTCAAAACTCACCTTATGCAACCTCCAATCTAAAAACTTTGTGCTGTTTCATTACGGGGGAAGCTTTTTGGTGATGTGCGCTGAGAAAGCAGCACTGATTGCAGGGTGGAGTGTTTTGGGTGTAAACACAGCCTAGGCATTAGAGTTGAGGGAGAAGCACTTAAAAGACTCTCCACTTCAGGCTTTGAGAACCATGAAGGGTAAAAACATTTTAGGCGGCAAAGCGTAATAAAAAAATTTGAAGGTATGCACATGTTCTGTTGACATTCTGATGTTTGGGGCTTTTTTTTTTTTTTTTTTTCCATTTTCAGAAGTAGTCCCCTGTGTTTCTGTGTCACTGACAAGTAAAGGAAAGGAGTTAGGTTTTTGGTAACAATACACAAAGTATAACTTATTTTTTAGATATATTCTGAAGAAAGTTTTCATATACAAGTATAAGCAGGACACCTCTGGATGACCAACAGTAGGTTGGTAAGCCTGGCCGAACTGCTTGAATAGGCAAAGGATATGTTTTGGAAAAGTTTCTACAACTGACAGTCACCTTCTCCACAGAAAATGTAGGGTTTGCCAAGTCCATAGTTAGACCTGGCAACAGGAAGCTGGACTCAAATGTGGAAATAGGTCTAACTGTGTTAATGGTGGTTTTGAAATAGGTTTTTCATTAAAGTTTTACCAATAACTGTCTGAATTCACAAGGGTCTTGGCAAATCCTGCTCTGACGTAGGAACGCCGAGTTTACCGTCTGACACAGACCTTCAATTAACATCTGGGTTTTCATTATCTTGTATATTGATTCTGCTGGTAATACGCGTGGGACGTTGGTCTGCCATTTGGTGTTGGGCAGGTAGCATACAGTGGGTTTACAAGAGATTTTTGTTGAAAACATCTACCTGCAACTAGTGGATATGAGGTTGATAAGAGGAGAGAGTAAACCACAATAGAGAGGCCACAGGCTGATAATTCCCTCAGGGTTTGTCATCCAACGCCGCCTCACACTAAGTAGCAAACACAAAGACAAGCTTCAAAACATCTTTACAGACCTATGGAGTGATACGACAGACTTTCCTGAATGTCCGTGTGTTTTTTGTAAAATGTTTGCAAAGTATTACTCTTACAGACTAGTTACTACACGTACAATATAACCTGCAACGAGACAGCATCCAAAACATTACAAACAACAGTTTATATTAATGCAAGAGAAGGACTTCAGGCTTATTCTAGGCTGATGCATATATTTTTCCTCCACCTCACTGGCAGTCTCCTCTCCTCCTTCTACCCCTCCATTCTTCTTTTTGCCTGAAAAAAAACTTAAAAGAGATTTTGACAGGGAAATATTAAATGCTGGTGAAAAAAACCCAAGTAAATGTCTGTAAATAAATAAAGAAACTCCCCTGAGACTTTCTTTAATGCATGGGGCTTTAGTTTATTCAGAGAATGGACAATGGATGTAGCATTTTCAGATGGAGTAGAGCATGGAGCAAACATTGTGTGGGTGCATGTGAATGACAAACCAGAGAGTGCTTGTTTTTAAAAATTCCTCTCCATCTCACAAACTTAGTAGAACACAGTGCGATGCCAGTTCTGCTGAAAACATCTGGGCATCACATTTTGAGCAGGTTACTGAGAGCAGATGAGAAAAAAAAAAAAAAAAGTGTCATGCACATAGCTCACCTGAAAAGGCCATAGCTGTTTCATTGCACTTTCGTTCAGATCAGACCTTCATAAGATTGCCATTAATTCAACAAAAGCCCCTTTGACAGTATAACACTGTGTTCCTTCTTACCCCCGCATTTACTCGTACATTATTTTGACTTGTTTTGAGCCTTTACGTCTCGCTCTGTTTGGATCGGCATTTCAAAAAAATACATCTGATGTTGTTCATTATTCAATTTAAAAGAACTCTGTTATGATATTTCTAATTATAAAGAAGTTTGTATGAATAAAAAAATGAGAACAAATTTAAATCTCTCCATTAAATCTGTAGCCACACAGTGAGAGCCTCTCTCAATCGATATTTCCTTCTCCCTATCAGTTCCAGGCGAGTGAGCATGGTAGTGGCATACTATTAGGTTATTACAAAAGCAAATCAGTCAGCAATATTAATTTTCTTGAAAAATATGAGTCTGGCTAAAGGGAATTAATAACCATCGCGGAGTATGTAGATGCTGAATTTTCATCACTTTTCCCCAGCCATTTCCACATGTGTGCTGAACTCTGTCTGCTTTGATGATGACTGGCTGTTGTTTATGATGAGAAATGTTGTCTTCAGTGGGCGTGACAATGAGGATAAGTTTTTAACTAAAGTCTCTTGAAAGTCTGATAAGTCTGCTTTGTGCCACAGGGGAAAAAAAGATATAAATATTCAGGTGCAAATTTTTACTTCAAGATGTTGTGTACAGTATGTTTTGTATTCACATGCTATGAAAGACTGTTTACTTACATTTATGTCATTAAGCTTCGGAAATCTGCTTTGCTCTTTTGCTGTTGTGTGAAGAATTCGTGAGGGAGCGTGCTTGTGTAATGTAAACCATTTAAACTACTGTACTGTAAACCACTGGAGTGTCACAGACAAAGCACAAAGTGTCTGGTTAAAAAAAAAAGACATCTTCATCATTCACAGAAGCAATTATATATTTTCAAAATTGCACAGTGGCTGTATGTTGGGGGTTTAATTCTGAATTTTTATTTGTTCAGCTGACAAGCACTGAAACTTGAACTTGAAATGGGTATTAAAGATAATATTTGAAAGTTAAGTGATGGCTGTCAACTTTCAGATGACTATCTGTACTGTAAATATTCAGAAGTGTTTGATTTTTTAATTGGCTATTTTACACAGAATGATATAACCCCCAGCTATTTCAATCCTAAACCCCAACCTTCCTGACTAAATTTCTAGACCTAACACCAGGTCTAAAATGAACTCTGACAACCACAGTAAATATTCTCTTCTCTTTTTTTCAGTATTGTGACAATCATCAGAAGCTCAGTGGCAGTTTCACTGGTATAATAAGTCAAGAACAAGTTATTCTTTAGTAAAAGACTGCTGTAATTAAAGGATAAGGCTTGTTTGTCTTTAAAAACTCAAAACAGTTTTGTTGCGGACTATTTTGGCTGTGGATTAAAACATATACGCATATTTACAGCAGCAGGACAGTGTATGTTGGATCCATTCAAATTAACTAGAGTATCCCTGTTTGTTCTAATAAGGGCACATTTCACCCAGTGCAACAATGTGTACTTGTTAGTGGACTCATGGTTGCTTCTGGTCATTTCTTGTTATCCTCTCAGGAAAGTTAGAAAAACACAATATCAACAGCCTTATTCATTAAGTCGAAATTGATGTACACATGCATAAGACATGATAATTACATGTCATTTTACTGCATGAATTCGGACATTCGAATAAATGGTAGCTCAAGGAGCATGCCCAGAAAATATGCTCAAAGAAATGCCTTTGAGACCAAAACAGCTCAACTACTGATTTCCTATACTGAATTTAAAAAGTAAAATTATCTGTCTAATGGGTCTTATCTTATCTGTGGAGAAAGTAATTGAGGTCAGATAGAGCAGTGTTGTCAAAATTTCCACTTCTGCAAGTGTCCTCGCTTGTTCTAACTTCAAACACTGACTATCAGACTATGAAACACAGAGTAGAAAGTACTGTACCTGAGGTCAAACACATTAACCGAGCGGGAATATTACTATGCAAGCTGCATAGGTAACTAATGTTTAGGCTTCGGGGATACCACAGGGCTTTCTGATTAAATGTGCTCATGCGTTCTGTCCCTGTTTCCATCATACAGATGAGGACTTAGTTAATAAGAATGCAATGCAACGCTCTTGCTGTTACTGTGGATAGTTTGAGTAGGACAATGGCAAAATTTGCATTCAGCAGCGGTGGATGTTGTCATATGCTCAACTTAACTTAATCACCTCTGCAGAGCCATGCAAAAATATTCCTTATGTCTAGATCAAAGAATGACACCTACTATCCCTTGAAACCAAAAGGGATACTTTCTTCCTTCCTCACTTGAGGAAATTTATTTGTCTCTTGTGTCTTTAGAAAGATTTAATGACTTAATTTACATACATGCAGTCTGTATTGATCCGCCTCAGATCCTATGCACTCAGCAGATTCTGAATCACCACCATCAACATTAATGTCATAACATGCCAGTTTTAGAGACAAGCCTGTAATAGCACCACAAACAACTTTAATAGCACACTTAGCTTTCAGCTTTTGTGCATACAAAAAACCTACAGTGTAGTCACCAGCTCACATGCTTTTATTTGTGCATCCTATATTGTAGCATAGGGATTTTTATTACTTGAGTTTGTTGTGCTGAATATAATTTACAAATTGCATACTGATAATTGAGAAGAATGTCCAGTGGTATTAGTCAGAATGAATTTTCGCTGCTTTTGAACTTGATTTTCTTTTCTTACCCCATAAAAATTTAAATATGTTATGGAGCCAAGCTCCCCTTAAAGCCTCAGAAAATCAAATTAATCACTACTATGTGAGAATTAGAGTTTATGGCTAAGCCAATAGAGGTGAACCATGTCTATAATTGCCATATAATACTGAAGCATGACTCGTTGGAAGTGAAATGTGAAAACTGCCTTGCCATCATTTTCTCTCTCATATATGTAATTTCATGCAAATGTTCCAAAGCCTTGGAAAACGAGGTAATGGCTCAGTTTGTATAATGACTTTCTATGCCACATTTCACAACTAGAGATAGGAGATGGCCAGTGCCTTTAGTTCCTTAACACCACAGGCTCAAAGGTAGGAATCTTACGTACAGTATACAATAGGTATTCGAAATATTTGATGCTGATGTACTGCATATACACTGCATATATTCTTGACTTTAGAGATAAATGAATGTTTTTAGTCAGATGGTTTCAGATTACAGCAGGGTTTTGACATAAAAAATAAAATACATCTGGGTTGTGTTACTCAAAGCAAATGATTACACTGAAAAACTCATCAGCAGTGTTTCATTTCACAATAATGTCCCTGTTATGCAGGATAATCCTTAGACCTTTGCTGTTAGTGGACCTCACCATTAACAATGGAAAAGAACGCTGTAGTTATCAATTAAAACTTTTCACAGTGAGGTCTGTGGATTACCTTGTCAAAAAAGGTTTGTTTCTGAGAAGGGAAAAAAGAAGGAATATAATGAATGTCGTTTTTTTGTGTTTCTCTGTACCAAAAACAAAATTCCATGCAGCTGAATTGTGTTGGAATGTTGGCCGAAAAGTCAAAAATGGAGACTCAAAAACTTGTTTGCTCAATTCCTTTAAGGACATTACGTGGGAAACTATCATTTTATTGTTTGCATTACTTAGCCTGATCCTGTTGTTGCACTCAAGGTCAGTATGCTGAAATGCTGTGTTATAGCAAAAAAGTTTAAATTTCCTCAATCAATGTTGAAAAGCTAGAATATATTAAGGAAAAGCAACAATTACAAAAACATGTCACATTGCTCTCAATCCTCCCTCTAACGTGTTTGTTACATCTCTTGTTGGAACATTCTGTGCAGTGTGGCTGTTGAGCCATTTGCGTACATTGTAAAAAAATCTCTCCCATCTCTCCTCTGGTCAGTCTATCAGGTTGCCCACTTGTGTCAGGCTGTCGTTTGGCAGCAGACTCTTGAATGACTGATGACAGTCTGAAGTGCGTAGAGGGGGAGAGGTGCTGCCAAGACAGACCTCTCCGTGGCAAAGGCAGTAGTCATGCATGTCAATCAGAGCTCCCCGTGACCTTGTGTCAAATTAAACAGCTCCACTGCTGTAAGACAGAGGACATGCAGGAGGAGGCCCTTCCACAGTGGTGATCAGTGAGCGGTTTTTGTACGAATTGACTTCAAAGCCAGAGGTAAGGGGCCCATTGTTCTTCCCAACCGTTATCATCATTGTTTCACATATTACAAACATATTAAGGTATCCATCCATAAATCAACATCACCTACCCATTAATTAGTGGTACATTCAAATTAAAATTATAGCTTTGGGCTTCTACCCTGAAATCAGTAATTAGCTGTCATAACCACACATTTAGCTGTTCCATGTCCAAAACCTGTGTCTTTAGCCAGCACAAGATTCATGTTGACAAATTTTATACATTATGCAACATTTTGTTCCAATCATGACGAGGGAAATTAAATTAGTGTTTGTAACTACTGTACAGCACAAGTACTAGAGGATCTGCTTTGTTTAAATTTATGCAACAAAATTCCTAACACTTGTGCTTTCTAATCATCTCTGCTACTTCCAAGAAAACTCATTTAACAGTAGCCATTGTAGAGCACAGATTTTTAGATGTGATTTTTTTTTCCCTTTTTTTTTATGTAGTTGCGATATGACGTTCAAAGAATGAATACATGTAAAAGGAAGGGTGAGCCAAGGGCAGACGAAGAGCACAAGCCTTTTAGAGCTACTTCTGACATTATTGGTAATGTGCAGTCAGGGATATCAGATTTTGAGTGGAATGATCTTAAGCTTTTTCTGATAAATTTTGACAATAAGCCAGAATTCACCGTCAGACTCAACGCAGGCAGCTGTGGAAGGACGCAAAACAGTGTTGCTTAGCAACAAGGAGCAATTTTTTTTATCGTCGGAGAAATTACATTTTTCCTTTGTTAACCTTTGTAATCCAAAAATGTTGCAATTAATGTTCAGTGAAAGTAATGATAGACTAAAATACTCAGGGTTATGTTATACTGTGAGATACTGCCAAAGCTGTGTTAAATTCCTTTCATATGTTGCTGCTTATTATATTTAGTAATATACACAACACAATAGAAAGTTTAGACACTTTCTGAAATTGAGGCCTTGGGTGATCAGCATCCACGGCCCCACCCTCCCACCAATATACCCTATTGATCCACAACAAAGACCAGCATCCAGACTAAAAAGGGTTTTATTTTTGTTGGGGGGGGGGTAGATTGAAAAAACAAACAAACAATGGGATACAGGTTTAAGGTAAACCGCTCCTTTGGCTTCCCTCCATACACTCACGTCATCAGACAGAAGCAATAAGACACATTAGAGACAATATGACAATATGCTTCATTTTCTCTGGTACATATTTGAATGAGGGCTCACCCACTACGAAAGCTGTTACCAGAAAAAATAAACATATATATTCATATACACACACACAATCAATCATTACGATTGGTGGCAACTTAGAGCTAAAAATATTTGAGAAAAAAAAAAGATGCCAAAGCTTTGATTGGGTACCAAGCAGGAACATATAGATAAAGAAAAGAACTGGCTAGAGTGCAGTGCCTTCGTAAGGAAGTTCTGTGTCTTTGTTTTTTCAAGATAATCCAGTAGAACATGTTGACTGATATGGTGAAGGTTGTACAGATTAGGGAGAACAAAAACAAGTTGAGCCTGAGTCAGGGAAAAAAAGTTTATCATTTCATTATTAGTTTATACTTTTACTCATTTGTTACAAAAATGTGGCTGAAACAATCAATAGATGGTTTTAGACAGATAAAGAGGATTGTATTCCTACATTAGTACAATAATGCAACAATTTAAAAGCATCTGATGTTAACTTAAGTTGATCATTGCTTACAAAGAAAAGCAAGATTGTAAAAGAACAAAAAATATATATATATATATATATATATATATATATATATATATATGGTTACAGAGCTTTTAGGGGTCTCTTAGGAGGCATGAAAATCAAACACTTCCAAAGAGTGAGCCAATTTCAGTGATAGAGCCCCAGTGGTTAACACTGTAATACTTCTACTGCCGAGGCCTTGATTAGTTGCTACAATTATTTTTTTTGACAGACTTTTCTGAAAGAAAAATAAAACTTGAGTATAGTTCATGGCGTCTCAGGTTAGGCTGATGTGCTCAACAGGCCTTGATTTGTGCGCCTTTCAGTATATTCAACAGTTATTACAAAATTAATACATCAACCGACCCATAATTCAGGTTTCTTATTGCTATTGAATTGTGTGTTCACAAATGTGCAAAGAGCCTTCCAAGTTGCTGAAAAATAGCCGTTTTCACACAAAGTACATTGAAATTTAAGAGCCTTGGGCAACTGAAAATTCAAAATGAATCTACTGATTGTATATGTGTTCTTGATGTATGAATACCTAATATTATGCACAAACATGACATGGGAGTGTGGTAGAATATTGCCCTCTATCCATTTATGAGCCATGGAGCTTCGGTAGAGTTGTGTTATGAACACAAAAATGGTGATATTTTCCTCCTCACACATTCTTAAGCTTTCAGTGAAATAGATTGGTGAGCAGTAAATTGCCTGTGCGTTACGAACAAGTCCTCCCTTTCATTCGCACATACACAATGTAATGCAATGCCTTGGTAATATTATATGACTAAAGAAACTCTCTTTGGGAAAATAACTGGATTTTACCCCCGGTATAATGTCGGGATGTAGAAAAAGATTAATGTGGTAAATATGAAAGAGTATTTTTAGGTCTCCTGGACTGCATAGCATTAAGTCAGTCTAGTTTGCTGCTCCTCAGTGTGTGGCACACTAACATTAAATCTGATGAGGAGAATCATACTCTGCTCTTCATATTCACTTTGATTCTATGAATTCTTGCTTGGTGCCCAGAATCTCTCATTTTCTGTTATTGGGCTCCAAAGCATAGTTTCAAACTGCGATGTTGTGCTTCAGTGTTGTTTGGGTGAATAAATGTATGTAAAAGAGCTGCAGTGAAATAGAATCTGCAGATAGTTTCTGGTGGCAGGTTTTCTTTGAAAGGTTCCCCCTGCCTCTAAGAAGATATGATCAAATCAGCTCAGCTTACCAAGTTGTGGTACTTTACAACTCCTGCTGGGGGAGTGTGATCTACATGTAGGTTCATAAGTATTTGGACAGTGACAGAATTTTCATAATTTTTTCCTCTGTACACAAACGGAATTACTTTGGAATGAAGCCATCAAGATTGTCAAGTCTACAATAAAGAGACACCTTAATGACTGTAGGCACAGAGGGTTTACCACAGGATGCAAACCACTGGTAACACTAGAGAGCAGACAGGCCAAATTAGATTTTGCCAGAAAACATCTAAGAAAACCTTCTCTGTTCTGGATCAAGATTCGTTGGGCAGATGAAACCGAGATTAACTTGTACGAGATTGATGGGAAGAGAAGAATATGGAGAAAGAAAGGAACGGCTCATGATCCAAAGCCACCAGTCAAACATGGTGGACCTAGTGTTATGACAAGGGCATGTATGGCTGCCAGTGGAACTGGGTCGCTGGTGTTATTGGATGATGTGACTGCTGATAAAAGCGGCAGGGTGAATTCTGAAGTCTATAGGGCTCTACTATTTGGTTAGGTTCAACCAGATGCTGCAAAACTGATAAGACAATGCTTAAAGGAACATTTTCCAGTGGCCAAGTCAGTCACCTGACCTCAACCCAGCTGAGCAGGCTTTTCACTTACTGAAGACAAAACTGAGGGCAGAAAGACCCACAAAAAATCAGCAACTAAAGACAGCTGCAGTAAAGGCCTGGCAAAACATCTCAAGGGAGGGAAAAACTAAGATGATGTTGGTTTGTCCAATTACTTTTGAGACTCTGATAATTCGGGGATATGTAAAAAAATTGCTGCAATTCGGAGATGTAAAATCATGTAATTAAAAACTGAAAGTCTACAATCACATCTTTATGGCTTCGTTTCAGATCCACTGTGGTGGCTTACTGAGGTGAAATTACAAAAATATTGCCACTGTCCAGATAGTTATGTATCTAACTACAGCTGTGGGCAATGGGAGTCTCAGTGATGTCTGAAAGTCTTTTCTACCTACATGCTGCAGAAGATGAAGAGACAGATAGTAGCTGATATACCTCAGATGTCTGTAGAATGGGTGAGATAACTGGGGCTTGCCTGTAGCCGGAGCGAAACACTGGGACTGCGTTGCCTGATATGAATTGTTGTTGTGATTTGTGTACACCAATGCTTTATTGAAACATAGGTGATAGAGTTCTAACTCTCAATCTAATGTTGGGTTAAACAAGAAATCTTCACATCATTGCATATGCATAAGCATAAGCACACACAAGGAATTATCACTGTTGTGTGGTTATCAAAGTTTAACCACTCTGTGATTTAAGATTTAGTACTGATGATGTGTATTTTTCAGTCTCAGATGTATGTTTTAGCTCTGTCTATTGATTGTGGGCTATAAAACTCCAGAGCCTCTGTTTATTTTATGATGTTTAAAAGCACTTAGGTGATTGTGAATCACAGCTGTGACTGCTTTGTTGTACTGTTGTGCTTGATTTTCCTTGTTTGTCATTGTTGCTGTCAAACTCATTAATAAAAACACTCACAAAAGCGTTCACCCTAGTATATACCCTGTTGCTCAGTGAGTATAAATGAGCATTCTACGTTGACTATAAATGTGACAGGGATATATAAAAAAAAATGTTTTTCATTGACGCAACATTAATAATATAGCATGTCCTTTGTTTGCAAACCTGAGGTTGCCCATTCTGTAAGTCTTGAGATACAGAGGAAATGCTCATTTGATTAGTAGAATCAAAAATCAGGTAAATGAGGAATGTCGACAATTGTGTGAAGTCAAGAATTGTGTTTAAGAAGAACTCGCTCTTTTGCAAACTTCACAGCTATCAACACAAAAAAACCCAGAAATACCATTAACCGAACAATCATATTTAAATGCAATGTTGAGAGTGATTGCAAGTAGAAAGTAGTGAAGTAGTGGCTTGAAATACACATAGTTAAAGACGGATGATTCACTATTGATTCGGGCCTCTGGTTGCTCTTCTCTGATCTCTCAAAACTCAGAAGGGCATGTCTGGCAGGTGTGTTGATTTTAACCTCGGGCCTGCAGCTCACTTTGACACAGCTAAGAAAATACTCGAGTACAACTATAGATAGATCTGCTACAATCTGATAAACAGCAGAGCTAGACAGAAGAGCTGCACTGAAGCTCCAGGTTGCTTTTGCTCCACTTTGTGTGAGCTTCAGTGTTTTTGTTTAAATCTACCATGATATCTGAGGTATTTACTAATGCTTGATAATTGCATCCCTGTTTTCATTTTTTTCCTCTAGGGCTAAAGCCTTTGTTGCTAGTGTTTGACTGAACATCTTATCTTCCTCAGAATCTTGAAGTTTACTACTAATTGTGCTTGTACAATTTTAAGACTTGATTGAAAATAATTAAATGTAAATTTAATTTCAGCTCTAAGTTAGTAGGTAAATGTCAGTTAGAATTCTGTTTCTGTTAAGGTAAGTGTTTTGTGAATTGGTAACTCTTTATATTCATAATGTGTGTGAGTTGTTTTAATGTACTTTTATCCACCATGAAAACTTGCCTGCAGGGATAAATAAAGTTTATTGGATTGAATTAAATTTAATTGAAATGGCCTTGCAATAGCTAGAGTGAACCTTCAATGAGCCCCCCCCACACACACGAATTTGACACAAAGCACAGACAGATCTTTATTAAATTTAAACAAAGAAAAAAAGAAGTGATGGAGTTGGTGTATAGCATTGTTGTATAAGGAAACAAAATTGTTCATTTTTAAATCTTGGCAAGCTTTGTTTAGCTTTTTGTTGTATAACAACCTAATATTCCTTGGTCATTTCTTCTTCACTTATCCTTTTATTACATTTATATATTGGATTTTTTCCATTTTTTTTTTTTAGTTCTTTCATTAGCTCATACATTTTTTTCTTTTTTTCATTAACTTGCCCTCTAACCAGCCACCAACTTCTTCTCTAAGTGGTATATAAATAGAATTGTTTGTTTAAATTTTCAGAGAGCCAATACATTTTCTTTTTGTTGGTTAGAGGGGCGATTGTTTTTCTCCTGAATTTGCACTTTACAAGCAAACGGACACTCCCTCACGCTCACCACACGTGCCTTACAAACATGTATAATAATTTACCCACTTCTCTTTGTCATTTGTAAACAGAAAAATAAAAAGAGAATTTAGATAAAGATATATTTATAAATACAATGTCAGTTTTTGAACATTGCTTGTCTAGAACTGCGACCACCCAGAGGAAGTACAATAGTGTGGAATAAAGAATGCACTTTTGTCTGACTATACATGGCTTCCAAAGCCATCATAAGAAAAAAAATTCTGTTTGGTGGAGTGAGGTGGTATGAATAACGTATGCAGTCCATGGTGCTGATATAGGGATCTGCTTTCATTTAGCTCTCTCCCACAGTCCTACATTTGGAAATGAGGAGTTGTCCATGGTGCTGATATGGAATCAGCTTTCGACGCAGCTCTATCCCACAGTGTTCTGTAGGAATTGTCCATGGTCCTGATTTTGGATCCGTTTGAAACCACTGTTTTGAAACAGCCCTTACCCAGTCTCCCATTTTGAAATAAGGAGTTGTCCATATAGTGCTCATTTGGGATCAGCTTGGAGTTAGCTCTTTTCTTAAGTCTGCTATTTGGAAATGAGGAGCCATCCATGATGCTGATTTGGGATCGGCTTTGAAGCACCTTTGCCTCACAGTCTCTTGCAGCCAGCTGTTTGGAAATTGGCCTAGACTGTACTGCCCTATGGAAATGAGTTGTTCAAGATGCTGATTTTTGAATAGCTTTAAAGCAGCGCTCTACTACAGTCCTCTATTTGCAAATGAGGAGTTGTCAGTCATGCTGATTTGGGGCAGATGGCCATAAACAACAGCTCACAGCATGTTATCATGAGGGCTGTAAGTGAGAAGTGTTTTAAATCAGCTTAAATGCAGATACTGTGAAACAAAGTAAGAAGCAGCAAACCACAGTAATAGGCCGCTGATTTTAGAACAAGGCAAAGGCAAAGAGATGGCTATGATACACATTTATATAGATATTTATTTTTGTGAGAAAATAATGTAGATTCTTTGCTTCCTTTATGCCTGGAGAGTTGGAGTGTAGTACTGGTAACATCAGTACTACCATCTATGGACCTTTTACATGCGCCCCCCCCCCAAACACACACAAACACACACACACACACACACACACACACTGTATTGATCTGCTGCTGGTTGTGTCCTACAGTACTATATCCACAGATATTTATGTTTGTGGCTGCTGGTCTCCGGTTCCCATTATGGGCTTGAGCGATAGGCATGGGCAATGTTTCAACACCTTGCTGCTGAGGAAAAATGTAATATTCAAGAGAGACATGCCCTTAGTCAGCACTTCCACACCCAAGAACTGACTATGTAAAATGACCGGGGACAGCAAGTATACTCAAGCATGGTGTGAGCATTGAGCTACAAGGAAAAAGATTATAGCAAGACAAAACCTTTGTTTACCTATGTACACTAAAGGAATTCAATATTTTACTTATCAAGCATCTCAAGGAAAAAAAAAAAAGGTTTCAGAATTGAGTTTGCAACCTGCCAGTCAGTAAGACTTTAGCTGGGATTAAGATGAGAACAAATATACCCTAATTTCCTTCTAACTTTCTCCCCGTTCTCTCCCTCCAGGTCTTCCTGTATTCAGCAGCTCAGTTCTCTGTGAACAGCCTCTGCACACTGGCTTTTTTAAAATCCTTGTTGGTACATCAGCTCCCTAACCTCCCTAACCTTGCTGGCTGAGCTTCTAAGAGAGACTCCAGCTGGAAGGTAATCTGCAGCCAAACCCCCCCCTCCCCCCTTTGTCTCAGTCTCTCTCCCTTCGTCACATTCTAGTCTCAGTCCCTCACTGCATACTTCTCAGGACATGCACGCTCTGATTAGCGGGTGAACCACTTCAAGGTAGCAGGCATACTTGACATTTTCACCTTCTGAAATGCCCAAAGAAAAATTCATCTGAATGCCACCTCCGGACTTCATCACAGCCCATTGTGCTCAAGTATTTCTTCATTTCCTTTTTCTGTTGTTTTCTACCTCTCAAGTAGGTAGTAAAAAAAAAAATGGTACTGAATTTCTCTAATGCGGCTGAAAACCACCATGGCCCCCTTTTGAATCAATGATTCAATGATTTACATGAAAATTGCACAGAAAGTCAGAATCTAGACTTTTGTATGGACTTTCCACTGATGGATAGTCGTATTATGGAGTTAAGAAATTGAGACCCAAAATAAAATTTAGAATCAAAGGCAGACAGCGGACTGCACTGGAACTTATTTTGCCTTTGCTGCTAATCCTTGCGAGCTCAGTTTATGTTTTGGCACTTTCTTTTTGTTCTTTATTCGAATACAAAAAATGAACACAAGGTCCTGGCTTAGGAATGGAATTGTAAAGGTTGGGATGAGGCACAAACACAGGACGCCCATGCGTTTGTGGCAAAATCATCAGACTGTAGTTTAAGGCGGAGCATCCTATACCTTTGAGAGTTTACGCACCTTTTGGTTTTAAGACTGAGAGAGGTACATGCACTTACTCTCTCTCTCTCTCTCTCTCTTCCCCTCTCTCTCTTCCTCTCTCTCTCTCTCTCTCCACCTCTCCGTTTGTAGATTCCGTCCATCACCACCAGGGGCTTTCCACACCGCGCCGTGCCGAGAGCGGCTCGGCCGTCCCCTCTGCCTGCACTTCTCGGAACGGAGACGCCAGACGCGCAGTGGGGCGGCAGACAGGGCGCACAGAGCGTCGGTCCCTCCGATTTTTTTTTTTTCCCACCGCACCGGGGATCCTATACCTTTCGTTCCGGGAGGAGCAGGGAGAAGTTGGGTACCCGTCACCCGCATCCCTCGGCGAAACTTGTCACGGCGGACGCATCCGTTTTCCGACGCGGGATAACGAAGGTAGGACTTTGAGGAGGTGGAGGTGGCTTTAATTTAACAAGAAAGTTCACCGTGCGACAGCCCGGTCTTATAACATGCAACTCCACCAGACTTGCACTGTGCCCCTCCGACGTCGAGCTGTCGGACTTCACGTGTTACGTCCTTTCCCCGCCATATAGAGGAAAACGCATAAATGCGCGCACAATCATTTTTTTTTGTGTGCGTGTGGCCGCACTCGTGTGCGTGCGTGCACGTGTGCGAGGGGACGGAATGGTGGCTCCTGCGTTTTGGCCCCCTGGACCCTTCTCGTCCACCACTCCGAGGCTGAACATCAGCACTTAACTTGTTGCCACTTGTAACGCAATTAGCGGCGGCTTAGCGCAGTCTGCGGCGAGCGCTGCGCAGGAGAGCGGCGGCGGCGGCGGCGGCGGCGGACGCGGTCCCGTTTAAATGATTTACAAAGTAAACGGGAAATTGTGACGATTTCCAGGTGTTGTTGCGGACGAGGCTACACGCGCGGTGACGCGACCGCGCGTTGACTGTCGCTTCAGGTAAACGTATTGTACCAGGATTTCATCCACCCCCCCCCCCCCCGCGCTGAGATTTGGGCAGCACCAGGAGTGTGCGCTTGCATTTCGCTCGGCCTGGCTGGGCACATCCGAATTCTCCGATGTGGAGAATTTGCAGCTACCTGTAATCAAGAGTAGAGATATGTGACAAAATGCGCAACAGACGGATAGTGGCAGCAGCAGAGGCGAGCAGCAGCAGCACCACCGACGACTTTCACAAATAAAAACCACAAGGGTGTAAAGTGTTGTGCACGTACCTCCTGCACGGTGGGATGCGTTTCCGAGGACTGCAGCCACTTGATGCGCCAACTGGATGCATTTGGAAGTTGGATGCGTGCCACCGTGCTCTAAAGCCTCGCTGCTGAATGACTGGATGCAGACTTAAAACTGTTTTTGATGGTAGTGCGTTTTTATCTGGAGACAATGCCACATTGGATTCGCTCATAACCCGATTTGTGATTATCCTTCAAAGATACAGTTGCTGTAGATCGAAGCATTAAAGTGTCTTGACAGAGAACAGGGAGTGAAAAATAAGGGTTGGTTCATTCTCTCTTTTTTTTTTCCTTAAATAATGTCGAGCTCTGCTGTGCACATATTCACATTAAACCAAATTGCTTCAGGTTTAGTCCGTAGACTGTATTTAACCATCTCATAATGTTTAATCTTCACATTGATGGAATGGATATTCACTTATCAAATTAGCATCAACAGCAATTTCAGTCCTGTTCACTTAACAAATTTTGCTGGACAAGATCCACATTTCATGCAACACGCGTTTCTCAGCAGTTACTGTTTCTTTTAATTTTGCTTCTCTCTTAGTCAGCAGCCTTTCATTGTGCTTTGTTTCCTGCGAAGTTGATTTATATAACTCAACCGCCCAAATTATTTGTCGACATGACATCTAGATTCACTTAAATATCATCTGACATTTGTTTAGCTCGTAAAAAAGTCACTGATGAGACAGACAAATGGCAGCCCCTGCTCTTAATATAGAAAAAGCTTCCCTGTGCTGGGATTTGGCTTCCTGTAATCTCGAAGACACTGCGCTGCCATATATACATCACAACTACAAGATTGATCAAATTCTTTCCATCTCAACTTAATATTTGTTTTGTTGGGAGGCAGGCCCTTCATCTCTGTGGTATCTGGATGAAATACAACCTTTTCCCAACAGGAGGACTTCTGTGTGTGTGTGTGTGTGTGTGTGAGTGTGTGCTCTTCATATCGGAGAATATGATTTGTGACCGTAGGGTTACAGAACACTTTAAGCTTGGATATTACTGGGTGACCTTGGTTGAGGTTAGAAATTCTCAAGTTTACTCCTTCGGGATGTCTGCGTTGTTGAAGGGTGTGTATGTTCAAGCGTATGTGCTTGTGTGTGTGTGAGTACACAGGAACTGTGCTTGTTTCTGTGAGATTGCTGGCATGCCTCAGTTTACCATTTATCCTGAGCTAATTGGTGTTTTGGAAAGTGATGGGGTGCTTCTTGTCCCAATAGCCCATCAATTACTTTAATTTTCCAATTAGATGCTGATCTGTACAGGAATCAGTCAAAGAGGCAGGACCTTCGGTTGAGGACCATGACCTTTATTGACCCTCTATTTGGAAAATTGATTTTGCAGGTTACGATATTGGAAGAAAACTGGTTAGTGTTGGGATCAGCAAAAGTGTAAGGTGAATTTAAGGAAGAATTAATCATTCAAAGTTTTCTATAACATTAAGTCTCCCCAATAATGTATTGTTCACATTTTTATTTTTATTTTCATGCTTATAAACAATGTAATCAATGTAATAATATCATAACAGTGACTAAAGAGATGGTGTGAAAATCCTTTCTAAACAGCTAAGTAATTCAAATATTATTTTAAACATTAATCATGACACCATCTAAATTTCTACCATGACAAAAAAGATTTTCCATATCTAGTCACACGCCTGTAACATTGTACAAATGCCTCTGAGTGTGGTGGTTGTTAATATTATTGTAATTTAAATTACTTCCTTATTTACTAAACCCGTCTCATGCACGCTTGCCTGAAATCACGCGGTAGGCATTGTGGATTTTGTTACGAAGCTTTACAGACATGTTTTAGGATCAGCTGATCGACAGATATGCAGGGACACACATAGGGAGGTGAACAGAAAACACACATCTCTCAGCTGGTAAGTGATTTGGAATATAAAGCATTTTCCTCGGCAAGAAAAAAAAAGGAAAAGAAACATTACAGACCAGCACAGATGGGTGACAAATTAAAAGAAAAACCAAGATAAAGTGCTGGGCCACCACCAGATAAAGCCTCAGTGTCCCTCGGCATTGATTTTACATGTCTCTGGATCTCTACCGGAGGGATGGGACATTGTTCTTCCAAAACATATTTCCTCATTTGTGTGTTTTGATGATGGTGCTGGAGAGGGCTGTCCTAACACGTCAGTCCAGAATTTCCCATAGTTGTTCACCTGGGTTGAGATCTGGTGACTGCAAAGGCAACAGCATATAACTCACATCACTTTCATACCCAAACCATTCAGTGACCCCTCGCACCCTATGGATTGGGGGCATTGTCATCCTGTTTATTCAATATTTTTCAGGTTTATCCTTTAATTTGTGTCCCAGCTGTGCCTGTTTTGTATCATGGACTCCTCATTTATTCAGCTGGTGGTCCAACCAGTGTGTACATTACAAGGGCCGTGTAGCAGTAACCCAGATGGCAGAATGGGCTGATTGTGATTTATGTACCAAAAGTGAATGCATTACTGTGAGCTTGTGGAGTCAGTACCAATTCCAGGCCGGCATTTTCACACATTTTTCAACACACACACACAGGCGCGCGCACACACACACACACACACACACACACACACACACACACACACACACAAAAATGTACTTATGTTCAAATCGTTTTTAATACTGATGTGTGTCCATACAGTAGGAGTTCTGTCTGTCACTCTGTCTCTGTTTTTCTTCTCTCTCTCATTCTCGCTCTCTCTCTCTTTATTTCTCTCCATCTCTCTCTCTCTCTCTCTCTCTCTCACACACACAAAACACATAAACAGCCCTCCTGAAAAATCGTTTAAATGAAGCAGTCCACCGTTGTGAGACATTGATTACCGTTTACCAAGCTGGAGCATAAATGTAGTGTTAAAGGAGAGGTGGCTTGGATAGAGAGGGGAAAAAAGGAGAAAGAAAACAAGAAAGAGAGAAGGAGAGGGAGAAAGAGGCCGATTGTCGGCAGCGGCGTGGTAGTAAAGATGACAGATACAGGGGTAATACAGAGGATCTTTACGGCTAACAGAGGGGGCTGTTTAGGCCAACTAACTGATCTGAACCTGCGGTGAGTTGCCTGGTGCATTTTCGGCAAGCCAATTTTACACAAACACGCTGTCTCACACACACACACACACACCTCCACACGCAAGCCTTCCCAGTCACACTCCTCACAGCTCACACCTGCTGCCTTGTCGCCGGTCAGGGACGGTCAGCCCTTAGTCACTTCATTACCCCCTCCAGGCAGGGACTGCATCAACCATATTAACTCGTAAGCTCTGTGATGGAATCAGTAGGAAGGAGGAGATAGAGAGCTGAAGGCTGGGGACAGGCTCCATGGTTGATTTTCCAGTCCTGTTTGCACCTGATTTCAAGGAGAGGGTTCCAGGGAACACTTTGATCGAACAATTTTACAGCACTGTGGCTTTTCTTAGGAAACTTGGCTAGTTTATTTTTTAAAAAATGTTTTTGGCATTATTACAACTTTATTACAGATTTAATTTCCATGAGTTGGAACGAGATAGCAAGCAGCTGTTCTGTTGTCTATAATGCGGTTCATGAGAGGAGATTTATACTTCTCTCATGTCTGTATACTAACTATAGACTATAGCCAGCAGGCAACAAGCTCAATTTAGTTTAGCTTGGCTTAGCGTAGCAGGGGGAAACAGGTAGCCTGGCTCTGATTAAAGTTCAAAAATACACCTACCAGCACCTCTAAATTATCAGAATTAACTCATTATATCTCCATGTTGTTTAGTATCTCATTTCAAACAATTTCTGTCAAACAGAATTTTAAAAATGTCAAATTGTAGTTTTACTAGGAGGCATGTGCTCTAACTAATAATGTTTTCATTAGTAAAATTTTGAAGTGCAGGTTGAAAGACAGCTAGGTGATCTTTTTTTTCTTCCATTCTTTTTTCTATGCTAATTACTAGCTAATTACCTGCTGACTATACCTGACTGTATAAAAGTAAAGACATGACAGTCACATTGATCCTCTTATCTAACCAATGACACTATTCTTAATTTTCTTGAGAAGGAAAAGGAAAAGATATATTTGAAATGCTTTATTTATAAAAACACTAATGACCACATGTCATTGCAGTCTTTTTATTCTGTTTCGAAAACCAGGAAGAGTCTAAACATGCATCATAAAAGTCAGTTCACTGGCAAATCCTGTTATTTTTCAGTCCATTTACACAACTCAGTCATAATCATGCTGACACTATTAGATGCCCTTCATATTTTTTTATGATCATCGGAAGCATCAGATGGATGCTTTGATAATTTGATATTTGTATGTGAAAGCAGCGCAAAGGTCTTCTCTTAATAATGATATTTTTTTAAACAAAATAGAAAAAAACTGTGATGCACTGGTTGGACTAACATTTTGAAAGGTTACATGCACCACAACAGTGTAATTCCTTACGCAACCAAAACAACAAAGAACAGAGTAACAACAGGAGACTTGGACAATAACAAGATTCAGACAGCTGTTGAGTCCATCTGTCCTCATGATGCAGTAAAACCTGTTGATATGGAATCAGTCTCTTCCGCCATTTGAAGCCAAAGGAGTAATATTAAATGGAGAGTTCAAGCCAAATCTGAATACATGCATTCTATTATACGGTAAATGAGATAATCAAAGGACCTATGGGCAGTGATTTGACTAAGATACTTTTAGGCAGACTAATGAAATTGCTAAGATACGTAAATAGCTCTAAGCACTGCACTGAAATGGAAAAAAAAACAATTATAGCAATAATATAACTATAAATACAAGAGTATTTTGTTATTCTTGACACTCAGGCTTTTGACATCATCAAAAATACTCTTTTAGTTTTGTTTATTTTTAGCGTCTTATCCTTATGTCACTGATTGAGGTTCAGAGGACGAACATATATTGTATAAATTTTCATGCATTTCATTCATTTTTAAATCCTTATCTGATCCTTTTTTCACTTTTCCTGTGCTTCAGAAACCTGAAACCTTGTTAATAGCTGAAAACAACAGGATCTGCTTTGGGACACAGGGATGAGCCATACCGACTGCAGTGATGAGCATATTGCACTTGACGTTCTGTGAATAGTTGATGGTTTAACAAAGGTGCTTCATGTTCGGTTCTACTAGTGTGCTGCTGTTTGTTCCTCTGTCTTTCTCCACATTGTGCATGATTTCCTGGAGGCAGGATTCCATCTCTGGTGATTGGATCCAGGTAGTCAATCATGCCTTCTGTAGCTTGTCTGCTGATCTAGGTTTGTGCCTCTTACACTGGAGTGGGAAGAACAACTGATTTGTAAACAGGCACCTGGATGTCACGGTTCACAAAGACTCTTCCTCGGAGTCTGGCATAACCCCACTAGCTGAGCTTATGCGGTGGTGTATTTCTGAATCAGTGTCAGCTTTGGAGGGATGAAGGCTGCCAAGGTAGGGAAACTCATCCACATTTTTGTGGCTGAAATATCTGATATACCTTGAGACGCACAAATGCCGTGAATCACCGCACACAGTACAGCGCACAGAACATGCTCGCGCACACATGCATACATACAATTGTGCACAGATATAGGAGATTTGATATTTTTTTTGTACTCAAGGAGATGGAAATAAACAAAGGATTAGAGGTGATGTGAAGAGGAATAAGTTATTATCATATTGTTTTGTTTGCTCCTCTCAGATTTATGCATGCAACCCAGTGCGGGAGGAGGCTTTGGGGTCATTTTAATAAGTAAACAGTCTACATTCAGAAGTAGTTAATTTTATTCTCCGCTCCGCAAGTGACTGTAATGCCAGTAAATATGAGTTTCATTCTGTTTGACAGGGGAAGCTCATGTTTTTTCAGCTCTTGTCTCATCTCTGATTATCTACTGGCAATATAAGGTGACATTTTTGCAGAATGAAGATGCTCATTGACAAAGAGTGTCCCTGAAATGAGATTTATGATGGGCCGTCAGTTTCAAAGACTTACAGAGTGACTCAGGTCCAGCCATAATAGAGAAGACCTATCATTCTATAGTTTAGTTTCCCTGCAAACTAGACCATGAAAGACTTCATTATCAAAATAAGCCACTTTAATGAGTTAAATGGATCCAGTAAGTTAAAAGCCAAATTATTATCAAAAGGTGAAGTGGCAGACATGAATCCCATATATTTTACCTTTGTGATTAAAAATATATTCATGACTGTTTTATGAATAATGAGTAAATTGAGTGTTTGTATCTGACTTTTTGCTATTCAAGCAAGTTTCAAGTTCAACTAGTCCAGACAAAAGAATAGCACTGGGACTTGGTAGTTAGTGCTAGTGCTCAGACCAAGGGGGATCCATACTCATGGGTTTTCTCCAGCTCTCCCAGTTACCTGTCATAGTTCAAATTCATACATGTTAGACTGACTGGAGACTACACATTGTCCATAAATCTGACTGTGAGTGCAAGCCACTGTGAACTGGCAACATTTCAGGGGTATGTTCCTGCCTTCCTTACAGTCTGTGCTGGGACAGGTTTCAGCACCTTGACACTCAGAGAAGAAATAAGTGGATAAGACAATGGACGCATGAGGAAACATCTATACACAATTTGTGTATTTTTTCCAAATTACCCACAAAGCTTTTAATTCAGTGTCTGGTCATACAGCCTATCAACAGAAATTTGGCTCCTGTGAGTGGCTGAAACAGGTCTTGGCTACTTTTATTGGTCTTTGTCTTCTACTTTCTCACTCTCTTGATGTTTCTCAATTCTTATCCCTTTCTAACAGGATTTGAATCTTGTGGCTGATTAATAGCTTTAGTATAATGGCATTTGGTGTGTAACATAGAACTGATTGCAGAAAAGCTGTTGTGTTAGATATTGTTTTATTTGTCTGGCTTGTCAGAAGGCACCGTGTCTATTAAGTCTAATAATTGACCATTAAGAAAACGAATGAGCAAAATAATCACAATATTTATTTAAAGTGAAATAGGTTTTATTGTATAATGTTACAATGTCTAATTTTACAGAAATGTCAGTTGTTTTATAGACTTCAGATTCCCCTTCCTGCTTTGCAGCTTTAAACTTGAGAGCTGTTAAATAGTACTGGTAACATTATAATAAGTATTTGCATAACTCAGAACTCGTAGAGTTAGAATATTATAATAACTCTTGCACTATTATAATTCATAACTGTTACATTATATCCAGACTGACAGAGAACAGCAAATGTGTGGTAAGTGGGTGCTTTAAGAAATGTGTCTGCAGTCTGCATGGATATCGCTTCCTCTAGGCAAAGTAATAACACTCATTACAGCCCTTTTAGGGACTCCTTGGGACTGGAACTAAGTTGTTTTTTCAATGTGATGCTGTTGGCACCTTGCTGAGGCATAATGGAAAAGACATTGTTAAATAATTGTGGTTAAAGTGATACTGAGATGTCAGAGCAAAACTCTGTAAGGCACGAGAAGACGAAGCCCCTTCTGTTGTATGATGTGATGCAAAAATTACGCTGTTTGATTGTGGAGTGGAATCTTCCTCTGTGGGAAAGGGGTGGATGATTGAATAGTTTAGATATGAGTGCATGGTATGTTGGTTTTTATAAAATGCTCCTTGATGCTCTTTCCTCTTGCTGCCACCCACTAGCACATATACACAAACACCAAAAAGGATCCGAAGTTTTAAGTTTTTATGTATTTGCTGAATTATGTATTGAGAACACACTCTTGAGGATAGTTGTACAGTCTTACTAATGGTATTAGCCTTTGCTGGATAAAGCATGTTTACACAAACACACACTTGTGCCAAAAAAAAAAGTACACAAACACGCACGCATGCACACACACACACACACACACACACACACACATACACATACACACACAGCTTTGTTTTACTATATTTGTGGGGGCCCATCCTTGACATAATGCATTCCCTAGCCCCTTACCCTAACCTTAACAATCACATCTGAATGCCTAATCCCAAACCTTTCCCTAACACTAACCTAAGCCTAATTCTAAACCAAACCCTGAATCAAAGACTTAACCCTCAAACACCTCTTTAAACTTGTGAGGATCAAAAAGCTGGCTCCTTGTTTTCAGAACCCACAAATATAGTAAAACAAGCCCCCCCCCCCACACACACACACACGCACACACACATACACACACACATACACATACACGCAGAGAAACATCGTAAACATTTAGAGTCACACAGCTCGCCTCCTTGCTGAAAAGGTTCAAAAGTTTCTTCCCTAGAGAAAACATTTCCTTCTTGGGAACTAAAGCATTAACAGGCTAACTAGTTTGAACTCTAAACTAACTTTTCTTCAAACAAGTTCTTCTATTTACTGCCTTTAAAAGGCATATAAATGAAAGAAGATACCAATTTGTCAATGCAGTTACCCTTCAGGCTTCTTTTATGATGGCATCAATGTACACTGAGGTCAGTCTGCTTGAGTAATCATCCTGCATCTCAAATTATGGTCAGAAATCCATCAGTTGAATTGTCTGTGCTGGACAACAAAGCACTCTGCTCAACATGCCAGACAACTGGCTGATAATATTGAGTTATAGCTCATTTTTCCTTTCAATAGGAAAAGTATAATCTCCACAATACCTCATAATGGAACAGAATTTAACAGTAACCCCCAGACATGTACCCAGGAGGGTATGAAAAAAGCTGTATTGTTAAAAAGTCATGAAACTTTGACATAATCCTCATGGTTCCCTTGGAAGCAGACAATGAGAAACTTGCTTAAGACTAAAATATCACTTATTCAATGGTATTTCAATGCTCTAATTGTGCTGTGAACGTCTGGTGTCTCGAGTGACTATGTCAAAATCAATACAGCATGAGCTGGCTGAAATGTCACCAAAGTTAAATTCAATTATGGATACTGATGTGTAAAGGGGAACATTTTGAGAGTCTTTTCTATCAGATCAGTGTAATTGAATATGTTGTGTACACTCCTTTTACCTTTTCTTCATTCAAGGGCTTTGAGGAAAAATGTGCAGCGATTGCATTTGGAAATTTTCCCAATAGTTACCTGTTGTATAACAACACAGCGCAGATTACAACCCCTCTTCATCATATCTTTACTTGCTTCATAATTATTCTGCAGTTTACAATATTTCCCTCTGTTTGTATCTGTGGTTCACAATCACTCAGTGGTTAGAACTGTGGATTAATATCATGATGAGGTTCATTATGCCACGTGGCCTGGTTCTTTCTGTGTGGAGTTTGCACATTCTTTCCATGTGAACATATTAATACATGCTGGGAAAGGCTCCAGTACCACAGCCCCCGAAGAGTGTAGCCTCTTTAGAAAATGGATGGGAAGAGGATGCTTTGGATTCTCTCTCTTGGTTTCTTTTGGTCTCTTGCAACAACATGTAAGATTTCCAACAACCTCAGCTCTTCTGAGCCCAGACCATCATTTGTCTGCTTAATGACCGCTTAGGTGCCATGTTGAGTTTGAGCCATAATTTCTACTTCCCTTTAAACACTACAGGTTTGCTCCTCTATCAGACTTCCAAACACTAAAAATGAAGAAAGAAAGACTAAAACATAACCGAGACATTTGGACGACAATATCAGAATTTCAAGATCCTTTCAAGATTAAGGATTATCAGGAGTCTAGAGATGCAACAATAGAAACCATTTCCACTTTTCTCCTGTTTCTTAGTCTTGCTTAACATTTAAGGTATTCATTTGAATAATAGCAACGAATTTCGATATTCATGGGTAAACTACCATAAGATTGTAGTAGTATTTCCTGGCTTTAAGGTGAATAATTTGGAAGCCCCGCGATAACCCACTAAAGCAAGTATGCATTTTGAGTATTGTTCAGGGTGTGACCGCACAGATTGGTCATCTGGTACCATCATCTGTAATTTTACAGAATTCCTGTGTCAGAATCCCAAATATATACAAGCTAAATCAGTAAATTCAAAAGATTTTTTTTTTCAGTGTTATTTGCTCGCTACATTAAAATACCTTACTTTTTAAAACTTTTTTATTAATGTTTAGACGTCATGACGATAATAATGATCTTGTCATGCTTACTATGGAATTGTTAATATTAACCAAATGTCTACAGTTAAAAACATCTGTGAACAAAATGCAAACGGTCTAATCCATCAGTCATTCCTGTAGGAGGAGATGGTACAAATGTGACAGCTGCTGTGCCATGGTGTCAGATGTATTTATCATCTACCACAGTGAAAAGGTGAGAATAAGAACGCTTATTCTCTTTATCATGTACAGGATCATCTCATTCAAAACCTGAGTTATGTATTGGGAGCATTCACAATCTGTGCCTTGACTCATGACAGTCCTGGCATGATCTTTATCGTTTTAGCTTATTTAAATCCAGAATAATTTAAGTAAATTGCCTAATCTTAATTACCATAAGAAACCTGTTAGAGTCCAGTTGCTTTTTTCTGCTGACAATATCGCTGGTGTCATAATACTGGATTAAATCAGTCAGTAAGATATACACTATAAGCTGGCTTTCCCTTTACTAATCCTCAGACATCCTAGTGTATGTAACATATAAAAGGATGCATACTGATGTGCAGTTAAGCTTTGAAGAATTGATTCGTAATTGCACATGAAAGCCATTTTATCTAAATGACATTAAATTCATTTATCTGACTATTTGTAAAGGACAGAAATATTTCTAATAGCTGAGTTCATCTGAGTTCATCTGGGATGTTTTGGCTAACAAAAAATGGAAAAAGGGAAGTACTGTATGTAGATGAAATATAAGGGGGCATAGAATAGGGAAATAGGATGACAATAAACTAGTAAACTAGTTCATCCATTAGACAAACTGGATTGTACATATGAAAATGAAGAAATGAGAGAGGCAACGAAAGTGAAAGAGAAGGAGGAATTAAGAAAGTGTTTTTTGTGTGGGTTTGTTTGAGTGTTTAATATATTCCTAATCTCCCCGTTAGTGCTTGCTTTGGGACTTTCTGCGGTATCAGAAAAGTATGCTAAGGACCCAACTTTCAATTTAAAGAACATTTCACATTCTATTGTATGAACACTGCAGAAGTTCAAACACCAGCACTGGCTGCGCTGAGTTTAATGGCCTTTTTTTTTTCTTCCTTGTACTTTCCTACCTTACGTGATCTAAAATTGTCCATGTTTTGCAAACCTGCAAATAAGGTAGAAATTGAGTGAATTAGGGGCCGTTGAAAATTAACATGACAAAGAATAAAATGTGTGTTTTTGTGCTGATAAACAAATCAGGGATTATGCGGTGATCTTTCGTAGCGAAGTCTCCAGGTTGCAGATTGACTACTCTGTGTCGCCATGCAACTAAAAATTGATGAAAAATGAAAAGAAAAAAAGACAGAGAGAGAGTTAAAAAAAAATTGTGAGCTTCAAGGTCATAGTCACCCAAACTGTGTATCTGCACTTCTATTCTTAGACGCTATAAAAACAAACCAGAGAGGAGTAAAAAAAAAAAATAGACAACAATGTCAGTATCAGATTGGATCATGTACTGTATGACACCCACAAGAGTATGTTCCTTCCCAGATTTGCAATCCTGCAAAACCCTAAATCTCTCAGAGGTTCCGCCAACAAAGTTAGTAAGGTTACAAAGCAGATCTGCCAAGGCAGTTTGAAAAGTTCCCTCTCCAGTGAGTTTAGGCTCTTTTCACATAGAAGTGTTGACTAGACTCTAAAACATACATAACTTGCTTTTAGATGAAGATTCTTGGCACGCTGACTTTGAAATATCTTTGAGCAGCCACCACGGCTGTGTCATTTTGAGCAGGGATATACTCCCTTACAACACAGCCTCGGTAGTCTTTAGTACTTCAAATACAGTACATGGTGTACATTTTGCTGTATAACTTAATGCTGTAAAACCTGATTCGAAAACAGCGGTTACCTGAAAAGCATAAAATAAAATAATAATACAGTAGAAGTGTGTGTGTGTGTGTGTGTGTGTGTGTGTGTGTGTGTGTGTGTGTGTGTGTGTGTGTGTGTGTGTGTGTGTGTGTGTGTGTGTGTGTGTGTGTGTGTGTGTGTGTGTGTGTGTGTGTGTGTGTGTTTGTGTGTGTGTGTTTGTGTCAAGGTCTCTATTGGCCTCTTGAACTGAATCGGCTGGAAATAAAAGAACTGAGTGACTGACACAATCCCACCACTGTGGTGCTTGCAACCCTAGCAGTAAAATCTTAATTGCAGCACAGCAGTACAGTCTGCAATTTTGTGCACAGTGCATGCATTTATATTGGAACATGAGGGCTCATTTAACAGAATTTTGGGAGACCAGGCTCACATCTGAATGAGCAAATGCATATGCCTCTGACAGCACCAGTGATTATGACTGTACCGGCTTAATTCACTGAACATCCACAGGAAATTACAAGCTCCAGTGGGTTATGTGGTGTAAGTGTTTGGGCGTTTTTATGTATTGTTTACACATTGCTGAATTTGCTGTACTCACATTATCTGTCTCAGAGAATTTACGATATGAAAATGTCACATCTGTTTTTAATGGTGCACAGCTGCATGCACACATATCAGTAATCCGGGGACACGCTGGGATTTGCACTGATAATACATATCTTTGCAAAGATTAAACCACTGTGTGTGTGCATGTAGCAATGTCTTTGTGTGTGTGTGTGTTTGTGTGCACACTGGAGTTGCTACAGTTCTGGGCCTGTGTCTCCTCTTTGTTTCTGCAGCATAATGGGCTTTGTAAGATAATACCCAAGAGACATAACAATACTTCTGAGCTCAGGGATTGTGAAGCCGTCCCAGTTCGCAGTGCTGCTTTGGCTTCGAGCTTCAGCCGTGATTGGAAAACCGACGAAACCTGGATTTACTGGCAAATGATATTAATCGCGGCTGTGGTCCTCTTCACTTCATCATCTCCTCTCTTTTCAATCACTTTGCTCTCAGTTTCAAGGCTATTTTCTCTGTATCATACAGTTCACCCCAACAGTGACACTCAATGTCGCAGTAGGTTCATCCTCTGTAGAGTTCTTATTTGTCACCGTGAAAAAAAGGGAATTTAGCTATCTACTATTTATATATATATATATATACTATAGTGTTTTGTTTACTATTGTCAAACTCTTGATATGATTAGTAGCAAGTGCAAAAAAGAAAAAAATGAAAAATAACATTGTAAAACACAAATAACAGTAAAATTTCCAATCTACAATATTAAAATCTAACAATGCAAAAACTACAGCAAGGTTATGCGAATAATGCAACAATATTTTTACAATAAATAGTTGAGTGAAAAAAAATAGAACAACTTTGTGCAGTCGGGATGGATCCATTAAAATCACGAGCTCTGTGAACCAGCTGTAGTTACAATCTAACCTTAGGCTAGCTAGCATATCAACCACAATAACCACAGTAAAATATCTATATTATAACATTGCTGGTTGTAAAAAACCCAGAGTGAGTAAGAGAGAAACTTCAGTGCAGAGAGGTTCAAACGCAAAAGATGAGAGTTCTAAGCTCCACAATTTCACATAGCTTCAGTCCCAAGTGCTCATGCCAGCAAGCCAGTAGAATTGTCGTCCAGCAGCAAGACGGCAGTTGGCTGCAGCCATCAACCAGCTGTTATCCTGCTGAGTCAAAAGATAAATCAAAGAAAGCAGAATGATGTCAAAATATCCTTTTTAGGTTGGGCAACAATAAAAAGTGCGAGCTGGACTTTAAGCCAGATATTTATTTTGGATTTTGAGAAATGTCTCAACTGCCAGATGGAGGAAATAGGTGGCGTTATCAAGCCCTGATGACTAGGAAAGTTTCCTGTGATCTGAGCCTGCAGTTTTGAAAGTTTGTTCCCCTGTTTTTGGGCTGTGATGCAACCCTATTTATTTATTGATGTAAAATGATTTTCGAATAACGACAGTTTTTGAATAATTGCACTCTGAATCGGCTTGTGCTTTTTATTTGCAACCCTAGAAGTCAATTTCTCACTAAGAGTGTTCAGTTTACCACTTTGATGAACATTAAGCATTGACAGAATGATGCAAATATTGAATCAGAATAATTTCTTTCCTATCTTTGCACTATTTATTATTTGCTATAATGTTGTATTTTAATTAATGTTGACTTTGCATACACAATTCAATCATAGACTATGGAACAAAGACTTGCTAATATTACAATAAAGAAAATTGAATTACCTAACAACCATTTCATTTAATTTCACATTTCTCTTTTGCTATCTGAAGAACATTTCCATTAATTACTGATATAGTTTTATCTTTTACATGTAGAGATACAGTTTTGTTAGTTGAAAAAAAAAAAGTTAAATGTGAAAACAGTGAAACTCAACTCAAACAACTAGAGGTATAAATGATTATTTTAGCAGCGACATGTATCATGCTCCCCTGGTAATTGCTTTGCTATGAGAGACATTGCACTCTAGAAGGTATTGAAATAGATAGCATAATTTGTTTTGTGAGGGATGCAATGTTTATTAGAGATCTATCGAGTGAGATGGGGTATTGCACTGTAACTCTCCGGTAGCTGTGTTTATTTATTGCCCAAGCTTGATGCCTATAGAAGGCCTGTAATAGAACTGATAAACAGGACAATTATGCTCGGGGCGCTTTTAGCTTGAATTGATAAGGACGTAGCACTGAAACATAAACTGTCTGGCCTTCATTTCTTATGACAGGTTATAGTTTAGTGTGCCCTACAATCTTAGGGCAGCTAATTTTACACCTAGCCAGTCACTTTCTTGGCCAGTCAGTTTGCTTATCTACCCAATTAGGACATTGAAGATGCTGGAAAAGAGGAGATTACCAACTAGCTCTCCAGTCTATTCACAACAATCTACTTCTAAATCCATTGGTCTTTTAGTGGCTCATTGGCCAGAATTGTCATCTCACAGTTTTATTTTGTTTTGACTTGGTTGCATCAGGGTTACAGAGTCTGTCGGCCAGATAAGCATTACTTTTGCTTCAGAAGTCTCACAGAGAAACCCTCTCCAGCTTTTCCAATTCAGGCGTACTGTGTGTCTTTTTTAATCCAATATTCAACAACAAGAACTGAGAGATGGTAAACAAACAGTAGAGCTGGCAGCTGACATTTATAACCTTTTTGTCACAACTTCCCAGTTTATATGTAATGTTGATGATGAAATTGCCACGATATCTACGAGGCATTTATTACCAGAACACTGGGAATCGGTGTTGCCACTTGCTGCTCTGTTTTCAGTTGTTCTCTGTTTATAAGAGCAGAGATGACACATGTCTCCAATGAATATCTTCCTAGGCTCCTAAGCTCTTTGCACATCTGATAATCATTGGACAAATTATTTGACTGTCTATCTGTAAGTACAGTAATTGAAGGCAGGCAGCACACCTTAAGTATTTTGTAATGTAATGGAAGAAATGGTTTTCACTCCTAGCTCTTCTACGTTGTCCTTGCATTTTTGCATCATGTATGTGTAGTTTTATCTGCTATTTCATTATTTTGGCTCCTCTTCACCTGTGTAAGATGGTGATTATGGGAAATATGAGATGCCATTCACTGAAATGTTGTATACCAGGCCTTTCTTATTTTTTCCGAATGAGTGTTTCAACAGTTATTTGAATTGGAGTTGATACCCACCCAATTAAAATGGACTGAATTTGAAATTGCATTGGCTACATAATCTGATTTACATGGACTTCACACGGCATATTTTTTCTGGATGGTTCTCAAGCTCAAAATTCTTAAGTGAAGTGGCATAATTTTGTCTATCATCCCCTATACCATTCCATTGCACTGTCCCTGGTAAGGATGTGATTTGACAGACAGGTTCCAGCTATATGAGCCTTTGCCCTTCTACCTGCATACTTATTAGGGATTAGGTGGCATTGCTGGCTTTATATGGATTCTTGACTCTGTAAATGTTTATGTGTGTTTGTGTGTGTGCCTGTGAGAATGTTTGATGTAAAAACAAAGAAGCAATGTGTGTGTGTGTGTGTGTGTGTGTGTGTGTGTGTGTGCGTGCACGCACCTCAGTCTTTGTGATGTCTGAAAGGTTTGAGTGTCAACAGCGACTGAGGTGTCAGTGTGAACGACAACTGTACATGCACCTGTCAGAGTCCTTTCAATACTGTGTGCTCACCATTGCTTGCAAGATAGAAGACCAGAGTTACTTGGGGTCATTTCTTGTTTGTCTGTTGTGGTAACAATGCAGTGATGACACCTCAGATATGCTCAATGACCTGCTCCTTTTTCAATGGGTGTGTGTTTGCGCATGTATGCACAGGACTGTGCATCCCCATGAACACATTTTGCCAGGATTTATGTCTAGCATGTCTGAACTACTATATTAACAGTATAGGCTGCACAGATACAGCATATTAAAGAGAGAAACAAGTTACAGATATTGAAATGGCCTCCAACTGCTTACCTCAACTGGTGATTATAATCATCTCATCTATCTTGAAATTAGTAATGAAGATTTCTGTTCCATCAGTTTTGCAGCTACGGGGAAAAGGAAGTTATCCAGCAGCAATGTGATAGAGAACCTGTCCACTGGTCGTTTTGTTCATGTTTCAACATATACGTCTTATACAACAATCAGCCAGGAGGTGGCAAATGGGATGGATAATTAATTTTTTTAGAGATCTCACACCGGCTGGCTGAAGAAATCAAGAACTACTTGGAAAGTTCTAACTTCAAGTAGATGTCTCAGGGAGGAGTTACTGTTGTTTTTTTTTTTTAATTATTTTTTCAAGATTGCACCTTATGTAAAAAAGAGGGAAAAATAAATAAGCATGTTTCTTTGTGTGAACAAAGAGAAAGGAAGCAGCTGTAGTGCTTCCTTTCCATTAGAGGGGTATCAACCTGATATTTGTGCAGATGAAACTGTCTTTCAACGAAGAGCACTAGCAAATTTGTTCAGGAAATTGCGTAACTTTGAGAAACAGGATCAACAAAAGATTATGTAAACAACCTACAGGGACTTTTGAAGCTCAAGGCGGGACTTTGAGTTTTATGACCTGGATAACAGTGAAGCTGGGAGCCTTGAAATTCTTCATGCAACCACTTTTTCCATTACTTCTAGGGCATCATCAGAAGTCTACATCAAAAAGCTTAAAATTGTACTCTGTAAATTAGCACACCAACTGATGGTTATTCTGGTGGTTATTCTTTGAAGCCCGATACCAAGACTTTTGCCATAGGAGAGCAAAAAAAAAAAAATGTTTCTTCTTGCCCCCTCCAACCTGGCCTTATGTTTCATGGCCCTAATGCAGATATTTCTAGTCATTCTTTCATTTTTTGATGACTACAAAAAAAATAATTGAAAGTAAAGTAAAATGCATATACTGGACTCCATTATCGGTCTCCCATTAACAATCTCTCTTTCACATTTCCTGTTTCTTGTGCGCTAGCAGTGAGAAGCTTTATGAATCATTGGTTGTTAATGGGACATTGACTATTCCAGTCACAGTAGGAGTGAGGGTAGGGGGCAGCTGGGAGTCCCAGGGGGACTCAGACCCGTGGCAGATCCATTATTCATGGTTCTCCATGGGCTTGTAGCGAACACTGACACCCGACCTGCCTAAATCAAACAGGGCCAGTGAGTTTAATGCCCCTTGGGAAATGTGAGGCTCAGGTAAAGGTGGGGGTTGAGGCGGGTGGAGGGGAGCGGTGGTGGGGACGGTGATAGTCAGATCAGAAAGGTAAGGAGGGAGGGGTGAAGTCTAAGAGAGGGAATGGCCCCTCTCCTTGCCCACTTGCTCTTGCTTGAAAGCTGTCAACACAGTAGCTGTTACATATTCCTTCTTTCTTTCTTTCTTTCTTTATAGCTGATAACACTTTTTCTATCCTGATGACACCAAAAGGTCTAATCATGAAGGCCAATGCTGCATATCCACAATGGATTACACAAGCTTTCCCTAGTCTATTGTCTTGCACAATAACTTCTGAAAGTAGTGAAGTGATTTTAAATCACCCCTCTGTAAACTCTTTCTTCTGTGTTGGATTCAAAGATCTCAATCTCTGTCAGACCCTCAGAGCAGATGTTAAAATTGTGTAAGGGAAATCAGTGAGATCTCTCCAGTGTCCTCTCTCTGTCATTACTATGCTGGAGGTTTAGTACTAAGTCTCCATTCATCCCCTGAGCCAGAAGGTGACACTGTATTGAAGCCAAGCACTAAATACCCAACAAGGCACTGATTGCCTTGCATACACCAGCTTTGGGATGAATTAAAATCATAGAGAGCCTGAGAAAAACCTCCCTGCTGTTGTAATGAGAACAGAACAAGTCTCGTTTGCAACAAATATTCTTTGAAACTATGTCTCATTAAAGGAGCTTGTGCACAATGGCAAAAAAATCTGCATCATCTTCATGTGCAGTAATGGGGTTTTATGGCTTCATGACACAAAAACAAACCAACTTGTAAGAGAGGCCATCTTTTTTTAATTAATTCCCTGCTCTTCTTGTTTCTGAGCTGGGAAAAAAAACCACCCTTACCAGCAAACACCTTTAAGATAAATTTTCCCTTGATAGCTTCTGCCTCAATGAAGCAGGTCATTACTGTCTTGTTCGCGCATGTCTGGATTTCCTTGAGTAATTGTATAAAATCAGTGGAAAGCATAGCTATGGCACAACTTCATTAATAGTCCTTTATTTATTCTATGTTTAGATCTGTAATCTAATGAATCTGGAGACTGTTTTACTGTGTTCGTATATGATGCACAACTCATTTCACAGAGACAAAGAGCCCCTGAAGTCTCTTGTTAATACCCACAGAGATGTAGAGTTCTTGGGTTGCGTGTTTATCTCCTTCAACTCAACACATCCCATGGGCAGCGCCTTCCTGTTCTCACTGCAAGCTCCGCAGTAATGTGTAGCATTTTCTTTGATCTTGCAACATTGCTAATCTAAGTCAAATTTCCTGAATTTTCTAATTAGATAATCGTTAGCTTGTTTTCGCATAAATTGGCTCTGCGATTGCACCGCAGAAAACAAATAAGTGTGCTGTAGATGCAGTGTATTTGCATGTTATATGTTATCTGTGATATTCGTAGTTATTTAGTGCATGACAGTTTAGCGCTTGAGAGTTTTTTATTTAGGATGTATTCCGTTTTAAATTCATGTAGAAAGCTTGTACTAGTTTGTTTATGCTTTGTTTTTACAAGGTAGTAAGGACTTTGTTCATCTGGGGAACTTTTTTTTTTGTCTGTTCTTTCTTGCCAAATGTGTGAGCTCTGTTGCATGCATTTTCAGAAGCTTTTTTTTTTTTTTTTTGGGAAGATAGCCAGAGGCACTCAGTGTTTCACCAAATCTGCAGTGTCACTACATTGAGCTTGTCACTGCATTAGCTATGTTGCTTCCAATAAATATGCTTTATTGAACATGTTGCAGTTTACAGAGTTTTAACAAGGCATAACCCCCCAAAAAAGCACCTCTAATTTATGCTTTTTTCTCAACGTTGGAAGGCACTCTCTCTATGCAGATATGCAGCCGACACCGCAACACAAAAGGCCGAGCAAAAGAAATGGAAAAGCAATCAGTATACCAATCAAAGTTGAAAGGAGTCTGGCTCTTTCTCAGGCAGATTTGGATAATGTTTGATGTAGTATGGTTCAAAATTCCACACAACAAATTGCCATGATGATGGAGAAATTATCTTACAGAAAACCAGGGAAAGTAATTTTCGAGCAATTTTGGCTTTGTTGACTAGAGGTCAGTGTTTAGACAGACAGAACAAGGCAGAAAGGATTGCAGTGATGGTGGCCAAGTGCTCAAATCTCTGCTTTTGCCAAGGACAATAAGTCGTAAAAACATACAAGACTAAGGACCTGCATGTCTCTGCTCTCCTCTGCCCCCCCCTTGCTTGGTGAGGGTTTAGGGGAGTGGGGGGTTCTGTGGTTTGTATGGGGGTTTTGGTGGCGATGCAGATGCTGCTGCTCAGCTGCAAAGCTTGTCTGTGTCTGTTAGTTCTGGGTTGGAGAAGCTGACTTGCAGGCTGCCCCTAAACTGGCTTCAGTGGTCAGCTGCTCAGTGGAGGTGAGTAGCCTTGCGGTTTAGTGAACTGGCAGAGTGAGGCAGTGCAAGAATGAACAAGGCAGGGGTTATTTTTGTAATTTTTCTGGTAAACCAACTGCAGAGAAAGCAGAGCAATTTAGCGAATTTTCACCCCTGCTCTCCCCGGAAACAAAAATTTTGAATCTCAAATGTCCAACCATTATCCAGAACAAAGTTCTGGAGAAGGAGCCCGGCAAGGTCATAGTTGATTATCCTGGTTTGCAAATCTCCTCAGTTGAATTATTTTTATTCTGTTACTAAATCTGGGGTTCAAGTTTAAGGTGGACAACCTAGAGTTTACACTGCACTTAATGTCACAGAACACAAAATGCCACAGATGTGGCATGGAGGGACATCTCATCTGCTCCTGCCCAGAGAGGGTTTGGGGGCCAGCTGGTGACTGTGCCCTTGCGTCGTCCAGCGGAGCAGGCAGCTGGCGGGGCTGCACCATTGTCTCCCTTAGCTGTATCTCTGCCTCCCTTGGTCGACCAAATGAGCACCCGAAACCCGGAACCACAGGCAAGGATTGCACAGGATACAAGGGACAGCGTGATGGACACACAGGCACAGACACTCAGTTTGAAAATGACAGGTATGTGAAAAAGAATGAGGTGACAGGGTCTGAGTTGGAAGAGAAGGATTAGGAGAAATAGCAGTTGATGATGATTTATTAAAACTTGCTACAAAAAGAAAAAAAACACAGAAACAAAACCGAGTTAAAAGTGTCTCAAGGGAAAAATCAGAAGTTTCTCAGTCCCAAAATTAAAAAAAAATGTTTTTGATAGGGATGGAGCCAGTAACAAGGAAAACAGTCATTTAAACTGGATATGCATTAACATTGAATTAAAGGGTTTCTGCAGAGCTCAAAGGTTTCAAGATTGAAGTCGGAGAAGTTTTTCTTTGACCTCAAGTTATTTTTATATTCAGTCAGGTTTTATATGAAGAGCTAAGGACAACCTGTACAGCCAGGTTTAACAGCTCATGAGATCTTTTGGACTCGAAAAACTGATCCTGAAAGTTAAAAGCCAGATTGCTAGTAAATGTATATGGAGCAAAAAACATAGTTAAAATAACCTGTGTTTTGTTTAATAGAAGTTAAGAAATTACATGTAATTTTTTATCAAGGAAATCCACAGCTTCAAGGAAAATGGAGTTGACTGGAAGAGAGAATGGAATGGAATGGTGGGGTGTAGCAATAAAAGCAGCTGTAGTGGAGGGGTTGGTTTTATTTTCTCGAGATTTTACAATGTGCTCTGTTGATGTAGAGGACATAATGGCTGGCTGCATGAAAATGTTTTTTACAACTGTGCCAGAGACTGGCTTTTATTTTTTTTACTTTTTTTTAAGTGATTTGGTTCAGAGTACAGCAGTTTTGAGCATTTGAATGATTTGAGGTGATTTTAACTGAAAATATTGGGAATAATAGGATGATATGGGCATGTCCACCAGGGGCACTATAGTATACAGTAGCTCTCAGGATGTTGCTCTGAGAGATGCTCCCTATCACTTTTTCTTTGGGTCAGACGGGAAAAATGGATAGATGAGGTTGATGCATTCCATGCACTCCAGCGATAGGCAGCTGCTCCAGGAGTCTGCGGGGATCCGCAAATATGCAGCAGGTTTCTATGAGGAATTATTTCAAACTGAATATGCTGAGAAACCAAAGGTGTCAGTAGATGCTAACAAGCAGATGGAGGCTGAGATCTCCCCACAGGAACAGTTTAAAGCACTGCAAAGTCTAAAAAAAAAAAAACAGGGAAGCTCCAGGCCGAGATGGTTTGCTGGCAGACTTCTGCGAAACTTTCTGGTCAGTGATTGGTGAAGATCTGCTGAGGGTACTCAGGGACAGTCTGGGGAAGGGTTGGCTGCCCCCGACTCACAGGAAAGTGGTGTTCACCCTCCTGCCTTAAAAGAAGCACCTCGAGAATATAAGAAACTGGCGGCCGGTGGCCCTCCTCTGTACTGATTACACACTCCTTTCCGAGGTCTTAGCCAACAATTAGATTTTTTTGGACCCCTGCAGTTCGTTTGGCATGGAAATCCCCTTGTTTTCATAAACCAAGAAAAGGCATTTAACCGGGCTGAACACATATCTGTGGTAGACAGCGGAAGGTTTCGGGTTCAGCTCAGGTGTTATTGGCAAGAATCAGGCATTGTATTGAAATATTGAGAGTGTAATCCAAATTGGTTTGAGTGCTCCTTTTGAATTGCAGGGAGTTGTCAGACAGGGTTGCTTGCTCTCAGGAAAACTTTACTCCCTTGCAAAAGAGCCTCTCTTCCAGTAACTGAGAGAAGGTCTTACTGGTTTTTATCTTCCAAACTGTGACTCAGTGTTTCAAATTATCTTTGTATGCAGACGATGGTATTATTACTGTTAGAAAAAACAGGATGACATTGACTTTATAGTCAGCAGTTTTAATAATTTTGTTGTCCTCTAAAACTTTGTCCTCTGCCAAAGTAAATTTGGGAAATAATGAAGCACTGGTGGTGGGGGGTGGGCTGGATGAAGCTAAACTGCCAGGTGGACTCAACTGGGAAAAGGGGGGGGGGGTAAATATCTTCGGGTTATCTGGGGATTCAAGATAATGTTGACAAAAACTATGAAAATGTTATTTACCTAAAATAGCTTTTAGAGGTTGTGTTTTAATTATTAACAATTCAATTGCTTTTATGTTGTTGCACTGTCTATCCTGTGGGGACCGGGACGTGCTGTTGATGCTGCTGGCTAAAGCCCATGTCGTGATTGTTAACTTCTTCTGGGACTGCCTACACTGGGTTCTACAAAGTGTCTTGTTTTTACCCATAGGGGAAAGGGGTCACGGACTCATCCGCCTGGCTAGTAAGGAAGCTGTTTTCCAACACCAATTCATACAGAGACTCAAAACCCTACAGAGGCTCAAAGTTGTGCTGTTCTTGCTTAGTTCTGGATACTGGGACTCAAGGAATCTTTGTTATTAATGTATCTGAGGGACCACAGACTGGGGCAACTCCCAAGATTCTACCCAAGTCTTTTTAAAATCTGGGGAAAAAAGGAGCCTGCAGATTTTTCAGTCACTTTTATTGAATTTGGAAAGAACTTGTTGTATATAGAACACGTTAAAGTGTGACTGGTGCTCCAGGTCCTTCTGTACCAGAAAGGTCCAACGATGCAGATCCCTTTCCTGTAGAGAACATGTCTCTTGACTTCTGGCTGATTTTTAGGACACAGTGTGTCAGAACCTATTTTCCTCTTAACATATTTTAATCTTGGGCCAAAAATACACACAGAAAGCAAGAGTTAAAATGTTCTAGTAAACTTCCTCCTGGGTCAGCCTAAGATGGCTCTTCACCTGAGCAGAAAGAAAAAAAAAAAACCTGGATGGATCAGCAGATCGTAATGCACAAACAGGTTTCCCCACAATGATGAAAAATTAGGTTAAGCATTGATAATAATTACAACAGACTGGTGACTGATTTAGAAATGCTTAAGAGTGTCTGGTTCCTGGATGAGGTTCTATGTTCTATGACACAAGGGAAGCTTGGGCTTGGAAAGTTATTACTTTGGTAAATTATTCTCTTTTTTCCTCCTGATTCTGCCATTTCAATATAAAGTGTTCTTTTTTCACTCATTCAACCAATGTACATTAACAGTTTACTTTAGTTGATTGAAGAGTTGAAAAATCAAATCAAATTCCCCCCCCCCCCTCTCTCTCTCACTCTCTCTCTCTTTCACTCTCAGCCCAACTGTCTGACGCAGACCGTTTCCCAGAGCCCAGTTCTAGTCAAGGCTTCTGCCTGATAAAAGTTCTTCCTTGCCACTGTTGTCAATTGCTTGTTCATGGGGGAATGTTACGTCTCTGTAAATAATCTTGTAAAGAGTATGGTTTAGACTTGCTCTGTGTGAAAAGTGCCCTCAGATAAACTCCTTTATGATTTAGGACTATATAGATAAAATTGACTTGACTTTACTCTTCTGCCTATTTCCATGTATTTCCAAGCCCGAGATTAACGCATTTGACAAACCACTGAGCAAGAAAGGGCATTAATAGCTACTCAAAGCAGAGCGCTATCATGGGAACCCTTGTTGTGAGAAAATTACGCATCTTTAGACCCGCAAGGCGGTATGCAGTGATAACAGAACACTTCTACACACTGTTTTCTAAACACTCTCAGCCAATCCTGTAAAAGAAAGAGGCGGTTGAGAGTGGGACCTCAGCTGGCAAGGTGAGGCAAGGCGAAAGGGGGGTCTTTTCCCTGGATGCATGGGTATAGGCCTCTGCTTCGGAAACAGCTAGTCCATAAAGGCCTAATCACCAAATGACATGATGATCCAGCTTACACTGGCAGACTGACAATGCACCAGTGTTCCATTCCTTGAAAATCACGAAGTGTCTCAAATAGTGAGTGTACACAAAGTTTTTTTTGTGTGTGTGTGTGTGTATATATATATACACATTCAGGCGTGTGCGTTTGTGTTAGTGTGCATGCATGTGTGTTGGTGCTTGTGATAATTTCTTAATGCAGCTAGCTAAATTCAAAATATAAACACTTGCCTAATTCTCATGGGGTTAATTTGCATGAACTTGAGAATGTTTTTGCTGTTTGATGGTACTCTCCAAAATTGCTCTTGACAAATGACACCAAAAAAGCAGCAGTGTTTACTGGTGTCTAAATATGGCTTTTTGACAAATGCAGGACCTTTATTGCATAGTGGTCTGATGTTTTCAAGTGGCAGAGACACCAAAGACTCAAGGTGAAAAGAATGCATGTTCAATTTCAGCCCTTTAGCAAAAATAATGATCAAAAAGGTTTCAAAAAAATATTTCTAAATGCATGACACATTCAAGGGAATGGTGTGAATACATTTAGTTAATTAGCTTTCAAAATAAAAACTAACCAAAGGAAAACGCTGTCCCCTTCCCTACCTCCTATAATTTTTTTTAAAAGTGTTTCTGAGTTTTTCCCTTTAAAAAGTTATTGCACTTTTTCTGAAAGAAAAATATGCATTGGCCTTTCTATTGATGCAAGTTCTCAGATTTTATCATTGCATTATTTCAATATTGCAGGTGCATAATTGCGTTTTCTTCAAGTAAATATTGGCAACAAAGGTTTGCTCACAAATGATCAGATATTAATTGAGTTTGCTTACATAGGATTTAATTACACAATGTCAACTGAAATGCAACTTGTTCCTATTCCTAAGTAATTAAAAATAATAAATACTATACTAAATATTCTATAAATAAGTCTATAGTATATACATTGACAATAAAGGAACCTATGTAAGTGATGCTGTCGGTGTGTAAAGCAACCAACCATCATAAAAAAGAAGAAATGAATACCCACTTAATTCTGCTATATGTAACAGCTTGAACTTCAAATTAAGTAAAGTTGTGAATGTTATATTTAGGTTTTGAACAACAGAAAAATAGATACATTTTTCATTACTAAATTAGCATGAAATTCAGTTAGTCCATTTAGATTCTGCAGCACACAGTTTCTGACCGATGCCAGTGTTCCCTGCCAAGTGTGCTCTTTATGCTGCCAAGTGAGAAGAGAGGGTGCGAGGGTTGCTATAGAGAATGGGCCTTCAGTGTGTCAGAGTGTCGTGCTGGAGACAGAAGATCGCAACCCCATCTCAGACCATGTTGATGATGCTTCTTTTTAAACGTAACTATGTTCTTTACCTAACTTCAATCAAACATTTTAGTCACTCAACCACTCCTTGACCATACTGTAGATGACATGCACAGATACTGTACAATGTTGGCACTGAACATTTTGTGTTTTTGGGTTTTTTTTTTGTTTTAGGTTTTCATGTAAAGTTGTTACTTTTGTTCTCTGAAATGCTATGTTTTCCATATGGAGGCCATTAGTAGGGTTTTGTAGCTAACACAAACTCCTGATTGCTGGACCTGAACAAAGTGGCTATGACTTATTGATATAAAATAATATGATTCTTTGTTGTTAATACAATGTCTACGCACAAAATGCCTTAAGGTTTTTTCAATAAAAGCCCTTAAAGAGCACATAATGTCCTGCATGCTAATGCTCAGCATTAGAAAACTTTGGTAATGCTGTAGAGCTCCATATCTCCATTATCTGACACTTCATCGGCATTTCCACATGTTTCTACCACATCTGAGACTGTTTCTTTTTTAAATTACAGTAAACAAAAAATCTCAGACATGATATTAATATCTGGTTGCATATTTCCAATTTTTTGGGCCTCCGGTGTTGTCCTGAATACCTGTGTGGTAAACATCCTTATTCCTGAACAATTACCATAAATGTCTGTCCTGACTTTCCCTCAAATGTACCCAATAGATCACCATGCATGTTTTGCTCATTATCGTGCTGCAGGACGAACTTCTGACCAACCAGTCTGTCTTCCTTTGACACTTGCCTTTTTCTTACCATTCTGATAGCAATATACAGTCCTAATTCCTGCAGTGAAGTATTGTCCTAATAATGCATCAGAGGGTGTAGTAATTCAGTTTCATTTTCAAGGCTTCAATTTATTCCCATTTATACAGGAAATTGCTAAGTTAAGCAATTTCCTACTCCCCGAGAAACACCAGTTTTCTACGAAGTTTACCCATTTTTTCAGTTTTTGGTGACTTAGACCTTCTTTTTACCTTTGTACTATTTAACTCACAGCTTTAGATTTCTGTAAAACCTGGAAAAATGGGGGTGTTCCACAACTTAAGACCAATGTAAAGGTAGATGAATAGAGAGGAATTGGAGGGTTAGTGTAGTTTTTTAATAGAAATTGCTCCTGTGCTAAACTGTAGAGGATAAAAACATTCAGTTTTCCACCCCCTGATTGGATGTTTGAGAGCTGGATTGTGCACACCCATGCTCAAGTAAATGTAAGGAGCACATTTTCGCACATATGCTTTACAATTAACTAACATTTCACTTGTCATATTCATTAATGCAGTAACTATAGCCATCGTTTTGCTCTCCAACCTTTTACTGTGTAAGTATTGTGTGTGTGTGTGTGTGTGTGTGTGTGTGTGTGTGTGTGTGTGTGTGTGTGTGTGTGTGTGTGTGTGTGTGTGTGCGTGCGTGTGCGTGTGTGCGTGTGTGCATGTGCATGTGACATCGAAGCATAGGAAGATAAAAATTTGAAGCTTCATTTGAATGGCTTTGGGCTGTTGACAGGGGAAAGAAAAAGGCTTTTTCCTCCTGTTTGAATAGAAAAAAAAAATCCACATGTGCACACAAAACAAGACAGACACGCACACACACATATATATACGGGGACACACGCACACACATATAAGCACATACTGAGGCAGTGATCTGACAGGTGAGAATGGCTTACAGCTAGGTTAAAGGGGAAGCACACTACATAAGCAGGTCACCTCTCCCGGGACACAGCAATTTTTCAGAGTTGCACTAGGGAAAAAAAAACAATGAATGGGTAAACCTAGTTATCTTTTGTTTCACAGTGTGCCTCCCTCTCACCTTTGTCTTCATTTTCTTGTAAGTGGCTTCTTCATTAAGCCGAATTCTCTACTTCAAAAAATTCTGACAACCTTGAGGAAAAGGCAGTGAATAATTTAGTGTATTATATAACAGTAGTAAATTGTATGACCTTTCTTTTTTTAACACTTTGCCAATGTAAATGGTTCATATCTGAGCATTTCTGCAAGTTCGTGGAGCTTGGTGCAGTATGAGTAAGGCACATCTTGACCTTGACCTTTCTCTTTGGTTTCTCTGTTTATTTGAGAGAGGGAAAGAGAACGAGAGAGAGAAGCATCTTGAGTCTGTGTATTTCTGGATATATAAGACCAAAAAACTCTTACAAAGCAACAAGAGATTGTAGGTGTGATTAACCAGCTGAACATTTAATGGAACCTAGTGGAATATTGTGGTATCCTGGTGGTAATGTAACAAAGAATATGTATATATCTGCATATCAGTTTGGAATTGATATCTCCGGATTTGGCTTTGTTGTGTAAATCTTGTTCTGTGAATGGAAGTGAAATACCAAAATCTGCCATATCATTCGTTATTGATATATCTAATGAAATTGTAAGGTGATGCTGCTGCTGGAAGGCTTCCATGACTGTACTTTGTTTTAGATCATTTATTCATGTTGCAGAACTATATATGCTCATAACTTACTTAAAGGAAAGACCTCACTCAGAATGTCAAGGATAACTTCCCCCAACTCTCTACAAACTGTAAAAAAAACCCCAAATATTATTTATGATATATTAATGTTTGTTGTGTGAAAAAAGGGATGTCTCTTTTCTCTCAGGAAGTACTTAGCAAGGTAAGAGACCTTCTGAGATGGACTGTTTGCATTGTGTTTACTGTGGGCAAGTATATTCCCAACATGTTGCTAACAATGATTTCTGTTTCTAGGCGTCTCTTGGGCCCCGCTCATCGAGCATGTTTGACTGCCTTGTTTTATGGATTCTCGAGTAAATACTGTGTGCACTAATGGGTGCCACTCCATTAGAACATGGTCGAACAGGCAGGAAAGTCTGAAAGACCTCTTACAATACATCTATCATCTTCTTCATAATGTGGTGGCCACAGGAGCTGTAGTCACTTGCGGACTTTTCCTGCCGAACAATGGTTCCATTTGGATGGGTCGATGAATGGTAGTTCAGACAGGGTCTTTCAGCGTACTGCTTCTTTTTTCTATCAAATGGCTGACGAATTTGAAGTTTAGGTTAAAAAAAAAAAAAAAAAATTACAAGCAAAGACAAGACTCCCAGGTCTGACTTCATCACATTGTGAAGATAAAAGCCTCATGACTAAGGGGAGATGCATTTTAATATCAGGGAGCTGTTCCTGGGGAGTCGACACCTTGACACTTCCTTCTGCTGCTTTCCTTCCAGTCTGCTGAAATGTGACTGGAGAGACAGCCAGAGTAACTTTCAGATGTTGGCAGGCTGTGATTAGTCAGGCCTGTGCTCAGCATGCTGCGTATTCTCTTATTAATTTTTCCATGTGCCAGTTCTGGCAAAAGTAATGTGGTAATGGAGCGCAGTAATAACAGTAAACAGCGGTACTTGTAGTTGGCATTGTCATTTTAGAGAGAAACAGTATGCCTCCAACGCAGAAATGTCTCATCATCAATATTGAGGTATCTAGTGCATTTCCTCCCTGTTCCATAATCCAATTAAAGCATTTTGACAGATTATTACAAAATGGCATAAACACCAACACCTTGAATACTAGTCTTATATGCTGACAACTTAAGTTTTTAAAATCGTTTCCCTATTTATTTGATGCACATATGATTATAGTATTCATGATTTTCTTCAAAGTATACTTTACATTAAACCGGATCTGAGAAGTCAGTGAATCTTATTAGAGTACCTATAAAGCATAATGTCTAACTTTATGCATGGTGTGAGTTATTAATTTTCAACCACAATGCAGCAGACAAATCTGATTAGAATAACGTGGGGGAAAAAAAACGGAGAACATGAGCTCCGTGGCAAGTAATAAAAAAAAAAAAAAAGCCTTTGAATTCAGCCTAGAAATTCAACTGACAAATAAACAATGATCATGTGCTTTGTTTCAATCTGTTGTTTGCCTTTTTGTAGACACTCTTGCACATTGTGTAATAGATTCAAAAATCCCTTTGCCACTCAGTGTTATTTTTTCAATATTTTACAACTGATCAAAACTGCCTTGCTCCCTTTTACTGAAGCTACGCATCATGATATGGCAATTCTTCAATCTTCCCTGTGTTCCCTTTAACCCCCCCCCCCGTCAGCCATCTTCACCACCCTTCAGCCTTATTATCAGGCTTTACAGTGAAAACAGACATTAAAGTATTGAAATTCTATGCATTTCAGAGCATCTTTTACCAGAATGCAGTGGAATCTACATAGACCCTGGGAATATGTTTGCGACTGCCTGTGACCGTTTTTAATGTAGCTTATATATTTGATGTTTTTTTGTTTTTTGTTTTTTGTTTTTTTTATATCAGTGCAACAGATATCAGTGTAACACTCTATGCATTAGGTGGCAACACGCTCTCTCGGGTGGATTTAGAGACTGGGACTGGGGCTAACAAGTGGCATTCTCTCATTAAGTGGTGAGATTTGTCTTTGTGGCCAGTTAGTTGGAGGACATTACGCAAGGTCAGAGCCTCTGGCTGCCATGGGAGAATAAGTGAAGTAGAAAAGAGGCCAAGCAGACAGGCTAAAAGACGAGATACTTGCTGTGCTGTCTGAAAGCCTCTCTACTCTCTGACTGGCAGGGCATGATGTGAGAGGAGTCTGATGTATGGACTTTGGTCGCCGCTGCTTTTGAACACGGAGCTATTTTAGTCCTGGATGGAACGAGTGTGTGTTTCTGTGTGTCCGCGGCAGGATGTTCACTGGTATATGTATCTATTTAAACTGACTTTGTTGAACATCACCGAGATTTGAGGCGGATCCTCTTCCTTCCACAAGTCCTGCGGAAGGAAGAGGATCTGCCCTGAGGGTTGCTAGCAGAATGGGAAATCAATAATGTCAATAGGATGAGCATTAGGATGGCCAAGTGGTTTTAACAGCCCCATTGTCATTCCACCATTTTTGTAAAGCAGTTTGTGGAACATTCTTTCTACAGTCTTCAATTTTCAGACAGCTGAGGAAGACAGACAGCTACAGAGACAAGAGAGACAAAGACAGGAGAGAGAGAAAAGAGAGGGAGCCCTCAGAAAATCAAACTGGAAGCACATTTCTGACACGTCTTCTGTTGGACGGCCATTCACAGGAGCTTTCAAGATGACATTTTTTTTTCCAGACCATCAGCCCCTGAATTGAACCATAGTTGTTTTCTCATCAGCCCTGAACACACCACACATCTTGCCCTTCACCAAGGAGGCTGGTCTTTTTTTTTAGCAAGTCTTATAATATTTCTCTGTATGAAAAGTAAACTTTTTTTTCTTTCATGAAACAGCAACAATGGCAATTACATTAATGCCAAAAAAGAAACATTAAAAATTAAGATAAACATAAATATTAAGAAATATATATAAATGAGCTACTTTGTGATATTTAGACTAATTCCAGTTTTAATCCGTTCAGATTTTTTTTTTCTGGCTGTCATGGGTTTAACAGACCGGTGTATTATATTGTTCTAAAGTGGAATCTGCTCCAGTTGCAACCAGCAACGAAAAGGCCCTGTTTTGTGCTACAGTACAGCATCAGCGTCAGTCTCGGACAACAAAATGTGCCTCGGTATCTAAACAATCATCTGGGTCTATCTGGATTGGAGCTATAGCCTGGTGTGAAATCAAAGATAAGGGATGTAATGAAGATTTAGTAATACAGATCAGCATAACACGTTCAAGAGCAGGGAAAAAAAAAGCAGCATTATCTTTTATGTTGTTTTTCAATCATTTTTTGGGAATAAAGCGGTGCAGCATGTTTAAGATTTTTTGCCCTAAGTCAGTCAACAAAAGTAATTGAAATCAGGGAGTCAGTGCTGTCAGATTTGGCCCTTGTACAGTTACACTGATGGTCCTTTCCTCAAATGCCACTGTTCTCGTAAAAACATCAACGTGGAGATGTCATTTAGCCTCATATCCTTCTTAAAGTATCACGTAGACCATCCTCATTTTTGGTGATAAATCTTCAGACATCAGAAAGGTTAATCTAAATGTTAATCTGGATTTTAATGTCATCTATACAGTATTTGCTGCTCTGCTTATTATGCAAAATTATTTAAGTTAGATAATTCATTTCAGTATTCCCACCTCCCAATCGTAGTAGTGTGGATTATTATTACGGATGAAAGAGTGGTTACTTATTGGTCCCGGAGAAAATGGGTTCATTGTCACTTTTAATTTATATATTTTATATTGAATGGATGGTAAGTCGTCTAAAGGACATCTTCACAACAGTGGCCCATCATTTTTTGCCCCTTTTGTTCTATGTATGAATTGTCATTCATTGCATTTGACGATTCTGTTATGTTTGAAGGTAAAGCTTTTATCATCAAGCTTATTTTTAAGTTCACTCGTGGGCAGATTCACATGTACAGTAGTGTTCAGAGCAAAGACAGATTAGTGTTGATGAAAGTAAAATATAGATGATGGGAAACAGAGCAAACAGATGAAAGCAAGGCTTAATAGAGGGTGAGTGAGTATTCAGTTGTACCTTGTTCTTTTATTATTCCCTCGTGATCTAAGAGTCATATTATGTTAACAGAAGCAGTGATTGTAGAGATTTACTTTGCTCTACAGCTGCAGCAGTTGTGCTCTTTTTGAAGAGTCTAAAAACAGGATTTGTCTCTGTGCAGCTACCATAAATGACAAAGCATCATGTACTAACTTTCATAAAAAGAGATATAAAAGTTTTAACTATATTACTGATTCCACTATCAAATGTTAAACAGAGAATTTTACCTTAGTATGTATGAAGGCTGAGTGCATGAAAGGGGACAAGCATACAGAGATGTGCATCAATGTATTTTTTACGTTTAACTTTTGACAAGTGTGAGATTGAGAAAAAAAAGTGTGTGTACAAAAGGCAAAGAGATACAGAGAGACAAAATAGTGTATCAGTGGATCTAAGCCTTTTCAAATACAAAGCATGTACAAGGATATAATTGACACCAAAATCCATCGTCTTCAGCATCCAAATCACATCTTAGCTCAGTCTGGTGCATGTATCAAATATAAGACATTCAGTTCTTATAAAGTTTCAGCTTTCAATTGTTAAAAGATAACTAATACCGGGGAAGATCCGGGACTATCGCCCCTGCTTCTCTTGTCTAGGCTGCCATTCATAGAGGCATCTTAAGCCTGAAACATCTTAATGAGGTCTTCCCCGGGAGCTGCGGGGTAATGCTCACATGCTTGCACATGGAGACCAGAGGAGTACGGTTTTGTAAAATAAGACCAGAAAAACTGTTATATGGCAGATGTGTGGTAGAGGTGAGGTTTAAAGGCCCTTTACTAAAAGGACCAAAAGTTAGGTCAGACATAAGGTACATGTGGCAGAATGTCAGTGCATTATTATAAATCATGTATAGTATAGATGCCACATTTGCTTTATGAACAAATAACTGCAACATTGAAGCAACTCTGAAACCTCAGCTGAAGCACAAAAAAAAGTCTGAGCTTTAAGATACTCAGTCAATACCTGAACAAAGATTATTTACAGTTAATTCTGTACCTAATTTAAAGGTAACAGATACTCAAAATTTTCTGGTCTCTGCTGAATGAAATTTTTTAAATCTTGTGAACATGTAGCATAATGTTGTGGTTGTACTTCAGCCGCGCCTGCCTTACTTATTTCGTAAGACTTGTCTCATCCACGAGACTTAAATATCAGCACTAGAAATTTTCCGTTGTCAGCCTCCACTGTATTGGATAGACCAATTTGACAGGGCTTCACTTCAGTCTGGCTCCATAAACAGATAAGAATAACCCAGGGCAGCTGAGAGAACCTTTTCCCTTCCTTGATCGTGTTATCTTAAAGGCAGTTTCTCTCACTTGGGCTGAATACTGTCATGTTTCTCAGGCCATGTTTTGTTTCTCTGCTCGGCGCAGGGGAAGCTTGCGCCAGCTGAGAAAGGCAGGAGATATCGCCCCTACACTGTCTCTTTCTTTTTGAGTCACTGTAGAGCCCCCCCCCCTTCCCCAATTCCTTTTCTTGGTAGTAAATAATGCTTTTTCATTGGATGCATACTCTAGCTCAACAGTGTGTTGAAAGTATTTTATGAAAATCAGGAGTTGTTTGAAGTTGAAGCTTATTTCAAACTTAAATCTCTTGGCCCTTTACCTCAGCCCCTCCCCTTTCCTCATTCTCTTTGATATGCAGACAGAGTACACAGAGCTGATTGAATTTATATTCATTTTTTTTTCTCAGTCTTTTTCTTCTTTGAGACCTAATTTCATCAAATGCATTGGTATTACTGAATTTCTGGTGGTTGATAACCATCCCTGCAATCATTTACCCTTGATGTCGTTTGAAGAAGATTGCTGGATGAGAGAGAAGAAGAAAAGGTGGCTGATTGACTTGGATATTTGTTTTGCTTTCTAACCACTGTTTGAAGTAGTATACACATGAGAAGGGGGGGATGCTTAAGGAAGCTTATGAGTCTCTAAAGCTCCCAGTGTAGATTCATTTAGCGTGATGTGCTCTTCAAAACTTCCACTTGTCGAAACACACTTACTGTAGCACTGTCCCGCTTCCCCCTACGATCCTCCTAACACGTGCTGCCCCAACATAATGGCCACAGACACTTCTTTTTTTTTTTTCATATAAACACAAAAAAGTCACAGGCACACAAATATACACGCTTATACAATGCACACAATGTTCAGACTAAAATACACAACAAAATAGTACGTCACTGAAGGCTCTGTTGGGCTGTTGTCAGATTTGACAGCCTGTCTGTGATTAGCATGGATCTGCCTTACAAATCAATACATCTCTGGCTGTTTGAGCCACTTGTTGAAGATGGCGTCTGTTTGGAAGTGAGTGAGTTGAGTAAAGAACACAGATCGCAACTGTTAGATGTTAAGAAAAGCTTTCGAGGCTCATGAGTCTGCGGTTGTATTTTTTCGTATGGATAAATAGATCGAAATGGTGCACGCCGGGAAGAAATGGAGAAACAGCAGGTCAGACATACTCTCTATTCCTGACATTTACACAAACACACGCACGCGCATGCACACACACATACACACACACATACACATACAGTCACCGAATCATAACTTGCTGTGTTTTTAGCCATAGGGAAGTCCTTTATCCACATAACTAGATTAACTCACAGTGAGCTCTGATCAGCTTAATTTGGATTCAGCCTACTTACCCCTCCCTGGTCTCCCTGTCAGTCTGTCTCTGTGTACATCTGTCATTCTGTCGACTTGAATGGCAAGATATTTTTCTGTGTGTCTGTTTGTCACTTTGTTTCACCATCTATCTCTGTCTAGTCTTGAACAAGGATTACCAGCAGCAAGTTATACCACCAACCATTTTTAGCTCCTTCCCCCCTCCGTCACTCTTTCAAAACTCATTTCACTTCACAGTTGTTTTGTCGTTTCTTGAAAAACATAAAGATCCTTTAGCCTTGGAATGAAGAGATGAATGAAAAAGAAACAATGATTTTTTTCAGGTATATCATTGTCTTTTCTTTCCTTTTTTTTAAACTACATGTAATGAACTCTTTCTGTCTTCGTATCTTTGCCGAGTTTCAATGCAGTATATTGATTGCAGTAGTCCCTTAGTGTCTTGGATTACATACTCTTTAAGATGCCCCTGAGGACTGACTGACAGTAAAATAACACAGTGGATGTGGAAACTGTCAATTTCCTGAATATATATCTCATTTCCAAAAATAAAATGTGATAGTTTTATATTCACATCTTCTTCTGACAACTCACAATACATGATGTTCTTTGTGTATTATTTTTAACAATTGAGATTAGTCGGAAGCATTCTTGTTAAAGTTTACTATTTCTATTGAAATCAATCACCCTTGATGCAATTATGCCATTCAAAACCTGTAGTCCTGTTCAGTAACAAATTCATCTCATAGTAAAGCAAAAAAAGAGTCAACGTTGCCAGACATCACATTGTTATTCATGTATCTTTGTGCACATACGACATGAAATATGAAATAATCCATGTTTCTTCAGATAAGAGAGTGTCTCAGATTATGGTATGGTCAACACCGACAAATAAAGGCCGGCCCCCAAATGTAGGCCGGGCAAAAAACAAGGCGGAATAAACTCCAGGTACCTCTCATATAATGTTCATGCCAGTTAAGCATAATGTACATTTCTTAATTTCTTTTTATAATGTACATGATCCTGTCTAGCTATTGTTGCATATGGTATGCCTGAAAGTTTTTCAGAATAAAGGCCCTGCTAAGAAATTAAGTTTCTCTGTCCACTGAAATGCTAGAGGGCTTTAATCTGAAATAGTTATAGGAAAGGTTGAGTTTGTATTGACAGCATAATGCAATAACTTTAACAGAGCAACAGAAGCAGATCAAAATGAGGCTTCGATCCAAAATATAATCGATTATACTGATTTTATAAAAACAGAGGGAGTTAGAAATAAAGGCCCACCTCTAGTACAAGCCTGGTTCAAACTAAAAATCAATTAATATTTAATAGCCGTGTTGTCTTGACTCTGCAGCCACAACTCCTTTGATCTCCTAATATGCTTCGGTATATTTACCAACATTTTCATTGCCAAAAGGTCACCGTCAAGTAGTCCTAGAATTAGGAGTTTTAGTCTTCTAGAAAACCATAGTTCAGACACCATTCAGAAAAATATTGCCAAACAGCATTTATTTGGTTGTAACAACAGCTGCAGGGATGCTTAGTTCGTCGTTAATTATTAAAAGTCATTGCATCAGTGTACTAATGAGGAAATGTTTGTGAGGTTTATGTTTGCATATACTATTTTTTTCTAAACTTAAATTAAAAAAAAAAAACAGTCATGCATGTAAAGGAGTGGGTATTTTAAGATCATTGCCCATGAGCTTATAATATGATGCACTAGTCACTTAAGACTTGTTGGATAAGGAATCGGGAGTTTGGCCTATCGGGTCATGAATACAAAAAGACGACTGGCCAAGAGTTCCATTGCAGGGCTCAGCGTATGTTCACTGGAACTGGGTTTACCATGCATAACCATCAGTTCCCTACTCTCTCGCTGGCAAAGATGGGCTGCAAGCCTTGTTCATTACTGAAGTCTGGCGACAGAGAGCAAGGTGAGAGTGGAAGATGGAGAAAGGGATGGACACAAAATGAGAGGGGAGCAGGGTAAGGAGGCATGTAAGGGAGAATTATATGGAGGGCCTGAGGGAAGGAGGGGACAGATAGTAGGGAAGAAAGCATGAGATGATGAGGAAAAGAAGGAGGACAGAAATAATGAGGGATGGAAGGAAAGTGGGGATAAGGGAGGAATAGAGGATAGGGAGGGGGCAGCAAAGAGAGCGCTGAGTGGAGCTGAGGAGGCGCTGGGCCCGGGGGATTGCTGTGCGTTTATCCTCCTATGCAGCAGGCTTCTGAAGCACTACCTCAGGAAAAGACTTTAAAGCAGGGTGGCTGCTGCTCTGCACTGATCTGTTAATACCCGCAGATACATAAGGCTTCGCCATAGTACTCTGGGGGTGGGGTGGAGTGGGACAGTGTGTATAAGTCTGTATGCGAGTTTATGTGTGTGTGTGTGTGTGTGTGTTTTTTTTATGTGTGTTCAAGGATCATATCATATCTCTGCAGCCGATATCCCATCCCCAACACTAGCTTGTCCCAACTCACCCGGAGACATGAAGTTACCGAAGCGATTAAAAGATTAGATTGGACTATCATGCGGCTGTGTGTCATATTGTCAAGCTGTGGAGGAAGGGGAGTTTTGGTGTGTATGTGTGTGTTTGTGTTTGTGTGTGTGTGTGTGGGGGGGGTGACTACCCTGTTTTAGGATCCTGTATATTCCCTCTGGGAATCGGTGTACAGCTCTGTAAGTACACATGATGCAGGAAAAAAAATACACATTGAGAGATGGATAGGCAGCATGGGATTTGTGCTGGCTGCTTCACAGCAGACCATGTCCTGTGCTCTTTTTTGGGGGGGGGCTACATGATTAATTCAACGAATGTAAAAGTAAAATCTGTGTCTTTGTGTTTAACCATCATATCTGATCAAAATGGTGTTCATGTTAATTCAACATGTCAAAAATGTTCTTCACAAGCTAAGCAATGGACACACGTCTGTTTGAAGCCACATTTGAGACCATTTATGGGCTCAAATTATGGACAATAAGATTTTTGAGCTCATAAAGCAATGTTCACAAATAATTCTTTAATATTCAAATAATTAATTAAATTCATTCTAGAGTTTGTAGTTGTAAATCAAACTTGTAAACCTGTAAAATAAATCTGCACGAGGTATTTAAGTTTTTGCATGTTTAGAAAAGATGTTTGCATTTGAAAGATGTAGTAGATCTTTCAAGATGGATGATGGTGATGGTGATGAACTACTACATGTTTTAGGCAACCATATGCCCTCTCATTGGACTCTGCATTTGATTGATTGGACTGCCATTGTCCAATCAGATTCAGGTGTATAGACAGGGTCAAAATTCATTACTCAGCATCACACTAAGGGTGGAAATTTGCGTGCTAAGCCTACACGCAGTTTTCCGCCTTGCATGTGTTTGCAGATGTTCACAAAAGCACCTCCTCATTCAGTTCCTTTTGTAACTTCACCACTAATGTCATTTATTCACGCGAATAAATGTCCGTCTTTATCAGATATCACACCGATATTTATTGATTCTAGCTGACAGTGATTTGACTTGAGCGTAGTTGCGATGCTTTCACCAGACCAGAGTCATTTTGCTTGATTGTTCCCTCTTCAGCTAAGGCTCAGCGGGATCAGTAACAGGTGAACAACGAGGGTGAGATACTGCAAGATTTCAGTAGAGGCAACCCACAAAAGTGCTGTGAGTGTCTGAATGAGTTTGTGTGTGTGTGTGTGTGTGTGTGTGTGTGTTTTTGTGTGTTTGTGTGTTTGTGTGTCTGTTTGTTTGTGTGTTTGTGTGTTTGTGTGGGCCCGCGCATGTGTGTGTGTGCATGCATGTGTGTAATTGTATTATTCCCGTGGTGGGGACAGAATTCTCTCCTCATCTCTGTTACATTTTCGAGACTCATCTCCCATCAGGGGATAAAAAGCTAGTCCCCAAAAAGAAGACTGATAAATACTGATGGTTATTGTGGTTAAGAATTGAACAAAGCTCAAGTTAAGGTTTAGGGTAACGATAGCATGAAGTGGTTATGGTTAATGTAAAAAGTGTAAGTCAACATTCCTGAAATACGAGGTGTTCAAAAATTACAGGACAGGCAAGTGAATAAAAATAAAATGATTGGTAAAAGACAAATGCCACCACTGGATTGAAAGACTATTAAAGACATCACACTGATTTGGTGGCTGCTTTGTTATTCGTTAGAAGTCAGGGACAAAACTCTAACAAATTGCCATTGTGGGGACAGGTAAACGATAACTTAAAATGCCCTGAAATCATGAAAGACATCTCGGCACCATAGCAACAAGATAAAAATGGGAGAATAAAAGAATGAGGGGGAGGACAGAAACATAAAAAAACAATGAAAACATTGCGAAGCCCGGTTAGGAATCCGCACCATGTTGGTGTTTGATCAAGATAATCTCAGAGCTTCAGCACCTCCTCAAGGCCCTGTGCAGCTGCTCAGCAGTAATCTCCAGGAGATTCCTTTTGTTTTCCACTACAAACAGTTTGACTTCATGCTTAAATGTCAAAACTCCATGTCCTCGGAAAGCCCGGCTTACAAGTTCAAACAGTTAGTCATTTTGAGTAACAGCTAATCGATTATGTAATTGATTTTCACTTTATCTCAGTTCGTATACCGACTTCCCAACAGATGTTAAAAGTACGAGGATGCTGCCATTTTTTAAACTCCTTTTTATCACCTCCCGTTTGAATAGTGTTTTTCTTTTCTTCTTTACACACTGTGTAGTCTTAAATGGACTTTCATTTCAGGAAAATATCCATTGTCATTTGCCTGTGTTTTTTGTATCTTCCTGCTCACACTCACTTGATCATGTTATTATAAGTCAAACACTGTGTGTCTGTGCCTGTAGACTGTTAGTTGTTTCTTATCGACCTGGGCCACTTATCCCCTTGATCAAAATCACCTGTATTCTCAGATAACATGACAGGCTATTAGAAGGACGTGGTTAACCAGGCGTGTGATATTGCCTGCAGTAGTCTTTAATGATGGTGTAAACAGCAGTGCTGCTGGGTCACTGCTCTGTGCAACATGCACAGGGCCTCTGCTGCTTGTGTGTAAGTGTGTTTTCTTAAGTATGATAAAAAATGCTCCTTATAATAGAATATTATCCTGTTAAACAGCTTTACAGGTTAAAAAAATCTAAGACCATTAACATATCTCAGCCAAAAGAGAAATTGGAAATTTATTCAAAAAATTAAAATTTGTTGCTATGGTATTTTGGGTTACAATAGAATCTACTAGTATACATAATATTTAATCAACCTCCCATGATTGCATTGCCATTAAAGGAGATTTATATTTCGTTGCAATTTAATGAAAACACTTACAATACGTGACATTTAAGTTGTAGCATGGAAACCTCACAGCTCTCTTAAGCTTTAATGAATGGTTTAATGGCTTGAAAAAAAAAATAATCGGAAATGAATTCATTTGTAATATCTGAAGATATCAGTCTAGGAAGTGTGGTTATTATCGATTAATCTCAATTTCTTCAAGTCTCGTCGTTGGAATATGTCCCTAAAAGTGTTACAAATGTAACATGCAGTAGACGGCGCAGACCAAACAATGAGTGTTCATGCCTTTTGAGGTCCTGAAATTATATTCATACTCACATTTCAGTCAGCCAAACATCTACTCAGCTCAAATGACCCCCATGCCAGCCAGTTGAGCAAGATTGTAAATAATGTTCCTCTGAATTAAGAGGCCTAAATCCTGGAGCTTCATCTTGCTGACAGACTTTGTGGCTTGTAATCTTGACACACTTGCAGGGCAACAGGGTTTCCTGAGATAGCCTTTTTTTTTGTAATGCCATCATCATGGCAAAGTTAGTGTGATTAGATTCCAATTCGACTAATTAACATAGTTAAATAGCTGCACCACAGTCTCTGGGAACCCCTGCATCTTATGCTCAAGGTAAGGTGGGGGGGCATCGGGGGAGGAGGTGGTTTGGAGAAGTAAGTCAGGTAATTAAAAGAAGATTGTAGGGTATTGAATGATCTCCTGGGCAAATGCGGTACCTCCTCTTCCTCCTCCCTCCCCTTCTTCCCTCTTCTATCCTCACTCTCCAGCCTTGCACCTGAGATGAAAATGACACTTAATGATGGTGTAGCTCTTGCCCTATAGCCCACCCCTGCTTTCACAAGATAGACCAGGGGTGGTTTTTTTTATTCTTCGCCCCTTCTTTCCATCCTTTTTCGTCCTGGATTCTCATCCTCTCGTCCTCTCCTCCTCATTTCCAACCTCCTCACCTGACCTCTAACCATCCCATTAGAAATCTAAAAAAAAAAATGAAGTTCACTCCACGGTCTGTTTTATTTATTTATTTATTTATTTTTTTTTTTTTCAGAAGTTGGAGAGGAGCTGCAGAGCTAGAAAGAGACTAAGGTTGGATGGCATAGTAAAGACAACCTGAAGGACCTGAGAGCCATCGTTTGTGCGGAGTGACAGCAAGGTCACCTAACTAAGGGATGGTGAGTCTGTTATTTGCATATGCCGTGGGCTACGAGGTAATAAGGTCTGCTTTGCTTCTCCATTTTAATCATTTTCAAAAGTGTTAAGCAACCATCAGTAAACTGACCAGCAGACTGTTTAATATTCCTGGCCTTGTATCTCCTATCATTCATGTGTGAGCCTAGAGAAGATAATCCTACACTACTTTTTTTGAGAATAAAAAGAGGAAAATACAAGCTGTATAATTTTACAGTCAATCTGTACAATTAATGATGACATAAACAGCCATAAATGTTTCATAGTATTACGTATAGTAATTGGTTGACAGGCAATAAAATGCAGGTCTGGTTTGTTAAAGTTAAGCCTAATAAAGAAAATATCCTCTGTAAAACACAGAGGAGGTTGTGTTAACGCCGATGGCAAGTCTGGGGAGCATATGATCACAGCAAAATCTCTTGCTGAATAGATACATTAATGTGATCCATTATTACTAATCAATCTTTTACAATCATTACATATTTTGTATGCAGCCCACAACAGCTGCATCACATTTAGGGTAATCAACACTTGATTACCATAATAAAATAAGTCAGTTAGTTAAAGCCAAGTCGATTAAACCGAGAGAGAGAGACAGTGTTTCCAATCTATGTGTGATTCACTCAATACTCCTCCTGTCCTCATTTGTTTTTGCACCACAGTGTGCGTATTCCCAATGCTACAGATTACCCCACATACAAAAACTGCTGAGTCAGTCAGCTTAGAACCCTCACAGACTGCTCCTTGTCTTAATATGTCTAGTCCTGTGTCAGGTCTTTAGATATCAGGGTTAATATCTAACTGAAGGATCCAATCTTCGAGATTATGTGTGTTTGATTTTGTTTACACCATCTGCCATCAGATGTAATTGAATGCAATGCATGCTATAATCTGATACATCCGGGGGTGATGTTTTGCTGCTGCTGCTGCTGCTGCTGTCGTTTTGTGAGCGTGTGTGTGTGTGTGTGTGTGTGTGTGTGTGTGTATGTGCGTGCGTGCGTGCGTGTGCGTGTGCGTGTGCGTGTGCGTGTGCGTGTGCGTGCGTGTGCGTGTGTGTGGGCAGTGTTCCACAGCCCATGGATGCCCCGTAGGAATCCAAAATAACCTATAGATATCCTGCAGAAATCAGTCCTGGCCTTGTGGTGAATCATACTCAATGAGCTAAAGTCCGAACTCATCAAGGTGACATCCTCTGCATTTGATTACACTATTGAATGATGCTACACATCCCAATGAGCACATTTATACACTGGAATTCACCAGCTTATCCAAATTGTTCTTGTTTTATCGCTTTTTAATTTTGAACCGTTATAATGTCTTTCAAATCATGTGGAGCAGATTTTTTTTTATTTTTTAAATATAATTTTTTTTTGGATTATGTTTTATTTATTTATACAGTTATATACATATATTATATTTAATGGAGGCCCAGTACTAGGTTATTGAACACCACAGTCACTCCTCATTTACCACAACCAGAGGCAGCTGATACTTACACTTGACACAGTCTACACATTAAAATTTTAGTCTGATGCTGCCATGTAGAGTGATGAATGAGCAGGAACAGTAGGGGTTCAGCGTCTGGCTCAAGGACACTTGAAGAGGGCACAAGGTTGCATCAGCACTTGAGGTGATTAAATTATCCCCATTACAACCAGGTGTTTCTAACTGACTGATGCACCACCATAGGATGGTAGTTTCACGTCCCTACATCTTCTTTCAGTACCTGTATGTGAAAAAGCTACAGCCAGGTAGTAATTAGCTAAACTTTAACGTGCAGGAACAGAGAAACAGCAAATCCGCCTACAAGCACCTCTATGACTTTCAGTACAAAAACCAACTAAATGTGGGTTAACAGGGAATTACGTGCTGAGTTATTTCTTCGTCAAGTGCACAGTGTTCCTGTAGTCTTGGTGTTACAGTACTATGTTTAATACTTTGTTTTTTGTATGGGCTAAACAAATTAGATGTACTGTAAAGTGTTCATTTGTGAGCTCTAGAGGCAGTTTGCAGGCAGTTTTTCCTTTTTTTTAACCTTTGGATACAGCCAGCTAGCTCTTTTACCCAGCTTCCAGTCTTTATGTCACGCTATTTCACTAAAATTTAGCTTTTTATCTGCTATCCTGCTTTTTTTGTTTGTTTGTTTTTTTTCATGCATGCATACGCTGCCAAATTTTTCCAAACTGAACATTAATGCCTACCAGTAATGTAAAACGTTACAGGAGGAAAATGCATTTCATGTGCTTCTACAAGGTTCTGCAACAGCATTTGTCATCATAAAAACAAGAGATACAGTAGAGTTCAAAGCTTTATCTAAAGAAATACAAAAAGAGGTTGTTACATGTGATTTGCTGTGGTTCTTTTTTTTGTTTGTTTGCTTATGTTTTGTTTTTGTTTTTTTCACCCCATCGAGGATCTGCAGTTCAAAGAGGTAGACTAGTAAAAAGTATGTCACTGGTACCAAGCCAGGATAAGGTATTACCAGCTTTAAATCCTTCAGCACTGATCAAAACCAGACTTACTTACACACACACACACACACACACACACACACACACACACACATACTCGCAGAGGCTGGAACATCCGACAACATGCGGCCTGTCGTGCACACACACACACACACACACACACACACACACACACACACAAAAAGTGCTTTGATGACAAAAACTTGAACCATAACAGAAACAGCAGTGACCTTTGTGGTGCGATTGGCAGGCTGGATGACAGTCAGCGGTAGATCATACCATGTGGCTGGGGATGCTGTTGCACCGTAGTCCCTCTCTGTTATCACGCTGTCTTATTCTGTACTTATTTTTGTCCTTTTTAACAACTCCAGTATTATCAATAATTGATCAGCAAACAAGGCCGGAACATGGTTATTTTGATATTCTAATGGCCTTACAGATATGGTTCTTACACAGTGGGTGTAATGATTCAGCCCTTGGACTGTTACAAAATTACGTCTTGTTATACGTTCTGCATTTCTGTTTTAAACAGACCTACCATTAGTGTAGGAACAAAAGGTCCAATTCACATTTAGCCCTGAGGACCAGTTTTGCCTGGAGGCTCTGGAACTATGGGAAATGCGAAGTGTTTTTTTTTTTTTTTTGTTAGAGTTTGTTGCTCCAGCCCCAGAGGTTTAACAGCTGAAGATTTGGATTAACTTCTTCAAATGAAAATATGAATGTTAAGTGTGTTTGAGGGTTTTTAGAGGCTTTTCAAAATCTCAAATTCTCACAGTTTAGTTTAGTAAAATTTGTGTGTGTGTGTGTGTGAGTAAGCTTTAAAATCGTGTGAACATTTACAGTAAATCTGTGTGTGAGGGTGTCGAACTGTATTGGTTTCTCCCATCAGTGTATTTATACATCCACTATGTTTACTGCATCTGCAACTCTGTGTGTGAGATGGAGTATATTAGACTCTCTGGTTTCGTTTGCTCATGCTTGTGTAGTCATATGCCTCCATATGCCTCATAATCCAGTAGACTGGCACACATCATAGCGTTGGGAGCTGGGGAATTCAGAGCCATTCTGCACAATTCATCAGTCTAAAGGAACAGACAGAGAGAACTTGCGTCGCTGTGTTTAGCATATTACACAAAATAAAGAGAGATTTCGACTGTGCATGGGGAGAGGCTGACTCACTGAATGAGGAATCCGCTGCGGAGAAGATTCAAAGGGGCAATTTTACACCAGCTTATGAGCAAGTGAGTGAATAGAGGGATGCACACTGCCTAGAGACCGCCAGATGTTACACAAGGGAATCCATCTACAGCAAGACTGACCAAGGGTGGAATGATTTTAAATTGGCTCTGAAAAATTGGGTCCACACACACAAGCAGATGAAGGAAATATTTAGGGAACAGAGTGTTTTAAGAAAAATGGTCACCGGTTTAATTCAGCGCCTTTTTTCCTTTCCTCTTAAAAACTATACAACTGATTTCAGTCAATATTTGGATGGAAGTCTAGCCATGGGCCAAGGACAGTTAGTTTTTATGGGCTGATTCCAAATCAGATCTTTAAAGGAATTTCTAACATTACAGAATTTTACACGATTTTTGCAATTTTTTTCTCAACTCCCACACTTAATATAAACGACAAAAATGGGTTCATGTATCTCCTGTTTTCATCAGTATTTAAGGTTTTTGCTCAAATACAGTTCAGATTAAAATTCGTATGATATTTCAGTTTTTAGAATAATAAGACATATGGTACAGAGAAGTGTGCAGACTTGGCTGAGGTACAGTATGGGCTCTCTGAGTGCTTTCAAGTTTCTCAGCGTAATTGCAGTGTACTGATAAATCATTGGGGACAATGCCCTCATGTCTTATACAGTGTAATACGACAAGACATATGTTCCACATACTGTACAATGTATATGTCTGTTATTACACACCAGAGTCTCCTCGCTTAAATCACGAGCAAGACAGATGTAACTCATTACACTCAAGCCCCTTTAGGTAGATTATTTGTTTTTGTCAACAGGGAATTGGCTAGGATGCCAGCATAGAGTGCTTTAAGACGGATAAAATATAAGAGCCATGCACAGCATGAGAACATACAGTATATATAATATAAAGGTCACAGAAAAACAGTGTCCTGGCCTGAGCAGCCTAAAAGCATGTACAGCTAAATATCTTGTGTCATATGTCCTTTATGAAGGCTACCTGGCTATTCCAGCTGCTGTGAGTACATAGCAAATCCAATGTTGATGATGAGGTTGAAATCAAACAAAAACAAAGTTACAAAGCAAAGGCAGCGGTAACATGGTTACCACCAAAGATATCTGACCACTGATATCTAGCCACAACACTACAAAGAACCTAGATGATTTTATACTATAATTCAAAGATAACTCTTCAGATGGCTAATCTTCTAAACACAATAAAAACACACCCAAGTATGAGACTGCTGTGTGTTCAAACCCTGTTATCTGTCTCCAGAGATGCTGCGGTGCCATGGCAGACGGGAGAGGTGAGAGGCAATAGAGGCATAGTGCACATTGATCATTACTTTTGGCAAACTGTGTTTGTGTGACCATATCCTACAGACTGAAGCAGCCGCTGGTTTAATCATTCGGTGTGTTAGCTATGGCAGGTGGTTGGCAGTCAGGCGTGCTCCATGTGAAATCTAGCTCCTGTTGCATTTATTGATCTTTTATATTTTAAGAAGTAACAGACACCTCTTCTGTTTTTGCATCTGTAAACAATGATTATGGCCGTAGGCTGGGAGGTAGTGATGTACCAACTGATTGGGACTGAGTACAGCATGGTGTATAGATACAGTTGGGGTATATAGATGTGAAGAAGTTCCCCTTTAAACTTGCTGGCTCCTGTCAAATTTCTTCTTCAAGCATAAATATGAAAGAACTGGAAGTCTTTTGTAGGCAAATGATGGGTTGACTTTTCAACAATGGCCACCACGATATAAACCGAGCAGCCTTTGTTCTGAGTATTTTTTATAGTTTACAGTAGATGCTGTTTTCTTTTTATTATTATATTATATTATAAATGCCACTACAAGATAGCGTAGCATAGAGAACAGCCAAGCTATGGCCGATTCTGTGATTCGGTGATTCTCACATTCAAACTAATAAGTTCCCACAAGTCTTTTCTCTATGTTTCAAAAGCTTTGCTCACATTCTGCAAGCTTTCAGTCCTTCTTTGACTTCCTTCTCTATGTTGCACCAGCTGAAAAAAAAAGGAAAAAAGAAAACCCACAGACTTGAAACTGGAATGGAAATTCTTCCAGGCGCTGCCACCTCCTCAGATGCAATAGTGAACTAAGCAAGGGGATCTTTGAGGAAGCAAAGGGACTTTTAATGAACAGGCCCTTTATTGATCTGTAGACAAAACAGTCGTTAATTATGTGCGGGTGGGCATTTAATTGAGGGAGTGAAACAAGGTCCCTGGTTGCTAAGCTAATGCATGGTCAAGAATTATGTGAATTTGATTGAGTCCTGTGCCATTGGGGTAAGGATGAGACACAAAAGATCACTCAGCCAGTGCCTCTGGATCTTCCCTTCTCCCTCTTGCACTTGCCTTTTTTCTTTTCCGTCTCTCTCTGTTTCTTCCTTTCTTTGTCTTTTAGTAAGTGCCACTTGATGTGTTATTATACTCTTCCTTTGTTTCCAAATTGGGAGGAACTACCCTCCATATCCTCATTTACCACAACTTTGTGTGCTCTTTTGTCATCAGTTCAGCCCGATCTGACTCGTGCGTCTTTGATTTTCTGACTTGTATAAATAGCAGCAGGGAGGAAGTGTCTGAAGTAATAGAGAATATGGAAGACGAGCATATCGACTCGAAATTCTGTGTGTGTATGTTTGTCTGTGTGTGTGTCTGTGTGTTTTTGTGTGTATATGTGTTTATGTATAATTGCACCCATGTTTCTGTTGTCTGTGCAGTCTAGTGTATCTCTTTGATTTTGTGGTTGTCAGTCATCATCAAGCAGCCAACTGTCTGATGATGCCTGCCTAGTAACTCCTATTACGTTCATGCACAACTCCTCTCTATCTCTTCTGACTGTCTGTTATATGGTCTCTTTGAACAATCTGTGAACATTTACAAGAATTGAGAAACAAACCCAAGATGATGAAAAAATAAAGACAAAACATTAATAATTTTTCACGACAAAGTGGACATGAGAATGAGATACAAGTTTAACATTGAAAATTAATAACAAATAATTGATTACCCTCATGTGTGACTGATTATTTTAGGGGTGTCAACACAAATACATCCTGTGGCATTCGGGGAAATTCTGAAATCGCATTTATTAGAACAAATACACACACTTCCACAAACCCGAAAACCCTGTACAAGAGTTCATTTGGTCGGTTCGTCTGTTTAGGGAAATCAGATAAGATTGAAATCATCAGTCACTGTGTGGTGTACACCATGAGCAACGACACAACCTCTGTCACTGACACCACAGACACTTCTGGAGACGAATGGTTATGCTCAACTGAAGAACTACACAAGGTGTAATCCCTACAGGGGATGGGTAGCGTTGCTTAAGCAAGAGTGTATAAGCTCAGAATGACTTAGATTCTCATTAAAAGAGGCTTATTTATCTCTACACCTTCTAAAGAATCAAGGCTGGCGTCTTCAAGTCTTTGGGCTGGCAGCAATTACCATACCTATCAAGTAGCTTTTATAACGCCTGTTCTGTGTCATAAGAAAGATGTGCCAAGCTATTACTCAAGCTGCCGGCACTTTTCACAAGGTGCAAGTGCTGAATGTGCTCTCAAAGTGGATTTATGTAAAGGGATCAGTTTCTGTGCATGACAAAAAAAAAAAAAAACACATCCATTTTAGAAGTTAAAAATACAGCATTGCCATCTTTTCCTGTGTGGAGAAAGGGGAATAGTATCCTAGCAGGGAGTTGTTTAAACCTCATGTGTCAGGGATTTTATCTGCAGCTGTGCTTTTAATTTGTCAACAATAAGTTTAGAAAATGCTACTCTAAACAGTAACTTATATTTTGTCTCGAATGAGATGGGCAATCAGTAACAGAACAATGAATTATATTTCTTAATTCATTTCATTATTATTTATCCTCGTCTTAACCATTGTGTAATAATCCCCATTCTTTAGGAAAGATGTGAGAGAAGAAGAGAGAAAAATTAACAGAATGCAGTATCTTCCCAAATTCACCAGGAGCAGAAAGAGCATGCATCAATGAAATGTTTTCAAATGAATTTTTTTTATTCCATGCTGAGAATGATTATATTTGGTTTCATAAATAAACAAATGCAAGCAGTACAAGTATTTTTAGTTGTAGTTTAATCAATGCAATTCCTGGGAGTGATAGTGGGATGCATGATAAACATGGGCACTGATCCTGTATGATGAAACAAAAAGCAACTCCTTGAACTCAGCATATTCAGTGTAAATTTTGTAAATTAAGAGATAAACCCATTTATTAGCCTTACTTGAATTACACCTCTTGAATAATGTAAAAAGTCCTCATGAAAAGTGTTCATCTAATGTCAGGGCCTGGTTGTAGAAATCTCCTCTGCTGATAGTGTTTTGTGACTAGCCATAATATCCCACTGCTGTTTGGAGGGTTATTACTGTCATTGTAACCCAACAGGATGTCATTATATAGCTTGCAGCTGCGACTGTTTGTTTTTTTTCTTTTCCCTGTGTAACCACAGCTTCACAACTGGGTTTTGTCTGCGTATCAGCATCAAAGTATGAATAGGAATGTATAGATGCTAATGTGTGCAGACCTACACATATATCTGTGTGTGTCTGTGTGTGTGTGTGTGTGTTCATCATGCATCTGCTGGTGTAGCATGTATAGAGAGCGCCTGTGTGTGCGTGTTTGTGTGTAATCTATAATGCTCTTTACTCCCTGGGTCCATAACCTCCCATTGCTCTGTGATAAATGTGCGGTACTGTGGTGCATGTGTGGCCTTAAAATGAAACGGGCGGCTAGTCCCTGCGGGAGCAGTGCGCACTGTGTTCAGACACATCATTACTGGTATGGATCTATTGATTGTATGTTGGTGTGGTTTTGTTTTTTAGTTGTGTTGTTTTTTTTTTTTTTTGTTTTTTTTGTTTGTTTTTTTTCAATTAGCTGCACTTTCACACAAATTAAACACATGATGCAGGTTTAATTATTTGCCCGACTGAATCACAGTTTAAGCATTGTCATTTGTTACTGTCCTCAACAGAAAAAACAACAGCACTGAACCTTCAAACACACAAAATGACCTGTGTTTACATTTTTCTAATAGGCGGCTTTTTGTAGGTGTGTGGAAATGATTCATCTCTGTGTAAAAAAGTCTGAATTGGTTGTTTGTCCAAATGAAATACGTTTAGTAGCAATGATTGTGCTAGCATGACATTATTACTCTATTGAAATCAAATTTTGGGAACAAGGTTAGGTCGAGTGACTGGACAAACAAAGTGCCTAAAACAGATGCCAGAGTACAGAGAGGTTTGCATCCTTTTTCTGAAAAAACAAACAGTGTTGATCTCCTTTAAACATGAAGGCAATCTTTCTCTGACACCGTATATAATGATATGTTAACCAGCGAAAGAGCAGTTCAGAGAACACTTAAATAATTCCTTCAGACCTCATTTTTCTCTACCATGCCTTTGATGTCTTGAGTCTCAAACTATCGCACTTCCAACTCTGTAGATTGAAAGCTGTTGTAAAGTTCTTTCAGTTTGATAAAGAATAGCCCTTGTCTATCATTAAAAGCACACAGACTCTATGATTTACTCTACATATATACTTTTGTACTTAATAAAAACCTTTAAGGAAAACCCTTAAAGCTGTTGTTTTATGAAAATAGCCAGAAGGATGGGACGTTACATTCTTTAGCCGATGACAGTTACACTGTCTTCTTGTTTCGCTTAATCAGTAAACAAATTAGCTCTAAGCTCTAAGTGAAACTCTGCCCTTGAAGCATGGAGTGAGGACAAGTATTAGTCACATTATTGGTGTGTAATGGATTTTACCTGAACGCTCATCAATTATCTTTCCTTATAATCATCATTAATTGATTACAGGAATTATGTGCGCTTAACACCATTACTATGACATGAATGTATCTTTTTGAGTGATTTATTCACATCTATGCACTTACTCTGCTTGTCTGTCTGCCACTTTATCACTCGGTAGAGTAAAGCCCGTGTATTTCACGCACAACACGAGTTTAGATGCAGTTAATTACAGCCTTGGATAGGAAAGTCAACCCACACACTGGACTAACATTTTGACTGGACACCTTCAGGGCCTTACTGTTGACAGCTCAACACTGTTTGAGTCAGTCGTTTTATTTTTCTCAAGACTGTGGCTTTTTTAGTCTTTTTCTCCATGTTTTAAATGATATAAAAGTTTAATTAAAAGCATTTGAGGTTATGGGTTATACAATGTCGGATAAAGGCTGCATGTGCCGCTTTTCTCTAAATAGATCTTTCGGTTTTGAATAAGAATACAAAACTAATTTCTCTTTGAAGCAGGACCAATCTGCTTTCACTTATCAATGCAGTTATATCCTCCCCCTCTCCCTCCCTCTGCCCCAAAAAACTCCTGAAACCTGACAAGAGACTTTCAATTTCCAGCTGCGATCTCTGCTAACAACCCTTGCCTACCAGGATATATAAGATCATTACCATTCATACGAACAACAAGAAACAAGGCAAAGCAGAGGTCCCATAAGACTAACAGCAAATGCATGGTCTTGTCTCCATGTGTTAAATCAACATCATGCTCTGTTTAAAAGTAATGTTTCTTGAAGCTTCGCTCCCACTGTTTGTATCTTTGCTGTCTGTGAAATGTGTTTTCTCTGAAGTAGGATCAGACGAGCCCTAATGCTCTATTTTGGCAAGGCGGCACGGCAGACTTAGAGGACACTGATTGCTTGTGTCCTCCACTCTAATGCTCTTGTTAATTCTTCAATGAAGCTGATTGCCACATTCAGATATGCGGAGGAGGTTAGAGAGGAAAACTGTTAGCGGTGCAGTGGCGATGTCCTGCAGCTGCCTGCCATTAATTCAGCTACTGAGTTGTTTCACCTCTCGTCATTCCCTCTTACTCTCTCCCTCTTTGCCTTTTTTTTTTTTTTTTATTTGTCCCTCGGCCGCTTCACATAACGCTGCAGGAATTAAATTAGAGCTTGCGAAATCTTCAGACATGCTTATTACCGGGGCTGGCATTGTTGTAATGTGTCTGACCTTGACCTGTTTAGGCTTAATCCAAGCAGACAGGGCTGAGCAGGCACCCCAGCTGATTTCCATGCAGAGCACAGACACCAGTTGTGTTTACCAATCTGAGATAGAAGAGGAGAACAAACAATGAGTACCAGGTCCTCACACTGGGAGAGTAGTTTAGACTAGACTCAGTGTGTCACATCAGATGGCAGAAAGTCAGAGATGGATGTGTGTGTGTGTGAGAGAGAGAGAGAAAGCGAGAGATTACCTGCATCCATGTGTATTTGAATATTCATTGCCTTTGCAAAGATTAAAACTGAAGGAAAAAAATGGTCACTTGCATCCCAGTCAACATATTCTATGCTAACCAGGCTTAAGTTAGTGAAGGGCTTCTATTTGAGCTTAGTTTGGACAACCCATAAGGGCTCAGTGTGCTGTATGTCTGCCAGTGCGGTTTGCTAATGGGGCCCAAGTGGGCTACAAGTTGGAGACATGTGAGCAACCACCTACATAAATGTTACTAAAAGCTACTGTATAAATGATAAAATTAAATTAGGTATAATTTCCTTCCCGAGCCAATCCCCCTCATTATTAAACACAGAAAGCAAAAACTGAATACATTTACCTAAGGAATTACCTTTTTTTCTTTTTTTTTTCCAAAGAACAATGTTAAGAAATTTAATAATACATTTAACAAGCCTATTTATTGTGAACAGCACTGGTTTACTGAGATGCTGAGTTGGCCTAATACCGATAAACCTCTAATAAAACAAACTATAAACTGAAAAAAAACAAAACAAAACGTATGAAGGACTAATAAAACCCACCCAAACAACAAGATTTGGCAAAGGGTAATATCTCTAATGACTTGTTCAGTGGGAGCAAAGCTTAAGCATCCCACGAGATGTAGATCAGGCTTTGCAAATGTATAAAAGTATATTCAAGGCAAAACGACTTTATTTGTACAGCACAATCCCATATAGGGTAATTCTTTTTCATTTGAATAAGCTAGTCAGACTGAAACAAATAAAAAATAAAAAATAAATGCTGGAGAAATTAAAAACATTACAATAAAGTTTCATTAGATAATTTAAACTAACTAGTTTCATTATCTTTGCACCCATATCATTTCATATAAGCTAAAAACAGCTTCACCATGACGTTATTTAACTCTGGAAACAAGCTTGAAGCCAGTGCAGACATTTGCAAACTGGAGTGATGTGCTCAGCTTACTTAGTCTTTTTAAAGACTGGAGAAGCAGAAAGCTGTGAAAAATCCATTCCAAAAATACTTTTCGTTTCATTTTCATTTTGAGCAAAGTGAAATTTGGCAACTCCAGTGTTTGATTTACTTAATCCACTCATAGTAACAACATGAATCTAACAAGACATTTTGTTGATTGGCACCAGTTGAGCAAAAAAGAATTTATGCTTTATTCCTTATTTGCCACCTTTTTCTCACATAGTCTCACATATTACTGTAACATACAGTATTTGACACGTTCTTCACTTTTGTTCCTCATGTCAGAATACTGGTGATAGAATACAAATACTGTGGGTTTTCACACGAAAGTTGATAGAGGAGTCTGAATTTCTTTTTGTCATAGCACAGCTAACCATATATAAAATACATTAAAGTAAAAACAACATTGGATTCCACTGTCTGTGAACTTGCTCAGTACAGGCTTGTGTGCTGGCCAGAGTGATTTGGCTACTTCTACAGCTTGATGTCCACTGATCCCTGGGGCTGATCTTCCGTTTTGAGGGGCCAGCTTGGTACACTGCACAAGGAAAGCACGGAGCCTGTGAGCAACCACTGCTCAACCGCTTCCCACACAAAAAAACACACACACACACACACACACACACACACACACACACACAAACTCACCAAGCTTTTTTTCACATTCTGAAATCACTGTTTAGAGAGTGTTGCTTGACATATTTTCCAGTCTTGTCCTTGCATTGGTCTTTACCACAAGTTTAAGTACAGCCTGGAACTATGAGCCTCACTTTCTTTTTTGTCTACTTGTCCATCATGTCTTTCCACAGTTTTACCCTCATTGACATCCTCATCTACGTTTTGAACATCACTATCCTCCTTATCTGTTCATCTATGCTCATGTGCTACCTGCTGCATTTATTCGCTATCTCAACCAACCCTCTAAACTGCCAGCACATGCATTATCCTATAATGCATCAATCTTAACACAGCAAACTGAATCATAATCGTTCGATCGCATGCAGTATAAAAACGAAAACCTTCAAAAAAAGAGGCAACAATACGCTCATAAAAACACATTTAAATGAAAAAAGAGCACCGACAACACTATTAAAAATCAGAGCAGAAATAGTTATAAATGCACAAAACATAAATGTTAATCTTCTAGATCAGACTTACAACTGTAACATTGAGAATGCGGCAAATAAGGAAATCTGAATTAATCTTTCAAGTGTTAATACAGTTATTACAGTCCTCCATTTATATACAGGCATGCCAAACCAGGCGGAAAGATTTTCACCAATCTCCATTGTATAACCGTTCTCTAGGAACATTACACATGGTACTTTTGTTTTCTTGCTGCACAAACCACTAATTTAAGGCAGCACACGGGGGGCGCATGCTGTTTTCTGTGCAGAATTTAAATGCAGTGAAAACCAGAGCATGGTTTTAGAGCCGCACAGTCTGTACCTAAAAAAATAAATAAAAAAATTTAAAAAAAGCTCAGGTTGGAGTTACAGAATTATTGCCTTACACAATGGAATATGTGATTCCATGGTGAGCGAGACCTGAGTGTCCCATGTTATGGGTGTTGATGATTTCTAAAGCTGTCCTAACTAAAACAACAGGCAGAGTTAATTCTTAAGTGGCAAGGTGATATTTTTCTCCAAAAGAGGATCAAATACTCTGCTTCTATGTAGGTCATTAGTTCTCAAAATCCTCCGCTGTCAACGGTGCTAATCGGTTGCCTAAATTTAGTAATCCTGTTGGCAGTGAGGGCAGAGATTCTCTGAGTTTGGCTTCTACAGCACTTCTGAAGAGCCTGCAGAAATGTTGTCTCACCGGTTTAGCTAGTTCCAACGTCTTCAAATGTGGAAATAGCTGAATGAGTTCTGAGTTTATTTATGCTGTTTTGTTGACATTGAGCCATAATTGAAAAACTCTTTCACAATACTTCTTTTTTTTTTTTACTTTCTTTCAGTGTATTTATGCCATATTGATACTGACATGGTCACTACCCATAACAAGCCATCATTTACTATACACCCTTAAACTGAGATACAGTAAGTGGATATAACATTTGCATTGTGGGATGCAAATGAATCCATTGTCATTTTGTGAAGCCTCTACAATATATTTTTCAGTGTGCATGGAAGGGACATTGATTCAATATGATAATTCTGAGAATGTGTTTATGTGGGTGAAATAAATACTAAGAAAAACTTACAATTTAATGCAAAAACATCAGCATTGGAGCAAATTAGAGTGTAAGGGTCAATGTTCTACAGTATTTGTGTGCCCCAATGGCACTTATCAACATGAGGCTGTCCATAAGAGCTTTAACAACTAGCTGCTAAAAAGTATTTTCAGTTGTTGCATTTTATCTTTTAATTGCATTCACAGTATTAAAAGTCTATGTTATCTTATTGTACTGTGCATACTTTGTATATTTAACATGGAACCAAGCATATTCCTGAACACTTAGTTACATGTGCTACCATTAAAAAGAAAACTGATTACTTAGGACAGAATCACAAGCACCTCATATATAATCTGCTCACAAACATCCGAAAATCTCCGTTATCTCGTTTGAATAAAAAGAAATGTTGATTTCCAAAACCAGAATGTAGTACCTATCATGTCTCTGGTGCATACAACCCATCTCCACATGGCCTTAATTCTCCATCTTTCTCTCAGACACTCTATTGTCAGTGTTTACCCAGACTCCAATTAGTGCAGAATATTTTTTGCATTTCCCCCATGCTGAGTCTTATCTTTACCACTAGAGTATGGAAAATGAAAAGGAATGGAGTTAACTGTCTTTCTAGTCATTTCCATAGCAGCCTGCAAAGTTGAATCCCCGACCCCTCATTTGGACTCCTGCTTGGTCCTATAGCCCCTATTAGCCATAAAAGACTCTTTTCTTTTCTATCTCTTCCACTAAGTGTAGTGAGGTATCCTCTCTGTCTGGCTGTTCCTCTGGTATTTCTTGACCACACATCTGTGTCCTCATGTATCTCTCTTTTTCTCTCTCTTTCTGTCTCTCTACCTCTCTCTCTTTCTCTCTCTCTCTCTCTCTCGACCCCTATTCCTCTCTCCTTGTCTTTGTCTTTATTCCTCTTTTCTCCCTCAGCAATGTTTTGTGATTGGCAGCTGAAGCTTGACTGCAGTAGAGTTAATAGAGAATAGAGAGGAATACCTAGAGGATTTACAGCTGAGTGGAGACGCACAAATAAGATAATGACTTGGGAATAACAATTTTGCTGCACCATTTGGGAAGGCAGTGGAGAGGGAGGAAGAGACAGAGGGAGGAAAGGGAGAAAAGACAGACAAAGAAAGTCTCAAAGACAGGGAAGAAGCGAGGGAGAAAGGAAGGCAGACATAAGTGAACAGATTCCAGGAGCTGACTTAACAAGATTTTGCTAAATTGGAGAAAATAGTCAGATTCCCTGTGGGTTTTCTGAAAAGATAGAGCTTTGTACTCTTGGACAGGTAGTACTGATGAACTAAAACAGTTACTTTCCCCCCTTGATGAATGCGTTTTGATATGAGTCAAGCAGATTACTGACCATATCTTTTGTTCCCTAATGTGTGTGCGCGCATATTTATGTGTGTTTTGTCTTTGCATTTGTCTTATATCTAGCTTCGTTTGTGCTGTTTACATTCCTCATCCAAAACAATAGCTAAGCACCAATATAAAATAATTTTTCCCCACAATGGGAGAGGCGCCTGGTGAGGAGAGATAACCCACTAAAATTCATAATGCCTGAGCATCCCTTTAACTTTGCCAGACAGGAGTGGGTCACCCATCAAACCTATAATCTATAGTCATTTGGTTGTCAGAGTTGCTGGTTGAGTTATAGAGGCTGGCGGCACTCAGAAGGCCTTCTTAAGGGACCTAATCTCAGACTAAAGACAAGGGCTCTTGGTGATATCATTTTCCCCCTCTCGCTCCACTGCTCTGTCCCTCCATCATCTCTTTGACATCACTCAACACTCAACAAAGTAGCTAATGAAGCAGAAGAGGAGAGAATATTTGCCTGGTAATTAAGAAAAATGAAAGGAAGTGGAGTTTGAAAGCTTGACACGGATGCACACTATAATTGTCCTCTCCTTGACGTGGGAGTATGGCGTAGGCTATACTTTTCCAGTACACTCTTCTTAATTCAAGTCTCATTAGCTTCTCACACTTTGCAGCCCTAAGATCTTTGTCTCACAATTTTTTCTCCCTCCATTTCTCTCTCACTCTTTGTCTCTCTGTTCACCTCCCCAGCCAAGTTGGCATATGTTTATCGAGGAGCTGAGGTTAAAAGAAAAGCAGCTAATGTTGTCATCCATTTTCTTTTGAATGCAGACATTCGCACAAGTTCTATTCAGTTTCTTTCATGAGGACAAATACCAAACCTAAATTATGTTTTAAAGGTCCTTTACAGTGTTTCAGGTATGTCTATAAATTATCAAAAATAATAAACAGGGAACGGGATTCCAAGCTTTTGCATCAAATAATCTCCTCAAAGCTCTTCAAAGACCACAAGAAAAAACTGAATTGCTGACCTCAGATTATTAGTAATATGCTGCTATGCTGAGTTTATCCAGCGTAGAATGCACAGGGTTGGAGGTCCACTCAGCTGCTTGTGCACAGCATAGGAAATTTCACTCTTGTCGAGAACACAGTTGGAAGTCCTGGAAAACTATTCAGAAATGTACTATTACCTAGTAGGCCCCAGGTATCAATTTCGCACAGCGCTTCCTGACAATGCTGGGTGCCCATTATACAGTATTTGGGTACAGACTCATTTTGTATTTCAGACAGTCACAAACACATATAAAACTGTTATAAAATAAGCTTCAATTTAGCCAAAATGCCAGAAGAAGTGCTATAGCTCGCCTGGGATTATGCCCATTTAAATTGCAAATTTCTATATATTTTTTTATCCCTCCTAATCGGAAGCTATCCATTAGAAGTCCACCAGAGGCTTAAAGAAGCTAGTAAGGGATTTCCCTAGCTTACCTGACCTTCATTAGAAAGACAGGGATGTACCTTAGAGTACTTCTCATTACCTAGTTGTGCTAAAAGCAGGGTCAATAGATCCATAATTATAATGGAAATTTACATTTTAAGCATTTAGCAGTTTTTAGAGTTTGTCCTCAAAAATAAATAAAAAATATGGATTTGTATATAAAATGACCTTCTATTAGCAGACTTCTGTTTGAATTAACAACTGTGTTGTTCTGTTCTCCAGAGCCAACAAGAGAGAACAGACAGCTAAACATTTATTAGGATGTCCAGATTTTTATTATAGATAATTTTTTTTAAAGTACTGAACATGTAAATGAATAATATTTGATTTGTCATTCTACTAACCAGAGATGCTATATGATTCAGTTGTGGCTACGTAAAATGTGCATTATAGCTTAATGTTAAAACATCACAGACTACACTATAGCCTCTCATCTTTATTCAAGAAGTCAAATTAACAGATTATAGGAATGTCTTCTGTTACTGTTTGTTTTATCATTGCATGTCTCTTATAGAGTGGTAATTCTTTATTTCAAGGATTGAGAAGGGTAGAGAGAAATGTCCTGCATTGCCGGTTGACAAACCAAAGCAATTAATAATTAAAACAAAATCCTGAGCATATTATTATATCCCAAAGGGAAACGTTTGGGTATATAGGCTCCATTTTAAAGAGGTTTTGAGTAGATGTCTTATTCAATGCCAAGTGTAGAATTTGACCTTTAGTTTTTACATTTATTACCGATACTGTCACATCTTAATTTTATTACGTTTTGCTCATTTCAGGGTATTAGTGTGCAAATTGTGCTATATTTTTTTTCTATTTGAAAGCCCGTTATTAAATAAAAGACGAGTATATTACTATGTAATTTAAACAGTTTTCCTCTTCCACTCTCGACTAAATAATATTAAAACTCAAAGTAGCTGCCCAAAGTAGCTCTGAAGGTTGCAGAACAATATGTTGACATTTGAAGAAACTATTATTTTACAGCTACAGAGCTTTAAACACAGATGCAATGTCTGTAATCTATAGAGAAATTCTCTGTTTGCATTCCAATTGTACACACAAGTGAAATTTATTTTATCTACTTGCTGATGAGGTCCAAGAAGCTATCTGGGCTGACTTTAACCTCAACCCCTGAAACAACACAGCCTCCCTCCTTCTGCCAGTCCACTCCTGGCCACATGCCGTGATTCTGATTGACTTCTGATGGACATTATTCTCTTTATGATGGTAATAATAACTTCAATATTGTCCTAATGATAGTGATCATAATGCTTGGAACTCACTCTCCCAATAGTGCATTGATAGCCGTGCGACAACCTCAGCAGGGAGTGAGCGAGCTGACTTCAAAGATGTGATTTACCTCTCAGTGGAGTGCAGGGCATTGCAGCATACGTGGGTGGTTGTCATTTTCTTGAGGAACTTCTCCTTTTTTGATCCTGTAGTTTAATACTAGTACCATTAACAAGCGAGGTACTTGAGGCCTGAGAGAAGTCCTAAGTGATTTTTTTTTTTTTTATCTTTTCTTTTTAGCATAACTTATACTCCATCCTTCATATAGCATCTCTCCTGATAGTCCATCCATTTAATGATATCACAATTATGGTGATCTTGGCCATGCACTGAAGGGGCAGTTTGGATTAGACAGAGAGGGAAAGTTACACAGAGCTCATCTTGGCATTAATATTGATCAGTTCTCTAGTAAATGCCACTTCTTTGCTTAGCTGCAAATTGAACTCTAACACTCATCCACTCCTCTCATCTCTCCTTGGAATCTTTCCTGAACAGGTCTGGTCATTTTCATGCAAAAGATTGCCTTTTTCTGCCTGGAGGAGAATACAATGGATAGATTGATTAGGCAATATCGTAATGGGATAGGGTAATGAGCCTGTCAATCATAGGGTGGACAGTGTCTGACAGAGAAAATGAAGCTAAGGCAGCAGAATTATTTCGCTAGTAGATACTTTAGGCATGATAGTGGGGTATCTTCTCTTTAGACAAAAAAGAGACTATCTTGTTATGGAATGAAATTGAGCCGCATATTACACTTGTGGATTTGTTAATTTATGGTCTTCTATTATTTACTTTATGTACATGATGAGGATTAAATTCATCTGAATAAAAAAAACCATTTATATATATATATGATGTGTTGATTCCTACTTAAATATCTAAACAGGCATTAAATGAAATTAAGAGCTTTTTAATCCTCTCAAAAAAACAAAATTTCCCATTGACAGGGGCAAACAGTAGTATTATTATTTATTGGCAATAAACTGACAAGTTTTGCATGTGTCATTATATGTCACCCTGTGTGTTTCCCTGCTCTGTTATATCTTGAATGTGAAGTAATCCAGGGGTCAAGGGGTCATGTGATGATGGCATTTAAAATTTGGCATTTTCCATCATGTGCCTTCCTTTTTAATGAATCACTTCCCACTGAAAGAATAAATTCTGAAAAGCCATTCGAGCAGCTTACAGTTATGACAGATAGAAATGCCATCCGTAGTGCCCGGTCATTTCCAGTGTTGAGCAAGTGCATTATAAACATAAGAGGAGAGAAACCAGCTCCATGCCATCCCCATTTGTTTTGCTGCTGGGCATGGACAGCAAATTTGCTTGTATCTGAAGCTGAGCAACTTGTTTTATTTGACTTCTCGCCCCATAAACTGTCAACCCTGGTTCCACTAACCCAGAGGAGCTTTCCTACAGAAAACAAATGGGCTCCGTAATGACCCTCTTCAGCAGAGTTCAGTTTTGGGGTGTGATCTATGTATTCATCCAAGAACGTTTGCTCTGTTTATCTACAACAAGGTGCAAGACTTGTGAATCTCTCACCATGTGCCTCAGTTTTTGTCCTTACAGTCTTTCTTTCCATGGATATCATCATTTTGTTAAAGGGTTGTTAGAAATTGGGGAACAACGTAAAATATTTATTTTGCTTGAGAAACGCTGTTCTAAAATTCAGGACACTTTTGTGTGTCTGTCTGTGTGTGTATTTGAATGTCCGCGGACGCTGTAGAGAGACAAAGAGAGGGTAACAGACATTCCTGTTTGCATGTTTGTAACCATGAAAAAGTAAATGTTCATCAACTACTGATTTTGGAAAAGGCTCTCACTGAGATGATTAGGAGGTGTGTCCTATGAAAGGGTTATTATGTGAAATCAGTTAACCGTTGAGGGATTCAGTGCACTTTATATTCATAGCTTCAAGTTCTCCAAAAACATCTTAGGCTGTGTCTCTTTAAGGTGCGTCGGATTTGGTTGAATTCCCTATGTTAAAGAACACACCAATGCCTAAACTAGTTTGCAGGTGCAACCACCATAATTTATCTAGCTCTGAGCAGAATGAATTAATTGCCTTGCTTCCCTTGGCCCTGTGAAAGATTTCAAGTGTATTTGTATGGAAATCCACCAATTCAATGTTCTTAAATTATTTAAAGAACGTTTGTGGTTGTTGCTGCAGTGCTAATGCGGAGCAGGTGCAGGATAATTTTACTATTAACTGCTTCAAATACTGAGTGGGAGGAAGTTTTTCCTTCTCCGACTATGATGTAGGTTATAGGATCCAGGATTTTAAACAGGAGCTCACAATAGCTTTGATAGTATCAGAATAACTGTTATTGGGAGGAATGCATTACCGTACATGTATTTTCCCAGTAGTGCAGTAGGCTAGTACTTGTTATCACTTTTTGTGATTACATTACAGTTACCGGCCACATGAAAATCTATGAAAAAAATATCACCAGAATAATGGCACAACCCATAGAAGTCAAAACTGTGTCAATATGTGTGAAGTAAAGTTATTTTGTTTTAGGTATATGTCGACAATCGTAAATGCTTCACAGGTGCTGGGCAACATTTATTCATGCACAAGGGAGAAAAGGAGAAATATTACTCAGTACCTGCCTAAATGATCTCAAAACAAGCATGCAAGTATTTAATAAGCAAAGAAACTTGAAGTTATGTCATGTGAAAATAAAATACACAATTAACAAAATTCAAGTAATGTCTAGGCCAGAAACACCTTTTCGTAGCTGCGAACTTAACAAAGCAGCGTATCAGAGTCCTTGCCAGTCGATGTGAACCTGATGGCAGTGGAACCTTGTCCTGCTGAATAGCAAATTGAGAAATGTGTTGTGCTGCATAGTGGGAGAAAAGCTGCTAATATCTACAGTCTTCACACAATTTCTTTATATATATATATATATATATATATATATTTTACCAATTGAAAAAAAAAATACAAATGCCAGGTAAAGATTGGTACGGCTTTTAGAAAGGAAATAACGTTATTACCTAAGTACAAGTAATTAAGTACATTTTTAAAGTAACTTCCTCAAGACTGACATTTGCAAATCAGTGGGCGGGGGGGGGGGGTGAAACAGCCTGAGTCCTGGCTGTTGACATTTGACATGGAGTTCCCTTTAATTCCTGAGCGGCTACATAATAATTATGGCGGTTATACAACCCTGTCTCTCCCCGGGCTTGGAGGCTTGACCTTTCTGCAAATAACATGTTCATTTGCCGTTATGTGAAAACAGGAATGTCATTTCCTGTTGTGCTCTCCGGATGCACAACAGATGCAGAACATAAGTCATCTTACATGAATTTCATTTACTGCATCTTAATACACATGATTAGTTGTCCTATTTGTGATGAGGAAGTTCAGACAGGCAACATCCACAGCAATAACTTTGCCATGGTGTGCTCATATTTCTTTTGTATTTCTTTTGTTATTATTATTTTTCTTATTTTTTTTCTTTTTTAATATTTTTTTTTTATGTTTTGAACTCTAATGACTGTCTAGCCTTGGCTGGTGTAGCACTGCACCCGGGACTCAGACAGAGAAGCATTTTTGGAGGTCTTCACAAATATACACACTCAACCATCAGAGAGTGTGGAGAATGAGAAGAAACATACAGTCAGGTTTGGTCCTTTCTGACCACAATCTGGCCTAATGGGAATCTTATGGCTGACTGCACCACATAGCAGCCAGAGTGAGGATGTATGGCCACCTAGTAAAAGCATTCCAGCAGGAAAAATGAACTACACTGAGAAGAAAAGTAGGGCCATATTATAGGGGGATGATGTGAGGACAGAGGAATGAGGGGGGGGCAGCACTGGATTGGTGATAAAGAGGTCAACAATGTGTTTCTTTTCCCTTTATAAGATACAGTTGTTTAGGATCTCAGCTTGTATTTTCACACCTATTTTTTTTTTACTGCACCCAATCAACTATAGTCAATAATTGGTCAGTCTGACTTTCGTACATATATATCTGGGACACGTGATTATTTTTTTCTTCCAAGCATGTTTCCCGACAGTGTGTGAAACTTACAGATGCTTCAATAAGATAGGTTTAAAAGTCAGGGCAATGTATTTGACAACTTGTCAGCTAAAATACCCAAATTAACACACAGACAACTTTTGTTCATTATTTGAAAAAAGTACCTTTAACCTTTTACTTGTGTTCTTTCAGATCTACTATACAGCCTTTGAGATGTAAGGTATTAAATGCTTAAAGGTGCAGAAGTGCATATTTACTGGTTATTCTTTGTTTATCAGGGATTATTGTCAATTGGATTCCAGTGAAGCCATGAATGAGATCAGTGTAGATCCTGTTGATTCGGGTTAGCTAGCTTTTACTGAAGGAAGGCTCCAGTGTATCTGACATTGATAAAACCAAGCCCATCTCTATTTTTAGATATAAATAGAGATGGGCTTTGCTCTGCAAACATTGGAGAAGGAAAAGCCTTTTAGTTTTTCAGCCAGGTGTGTGTTTTTACATGGAATGATTAGTCAGTTAGATAGACAGACAGACAGTTTAGCTCTTCACTACACTGTGACTGCCCAGAATATTGCTTGGACAACAGACAAGAAATTAAAAATATGAAAGAAAATAGCTAATTGAATAACATAGAGTGCAATACTGATTTTACCCTCTATACCCACATGTCTATTTTTATCTTTTTATGAACAAATATATTCAAAAATTGCTTATACATGTTTTTCAGTATTACAGCTGCCTATGGCACAGTATACCTGTTTATACGCAGTTGTTATCAGAATTCCATGCCAAGTGAACCAGAGGCTAGCATGCAATAGTGTACAGTTCCATTGCTCAGAATGCTCAAACCTCCTTTGATTTGAAAGAGCAAAGAAACTGTTTTACTTTTTCTGCAAGATATTCAACGTGTGGACATTGTGGCAGTCTATCCAACTCTCTTAGTTTAGCGTTTGCATTTGCTGGAAGTCACCTGTGGTCTCCGGTTGTCCTAACAAGGTCTTAAGCATAGTCAGCCTGAAGCTATGGGCAGAGTCAGAGCAGTGTGTTGACAGACACCCGCGCTCTTCTACCATTCTGGGCCCATGTGTGCTGACAGCTGTCAACTACCTTGGTCATCACCTGTCTTTCACAGAAACACACACATGCCTACATGTATGCATGTATACATGCACTGATACATATGATACTGCCTTCAAACACTTGCATGCACACATTTAAGTACAAACACAAACACACACACGCAGAGTCACAGAGGCGCCAGCTTTTGGGTCTGGCGCTTAGTCTAGTCTACCTCTTAAGATCCCACTGCCCTACTCTTTTTGTTTGTTTCATTCATATATTCATATACTACCTCCCTCTCTCTCTCTCCCTTTCTCTCTCTCTCTCATTCTCTCCCTCTCTCTCCCAGCCAAAGCTCAGGATACAGAGCGCCAACCACCCGTGAGATGAACGATTTAGTTATTGTGTAGCTGGCAGCCCAGGCATTTGGGCCTGTGCAGCAGTAGTGGACATTATGGCGTTTATTGGTGCAGAGACTAGTCCAGTGGGGAGAGAACAGAGAAATAGACAGAGAGGAAAAAGACAGACTGGCAGAGAAAAAGAACTTGAGTGAATGGCATGGCACAGGGGTAGCTCTTAAAAAAGGAATATAAGAAAAATTAATGGATGTAAAGAGCACGAGAGAAAAGAGAGTGGGTGCAGACGCATCTTGGTATGTGGGTGGAAGCTTTTGAGTTTTGAAGAGTAGCAGCAGTATTGGCATGGGGAATAGGAGACAAGGGAAGAGGAGAAGGAGGGGAGGGCAGAGAATTGAAGAGAAAAGGAGGGAGTGAGGGACGGGGGTGGAAAAGCAGCAATTAGTGTAATTAGGAGACCAGCTTTAGCAAGGCACTGACAATATGTCACCTCTCATTATAACCCATAAGCAAACACAGCAGCCTAATGCAAGGCAGCACCCATTCTCTAGACAGTTCCCCGTGTCAATGCAGATTTTGTTCTCCCCAGTCACGCTCGGCTGCATATCATTGACTTGCCAATACAACATGGGGTTTTGGATTCAGAATATAGAGTCCAGTCAGGAGAGAGAGACCCAAACAATAGCAAGGTCGAACTAGCATGCTGCTGGAGTACATGGTGTTTGGCATCCAAACAGTCTTTATTCTTGTTAAACTACAGGGGGATTGATCAAATTAGATAAATGAAATGTGTTAAATGTCTGTTCAAGCTGGTTTGAATGGAGGATTATATGGTGAGTTTGATGTTTGGATAATTATGGCATGAGTACTGCATTGTGCTTTGTAGGTGTGGACATTAGTGTCAACATTTCATCAATTTAATAGACTTTATTTGTGTATGATTGCACTTTGAACATGATATTTCTTTATGTCTTTTCAAAACAAATACTTTATGTACAGTATACAATACGACAGCTAACAATATTTGAAATAAATTAGAAATACCTCCATACCAGTGCAGTCCATGCATACCGATTGACAACTATGCACAGAATGCAGATATCTTTGTCATTATTGGGTGCCTGCTTGAGCAACAGGCTCATCATTTCTGCCATTTCTGTATATTTGCACAACTTGAGCCAGTGAGCCATGAGCCAATACATTTGTTTTCATGGCAACCCTACTGTACTCCGAAGCAAACTGTTGTTTTTTTTGGTTTCCTTTTGTTTTTTTTCTACTTTGCCAGTCTCACAGCAAACGGCCCATTAAAACTTTACCATTGCGACATAAACACTTTAGAGAAAGAGACATGTTTTCTGTTGTGCCTCTAGTTCTTTTTTTTCACCCCTCCGTGACATGGCACGGGGCCGCTGGGCCAAGTCACTGTGACAAATTGGGATTGGAAATGACAAAATGGGCTATTTAATAAGCATGGCGGAGGGGATTGGACTCTGGTGTCGGGTTCACTCGAATAAGCAGACTGTCTGAACTCCTCCTGGGCCCGGCTTTGATGGCAGCTTTCATCCATCTGATGGGTAGATTCTGGCAATGGAAGATGGAGCCGGGTGTGTTTCGCTATCTGCGGTGTTTGTGTGTGTTAAGCTGTGGATGCTCATGTGTGTGTACGTGTGCACAGGGACGGTTTTGAGTAAATGCAGAGTCCGTGCATACATCAATCCAAGGCAGAGATATACTGTGGTGAGCGAGTGGGCCTAGGGAGAGTAAATGTGGCCGTGTGTTAACCTCAAGCTATTAACTTCCAAATATAAACTCCTTGCCTCGGATAGTAATCACTTGTGGCATTTTTTTTTTGTAACTGTGGACCCTGAAATGAGAAGTTGTTATTAGAAAGAGACATAGCGAACTTCCCTAATGATACCAGGCGCAGCTGAGTTGTCATACTGTATGTTTGAAGGAGTGTGGGTGCAGAGTGAAATGTTAGTTTGTGCTTATCTATATGTGTAAGAGTGTGCAGAATATATGAGAAGATTTTAATGAAAATATGCATGTTTGTGTGTTTAGAATGCAGTCGTCATCACAATTTGAAGATGCTAGCAACATATACAACAATGTCTAGACAAAATGTGTTTTAAGGTAATAAAGGATGGAACTGGAAAAGATAAAGGAGTTAAAGGAAAAAGAGATAAAACTACAAGCCTGCAGAGGAGGTGATGCTGAGACTGTTAAACAGACAACGGGAAAAAGGCAATAAAAGAACAAATAAAAGTGACACTGGAGTACAAAGGAGAAATGAGTGAGAGAGATGGTGGGGGTGGGTAGCCAGCATAAGGGAAGGCAGAAAAGGTTTAAAGGCAGGGTTAAAAGCCAGAAGAAAAGACAACAAAACAAAGTGACACAGTGAGAGAGGAGAAAGAGCGGAAGGCTGAGAAGGAATAGGTTTTAGGACCTGTTGACAGTGAGTTAGACACAGAGACAGTGAGATACAAAGACAGAGAGAGCAAAGAGATGCATGGAATACAGAATAAAACAGTAAAGGAAGGTGAGAGATGAAGAGTGAGGGAGGGAACTAATAGTAGGATTGTTGATGGAGGGACAGGGCAGGAGTGTGACTGAAGTCTGCTCACACATTCTCTGTGCACATGTTTTCGTGAAAATAAGTGATTTTTTTTTGTGTCTTTGCACGCTTGTTCCTCTGAGTGAGTGAGTGTCAATGTGTAAACGTCTTTGCTTCCTTTTTTTTGTTGTTGTTGTTGTTTTTTGTTTTCGTTTTTGATTACATCAGTCTCCCAGACTGAAAAGTTTCAGCACAGCAGGAGAATTCTGACCAGCGCCAACACGCAAAACATGAGTTATGAATAAAAGCATGACATTTTCCACATTTTGGTTCTAGGCTGTAATTCACAGCTGCGATGTACTCGTTGACCAATCCAGATGAGCTTTTAGTGACTGAAATGTTGGAACTCAGAAATTTCCCTCCTCTAATGGGAAGAGCTGACTATGGACCCATTGCCTTTGATGCAGTATACTTGGGATTTGAGGAACTGTTACAAAGATGTGTTTACTTGGGAGTACGAATAGACACTAGGGGGTGGACACATGGAAATGTAACAGCACTACTATGCAAAGCTTTACTGCCTTGAGACCTTGAACTATACTTACAATACTTACACTATGGTTTCCTAAGCAGGGAATGGATTATAATGGATATTTTGGATACATTCACGTTCATTTTTCACTTTTGGAACCTTTTGTTGTTCATGTTGTGGGGCCCTTGAGACCCCATTTTGAAGAATTTTCTGTTAATGTCTTAGCATCCCCTTTTTTGTTAGCTCGTAGGACATCAAGATCAGTCTTGACAAAAACTATACAAAAAATCAAACATAGATCTATGTCTTTTTATACAATGTGTATTACTGTAAAATTGATTTCTGTTCATTCAAACTAAAGAACTTAAGAATCTACAGAATCTACTATAAAGCTAAATGCTAATGACATGGCATGATAACAGGGATGATTCTAATGTACTCATGTTTAGCCAGTAGTTTTACCCTTTTCACATCTTGATTATGTTTCTGTTAGTATTCTAACTTGGCACTGTAGCAAAGTACAACTGATACTGATGGTTTTGCATTAGTTTTGTGGGTATAAGCTCATAAACAAAGTATTTTACAAAATGAAATGTAACCATTGCTGCAATAATTGGAATTATTTCAGCAACTGAACTAGAACTAGAAATTTGATCTCTACTGAATACTTAGTGTTGAAATTTAAATGCCACTGACTTTATTGGACTGAAATATTCGACTTCGAAAACCATCTCTCTGAATTTCTGTGATTTAACTTTCACTCCATTAAATTCTCAAACCGGTGCAGATGGAAATTCACATTAGCACGTGCTTAAAAGCGTCCGCCATTTTCCCGTGGACTTCCTCACACCTCTGTGCTTTTGGGCCCATAGAGCATGTGCACAAGAGTCCCGAGACCTGCTTGTCTCAGCCTACACACATTGATGGGATAAAAAATTCTAATCATATGGCTCTTCTAGACGTTTTGAATTTTATTGTGCCAAAAGGATCCAAATCTGCTATTAAAAAAGTAATTTTTTGAAATAAAAATGTATTCACTGTTTTAGCCGTCCTTTCTCATTGACTGTGTATGGTAGGTTCCTGTGGAATCACCAGGGGCAGCAATGGATTTTGACCAAGCATATTTGAGCAACAGTTTACATCCGAGTTTTAAGAGGCCCCATTAAATTTAGAATGGAAAAATTTTGAAATTACACAGCTTGAAATTGAATAGTGAAGATTTCCAGAAAGATTCTTTCAGAGTCAAATTTTTAGTGCAATAAGTCAATGGTATTTAAAGGTCAACATTGGGTATTTAGTTGTTGATGTAATTCAAAGTATTATCGCAATCATTTGCTTCCTTACTGATTTTTATAGATTAAAAAACAGAGAACCACCAAAGTCTTTAGGATCAATCCACCCACGCCCTTGAATATCTGCACTAAATGGCAGGTCAATCCATTATGTAGATTTTGAGATATTTCACACAAAACTAAAACTGCAAACCTTATGGTTGTGTTAAAGAAAAAGTTTTGGGGCCACCAAAGTAAGAGTGCCTCGTACTCTTTGGACCATTAATTTCTGTACAAAATTTCATTAATTTCCAAGCCATAGTTATTGAGATCATTCAGTCTTTGGTCTTGTTGCAGTTATAGTTAAATCCCGTAACACAACAATCAAAGTTGGGGGGGGGGTACAGTAGATGGTGTTGGTAGGGCTCCCCACTTATCTTTCTTTCCACTACATGAAGGGATCTGATGAGATGCTGTCAGCTACCTGCTTTGCCAACTTACAGTACGTGTTTGCAGTAAATGAGCCAGCTTGACATGCTTTACTCTGAAATCAACGACAAGTGGTATAAATCACTGTGGAGACTGAATTGTCATTTTCAATGAAAGTTTAAATTCTTTTTTTTTTTTTTTTTTTGTAAAAAAAACCCCAAACAAACAAACAAAAAAAACACATCCTTGTGTTTTTCACTCAGTAAAGCGCAGTACTCACATGCACTCCACACAACTCTGAAGTGGCATCTAATCTGATTGGTCAGGGAGAGCACAATGGAGAGGAGAGCAGGCTAATGGCAGAGCAGACAGGCAAAGATAACAAGCTTATCACAGTGTAAAAGTGGGCACAAACTTACTTTAGAGACAAATCCAAGTAGACTGACCAATCAGCTGACTTGTCAGCCTCCTCATGGCCTATTTCAACAAATAATCCTTAATCCTGAACCTCGTGACGGCAATGGATAAAACTTTCCTCTTTCAGTTATTCACATAGCTTCTATTGTGTATACTGTATGTTGTAATATAGATTTGTATTTATTTATTTGATAAATTTGTCATATCAATTTAAGGGAAATCTTTTCAGAATATGGGTCATCTTTCCTTAATAATTGAAGGCTTTTTCATACACTGTATTCACTCCTTCCCCCTTTGTCTTGCACTGTCCCCGCTCTTCAACAACTGATCAGATGAATATTTCAAACATGGAACAAAATTTTTGATTCATCTCCACATAAGATGGCTCTGTTCACTTATGTAAAACACTATGATTAGATATACACTTAGTTTACATTTCAGTCACAACTCACTTGTTTTTTGGTTCTTTAAAACCAGTGTTGCCAAGAGCCCACTTCCTTTAGCTTTGCCACTCATCACTGTCTTTAGGTCCCTGTGCAACAACCAAATGAAGCTGCATTTGTAAAGCTACATCGGCCTTACCTAACCACAGTCAACAATACGTCTGTTACAGCTAAATGCAACTATACAAAAATACAACTATAAGCTTCAAGATATGTAATGAGAGTGGCAGGGGGATGCAATGGTCTGTGCTTTCCCCGCACAGGAAGAGGGTTCTGCATTCAGACCCTGGTACGCCCGGTCTCTCTGTGTGGAGTTTGCATGTTCTCACTGTGCCTGCGTGGGTTTCATCTGGGCTCCTCCCGACAGGTTAATGGCCGACTTTAAATTTCCCCGTTGTTCCCGGCATGAATGGTTGTTTGTCTCCACGTGTGTCAGCCCTCTGATAGACTGGCCACCTATATGTGGTCTTTCTGAGTAAATCACCTGCATAATCACAAGAAAACAACTTACTTTACATCATGTTAAATTGTGACAATGACATCTTTGCTTGCTGAATGGTAGCTTTGCAGACTCTCTGACATTATTAATAATGGCATAATATCATTCTAATTGTAATAATGATGGACTGTATTTTCATCTAGAATCATTTTAGTACTTCTTTATGTAGTTTCAACTGTATATCACTAGAAAACGAATATTGCTTTTTATTTTTAAACTACTATATTATTTAGTATATTGTTTCTATTCGTTTTTTTATTTATTGTTTGATGAATATTTTTGGCCAGAGCAGTGTGTTAGCAGAAGAGTTTGTCTCTTGTCAAATTTGTTGTAATACAAACACACTGCTACATTACAGGGCTGTCTGTTGGCCATTGGCTTCCTGCCTATCGGTTCGCACTGATCAGTCTTGCCTGCCTGTCGTCTGTCCGCTGCCAGCTGTCAAAGGGCCTGCTCTGGGCATGCCCACTGATGAGAGGCTGCAGCCATGCTCTAGAATCAATCCAGCACTCTAATAGGTCACGAATGGCTGCACAGTGGTTGCCAATAGCTTGAGATTGCAGAATAAGTAGAGGAGGGGGTGGAAGGAGATAGAGGAAAGAGAGAGATACACAGGGAGAGACAGAAATGTCAGCTATATTTTCATCATCAACAACAGGTTTTGCTGGCCAGTCTTAGAAAAGAAAGGGCAGTAATTGACTTGCTACTAATTTGCAGCCACTAGCGAGGGTTTCTGACTTCACTGTAATGATCACCAACTTTGAGTGAAACCAGAACACACTAGCATAAATCTCTCCTCCGCTTTCTCTTTCTCCCTCTCTAACTCATTAAACATTCCTACTTTTAGACCTAATTATGAGTAAATGTGTACACACTTAATGAAATTCCCTAAGTGGGGAGGCAGAACAGAAGGAGAAGGAGATTCATTGGAGGAGTGTGGATTTTGTTTTTAGATACCAAGCAGTTGGTGTTGAGCAAATGTTTCAGTTTGCAAAGCAACTTCTGTGCTGTTGGTGCACGCAGAAAAATATTTGATACAAATGCTCTCTAATTAAACATATTCAAACTGCCTGCTGCACTGTTCAGTCATCTACTGTAAGGGAACAGGGAAAGTGTAGATAGGCAAAAACGAATTAATTCTATCCTCCCAATGCTGTTTGCCTTTGAGGCACAGAGGAATAAACAGTATGTTTTTATTTCTTTGAACTTATCACTCCACAGCTCAAACATATCTAATTGGAAACTTGAAAAGAAATATTTTTGATCAATTTAAGTCAAGTAAGAGTTTTCTTTCCTTTTTTCGATCAACTGTCATTCAAAGTACAACACGAGATTCACTCCTTTTTATCTTACTATCTTAAAAGTATGTGAGATAAATCTTTCATGGGGGGAAAAAAAAATTCTAATTTGAAGTTGTGTTGTACAGGGTTTTCCCTAGATGTTCAGAGATGCTGTTTTGGTTTGTGGTGGTTAGGGGGGCAGAGGGAAATTATATCAAGGAAATTTAAGTTATTTTAACATTTTTTTCCACATGGTTTTGACTATTATCCTCACTATATTTGTGAAAGAAAGCTCACAAAATGTATTGGCTTATTTTAAGCCACTGCAGGCTTTGGCAGGTTGCTACAGTTAGTCATGAGAAGATTTAATGTGATCCAGGAGGTCTGGTATAACAGTCTATCTCACCTCACCCTGTGAAGATTTTGAAGACCCTGTGAAGATGGTACATCTCTAGAAAGTCATTATGACAGCAATAGTTCTACTCATCCATTTCAGTAACTATATGGGAAACAGTAGAAATTGCACAATGCTACACTATTCCCACACAAGGTTATCTACCCTGAACCTGCATGTATTTGGTTGGCAAGCGCGGTGTGTTGCCTCCCTGTGTTGCATTGTGAAATAAGTCTTAATACTCTGAGCTTGGATGGCAGTTAAAAGAGCAGGCCTTGTGCTACAATCAGTAGCTGTTCCACCAAAGATTAGCTGTTCCTCTTCTGCTGTGGGAAACCACAGAAAGAACCAAATGCTCTGACCTAGCCACTCCTATTACCTGAGCAGATGGTGGAGGGGCAGGAAATTGTTTATATCTGGAAGAGATTTTAACCCCAGGAGCTTTTTGCATCTCTGGCGGGAGGCAACACAGCAGACAGGTGACAGATCAGTGTGAATTCTGAAGACAGACAGGCACAATCTTGGCTGACAGTGAGTATGGAAATGGAGACAGAAATGTTGGAACTTGCTCTTTAACGTGACAGTGGAGTTGGTCTGGCTGCAGATGGACACAGTTCTGCCCCAAAGGAGAATGATAATAGTGTGTCATCCTCACTGCCAGGCACCATGGACTGGCTATCATCCTCTGTTGGGGCAAGTGGTGGATCTTACAGAGGGGCACAAGGGAGATTCAGAAGAGCCCAGTCACATGCTGTCTCACTGCTGTCGGAGCAAAGCTCCATCAGATGAGAATGCTTGAGAATAGGCTTGTTAATGCCAACAAGCACACTCCTACCATTAGTAAACACAGGCAGTGGTATGCTCAGGGCAGGAGTTGGTCCACCATGCCAATCAGTTCAGGTCACAGAAGGGAGAGTCTGTCTCTGGCAAGAGACAGAGTTATCCTTGACTACTGAATCGTTGCTCTTGAGTTCATGGTCATTATGCTTAGTCCTTAAGGAAAGTGTATATAGGCCCATTGTTGACTGGATGACACTGAATGAACAAATTTTCATTTTATGGTCCCTGTGGTCAGGTGTTACGGAGTCCTGTAAACTTTTTGCAGCAGTGAAAAAAAAGCTAGTCTACCAAGTCAATGTTTTTGTCCTATGGAGTTCTAAGTAGCCTGTGAAAACTGTCAGATGAAAAAAGTGATGCTAGTTACTGTATGTCATTAGAGTTACCCAATGTTGGGCTAGCAGACTACTTTTCCCCATTATTTTTTTATGGAAAGCCTGAGTTAGTTGGGCAAGATGTGGGTGATCTAATTAAAAGGGATGTATAATAAAAGTGGGTATTAATTGAGTTTTTGCAGATTGACAACCTCTGCAAAAAATTTTGACAGGTGCTTTTAAGACACACCAGCAGTCTGTTTAGACTATATATCCACCACTGAGTTTCAGACTAAAATATCTCTATATTATAAATATCTCTGTATTATAAGTATTGCATCTAGTGCCATCATCACATCAGAATTTTAATACATCCAATACTTCGAGCATACCTTCTAAACTAATGGCACTTCCATAAGCATCAGTTGTATTCTGAGCTGCTAATTAGACTGTTAACAGGCTACCACATTTAACCAAGATGGTAACGTGGTAAGCATATCGACTAAAAGTCGGCGTGTGAGCATTGACGCCGACATTACCACGTTACTCAAAGCACTTCTGTGCCTAACTGCATCCTCACAGCTGCTAGCAAAGTAGACACTTGTAAGTCTGACCATTCAAGATCACTATTAAGTTGGCTTACAATTGTCACATTATATGTGATTGCTGCATGCCTACTCAATTTGGTGTAGCACATCAGCCCCTACATCACATAACTGACTACATAGTATGTACAATCATGTCAACAATATATTATACTGTACACTTTTGTATTAAATCCCCATACAGTTCCTGCATTAATAACTCCAACTGTTAACAACCAAGTGAATGAAGAGTTCTAAGCTGTTTAAGTTGTTCTTGAACTATTTGCTCTGGAAATTGGACACCCCGAGAGCAGTTGGGTTTCCAATACCACGGACATTGCCTTGACCAACAGTCTGAGAAGGAATTATTTCCGGAAGCTCCAAGCTTGCTACCAGGCAGGAGGAGAGTGAGATTAGAAGTCCTCTCCCAGCCGGTGGAAATACAATAGGTTAAACCACCTGCTGGCCTGAGGAGCTTTTCTTCAACTGGCGTTGCAACTTTTCCTCTCTTGAGGTTATAAGGCCAGAGACATATTAAATGTTATTGTTTCTCCTCTTTTTTAATCATATCACTTTTGTTATGAATCTTCTGAAGAGACCATTAATCACACCCACAACTATCCACAACAGTCTGTTTCATTCCCTCCTTTATCCTTTCACTCATTTTTTTTTATTTGTCAGTTTTTTTCCCTTTCCCTCTCCCCCTCTGTCTCTGCCCTGTCAGCTCTGTCTTTCTGTCTCGCCTCTGTGAATGTTTCAAAACAGCCAAGGACCGTATCTGCTCCCCTCCTACTACTCTCCAATGTTTGTCTGAAGTATTAGGGGTTTGTTGCCTCATTGGATAGAATTAATTGATTAATAGTTTTATCCAATTAGTGCTCCCTCATGCAATTAATCAGCTGGCTGAGGTTAGGGCTGCTCCATCAGTCGGACGAAAGGCAGACAGATGCTTCGGGTCTGGAGTGTGATGAACAATGACCTCTCTCTCTTGCTTTGCCTCTCTCTCTCTCTCTCTCTCTCCCACCTTCTCTCCTTTCTATTTTCCACACACCTGGTTTCCTGTCCTCTTTTCACTGTTTTTCCATCACTCTCCAGCTCACAGCATATTGTTAGAATTCTTGCTGAACACAAGAATCGCTGGTGGAAAACAGGTTCCTGCGGATAATCCTAACAAAACCAACATATTAGAAGTTTTGTAGGATCAGAACACACAGAGGTAAAAGAAAAGCAAGATGAACAGAATGGTGGTGTTGTTTATTTGTCTTCATTTTCTGTTTGAAAATTGCAACACATTCAGCTGAATTTATAGTATAGGGAATAAACCAAAAATATTAAAAAGAAAAACCATGAAGTATTTGCACTGTACAATTTTTAAAAGCTAAAAATCTATTTATAAGAAGTCAGTGCTTTAAAAAATGATGCCATGCTTAACTCATGCTAAACTTATTTTTAACGCTCAGGGGACCTTTAACGTGTCAAGTAGAAAACATTTTCAGATTCAGACCGAATTGCATTTATGATAACAGCAACTTTCCTCTCTGTCTTACAGGTTTGTCCTTTTCCTGCCTTTGAATCCCTGATGCAGTTGTCATGATGGCATAAGAAATACCATAGGACCTTTGAAGAATGAACTTTCCAAACCACTGGATTTTTCTTGTGGGAAAAGCCATCGAAGATCAAACAAAACCACCAACAGTAAAATCAGCTGGCCTTTTCTCAGTTCAAGGATTCTGCTTTGGGAGGCAAAACCAGTCATGACTGTTAAAGGAACTCCACTAAAGAAGATTTTTCTTTGCGAAAAAATTGCTATGAATAACTTTGGGAAAGCTTAGTATTAAACCACCTGAAACACACACCAAGTATTTTAAGTGACATGGCCAGAAGTGAAATTGCGCACACTGCAAGCAAACAACAAAGGCAAGAATGCATTGAAAACATCACTCTTCAGAGGCGTGTTCCCCAGTGCCATTGTATCCCTCATTCTCCCTAGTTCCACCCGATCAGTAAACCAATCTAGTAAAATCTGTAGTTGTTTCCGTCAAACACTCATTTTGAAAAACGCCTTTCAGAATCTGTCCGTTTGTTACTCTGGGTCATACTATGAAAAAATATCACACTTGATAAGGTGGAGCAGATACTATAAAAGGATCAGAATGACTGACCATGTTACAATCAAAAAACAGCTATTCTGGAGGTGGTAGAAATCCAATATGATCCATGACCTACCTTGTATTCAGCAGATAACTTCAGATTGATTCATTATCTGATGGATTAACTTTCATTTTCTCACACAAAGACCTTTTAAGTTTATCCTAAGTTTGTGGAGTTTTATTTGGTATAAAACTACAAACAAAAAGCTTCCTGTCTGCATGTATCTATTACATTACATGTAGACCAAGGTCGGATATCGTGTGGGTTTTTTTTTTCCCCTTCTGTTTTTAATCAAAATGGCTCCTTCTTGGACAGTAGGAGCTTGGGCAGCATTAATTTTTCTTAGATGCTGTAGTTTTGGATGGTGTGAGGCCTCAAGGACTAGTGGTTCAACCTCAGGAGGGAATAGACAGGAGCAAGGACCCTCATCACTGGAGCGAGTTAAGAGAGGATGGGTGTGGAACCAGTTCTTTGTGGTGGAGGAGTACACGGGCACAGAGCCGCTTTACGTAGGAAAGGTAAGACTTGAATATCTTAAGAAGAACTTTGTGAATAAATGATGATTCCTTTAACTGCTTTTGAAAAGAAAATAATTAAAGCAAGACTGCCTCTGGATGTAGTTAAGATTTAATCAAGACTAACTCAAGACAAAACTCAAGTCTGACATTACTCTAAACAATGATCAATGGGACTTCGTATGACAAAGTTTCAAGTTGTATTAAAATGTGTGCAGATAACTGCATGCATTTGTCATCAGGATGAATATATTATTAATAAGCTGCTTGCTCAGTCAAAACAGCAGACATTTTTATAGTGAGCAGAATTAAAGTCCAAATCAATTCCTCTATGGTGAAAACTTTTCTTGTCCTTGAGGAGCAGAGTTAATACACAGTACCCAAATATAGATACACAGCAACACAAGTAGGCTTCCCAGAGCAGACATCTGTTTACAGATGAATTCACTGTTTGAGGAATCACACAAATCACACAAAAGTCACACAAAAAAATGCAGATACACACACGTTATTTTAGACGACAAGAAAATTTCTGCAATGAGGGTTCAACTGCTGCACTTTTGTACTGCAATGAAATGGGTTTTCATTAGTGTCCGCTGCTTATGTTTTTAACTGCTGAAGTAATTCAAAAGGTTACACTGAGTTAGTCATGTTTTACTGTACGTAGAAATGCATGAAAATGCTGCCCGGCAGCACAGTGGTGGAGTGGTTTGTACTGTCGCTTCACAGCAAGGAATGTCTTGGCTCAAGCCTGCCAGTCAACTGGAGCCTCCTCTGTGTGGAGTTTGCATGTTCTCCTCGTGCTTGTGTTTCCTCCGGGCACTCAGTCGTCCCCCAACAGACCAAAGACATGCAGGTTAATTGGCAACTCTAAATTTCCCGTAGGTGAAGACATGCAGGTTAATTGGCAACTCTAAATTTCCCGTAGGTGTGAATGTTAGCGTGACCGGTTGTTTTTCTCTATATGTCAGCCCTGTGTTAAACTAGAGACTCGTCCAGGGTGTATCCTGCCTCTCGCCCAATGTCAGCTGGGATCAATTCGAGCCCCTCACATCTCTTAGAGGATAAGCAGTATAGCTAATGGATGGATGGAGAGTTTTGCAAATGCATATTCTGTAAAGCCAGTCTTTTAATTTATGTAATTGCTTAAACTGAAAGCGCCACATAAAAACCTCATAATAATCCAGTTTACATAACAGAAAATTATTTTATCTATCAAAAACAAAGCTTTTATTAGAACAGATGCAAATAGGGGAAAAAAAATTCTGAAATTTCACTGTCTGCATGACCTCATGAACTTCAGCAGAGCCACCCCACCAACCTCAGTGGCAAAGGCTCATTTGGAGCCTGTGAATCACTACCATAAAAAAATTACTTGTCCTCAACAATATTTGCATTTTAGTTTTGCCTTATTCCTCTGCCAGCTTTTCACCTGAAAGAAATAACAGAGTCCTTGAGGTCAAGACCAAGAAATGATAGGTTTAAGAAAAAGAAGAAAAAAAAGCAAGCCCCAGTGGTTTGATCAAGCCTCAGTGGTTTTCTGCAAAGAATTTCTGCTCTCAAAGATTCTCTGTAATCGGTAAACAAGCTTTGAAACTCTCTTCTACTGCAAAGACATTGTCCATTAAAAATTTAAAGCTCTAAATTATTTTTTTTCCATTAACATTCCATTGCATGCTTTTGCTATGGATGGTGTGGTACATAGGGCGATGACATGCGACCCATTTTAAAAGAGAATTCCACCTTCAACTGTCAGGAGTTCGGTAGCTCCTGTGCAACATAAGAGTCTGTAGAGACTGCGGTTTTGACTTTTGTTTCACTTCCTGTTCTTCTTTTCATCTAACAATATGAACCTCATTTCTCCCTGATCCACTCTGCTTTGTTGTGCTATAGAACCTCTGAAAAATGTATGTAAGTCCAATGGCTACTCACAAACTGGATACTTCCTCCTCACACTTCACCTGAAAATCTTTCCTACTGTAAACCACAGATCGGGTTGTTGTGAAGCAGCTACACAATAAGTTTTAACTTTAAAATGATGCATACATCAAAGAAAGTTTAGCCCAGACTGCTGTGAAACTAATCTACATCTACGTGTACATTCCAACAATTTTTTTGGTATCAGTCTTACTTGAAGAAAAAAAGAACAGAAACAAGAAGTGATAAGCACTTATTGTGGTTTTAAACCTCCACCGCATCATCAGCTGCCTTTTTACTGTGCATATTTATACTGAGCATACGTAGTTCCATCACATATGGTCAACGCTGGCAGGGGGCCTTAATCACAAGTTCTAATCGCAACAATAACACATAATTTAGCACATTTACCTGTTATAAATAACAGCTATACATCATTTCTACAGTAAGAACTACACTTTGTCAAACAATAACTGAAGTCATCCCCTTTGAGGTAAAAAACTCAATAATTCTAGGAGCCCAGGAACCATTTGAGGAACCTTTCAAGCACCCGATCTAGCTTTTCACCATTGAAACCAGGGTCTATAGCTACATTCCCTCTGCCGCAGTTCCTGGACCCTAAAAAGTTCATTCTTCACGGCTAGAACTTTCCGATCGCCCAGGAACTATCAGTGCAGCAAGTTTCTCACTGGTCAAACACAAGCCTCCAAGCAAACAGGCAATTTAACGAGACACACAAAACTTTGATATTTGATTGTTTCATTACAGTTACCTAATAAACCAGACATAATGAGCCATAAACACTCAGCAGATCAAAGCTTTATTGGAAGCAGATTCTTTGGACTTTTCAAACTCCTCTTCCACCTCTGCATATTTTCTTTACATCCTGCAATTACATCAAGTCTGTATTGTGATTACAGCGTCCGCATTGCACTTCTCTTTGACGCTGAGAACAATGCCTTGACACCAGAGATGGAATGTTATTTTTCTAACGTAATGAAAGACAATGATATGTCACATCAAATGTGTTTGCAAATGATCTCCATGCCACATGTGCATTTGGGAATATTTTCCCCTTCTTTTTTCCCCCTCTTCTCAAATGGACCTCAGTGAGTTGATGAGACTGGACAGCATGTACGATTCGATTGCCTTACAAAGGACGTGATATGGAAAGACGGAATATTAATGCAGACAGCATTAGAGTCAACGATGAGTCACACACATCAATCATGTGATCCCCTTGTTTCTAATCATTGAGACATGGCAGTTGACCAGCTAATAATGCATCTGCATACATTGATCTCTCTATACTCACCAATAAGATGTTCTCTACACCAGGGCTGGGTGTTATAGAATAATTGTGCCATTGAGATGGCCAGAGGATAATTATTTGTGCAGTTGTGACTGCTGGATTCCTGCTCGCAATATCAACAGCAAAGCCAACAGGCAGTCCTGTCTGGCTGCTGGGAGAAAGACAGAGAGAAACTGAGAGCTACAGGAGGAAAGGAATTAAGGAAGAGGGAACACTGAAAAAGGGAGAGTAGGAATGAAGAGGCCTCATACACTGACCTTTGATTCATCACAGGATGGGCCAGAGAAACCAGTGAGCTGATATAAAGGGGTTGAAGGAAGCTCGAGGGAGTGACACAGCAGGAGGCAGCAGAGAGATGATTTTATTAATAGAAATATCTAAAGTTATTGCACCTCATATGACTTGGGTAGCAACCGGTGTTATCAGTGCTCTTAGTGGTGTGCGCGAGTGTCGATTTGACTGTCCCTCTATCTGTGTTTTGTGTGTGTTGGTGTGTGGGTGTGTTTGTGTGTGTGTGTGTGTGTGTGAGAGTATGTGTTTGTCTCTCACACACTCACACAGATAGACTCTGCTAGATTTTTGGTATCAACGCTTTAATTTGAGCAGTAGAGGATTAAAGCCAAGCAGTGTGCCTCTGTACTGGATAATTGCAACAAGCTTTTTTTTTTAATTTTTTATTTCTTTTATTCATATTACTTTACCCTAACACAGCAAACTTGCCAAGCTCGCTCTGTCTCACACTGACTGCCACTACTCTGCTAATGAAATCAGATTTACCAATAAAATGGTCACTTAAACTGTCAGCTTTGGTCAGTACATTTAGATAATGAATCCTTGTGGACTTAAATGATCCGACAACTATATTTCTTCTTGCCAACTGCTTTTCAAAAATGTGTTGTAAAGAAAGTGAGAGAATTGGGAACATGCTCGAAGTGTACTTTTGTACAAGACAGAGTTACTGCTGAGCCCAGATAATCCTAAATGGCTGTTGTTAAAGGTAGTAAAGGAGATAAAAATGACACATTCTTCTTATGTTCTTATGTTTCTCTCGCCTTACTGTGGCAAAAGCTGTCAGAAATAAATCCATTGTGTGTGTAAGTGTGTGTGTGTGTGTGTGTGTGTGAGAGAGAGAGAGAGAGAGAGTCGGCCTACGTGTCTAACATGCACATGTTTATTTATTCCTGCAACAAAAAGAGTATAGTTCAGGAGTTTTTTTGTTTGCAGTTCCACAGTTTTTGTATCCGTCCAACCCTCTGATCTCTGTGGATGTAGCTGGCATGGCTTTCCTTACACTGTCTCAGCATGAACAGTGAAAATTGTGCTGGTACCGTCAATGTCCAAGGTGCGTCTTTGTCCCTATTTAACTCTTGGCATTCAGCTTGAAGCCAAATGAAACAGATGGCCTCATCCTTTTAAGCTCCCTAAAATGTCTACATTCTTCTGAAGATTACCAGATTGATTTATGGTGTATCTCTGATTTTGGTTTCAGCAGGTTTGGTGCTACCGTTAAACACAGTAAAATCTTCAGTGAGTTGTAAAAAATGTCGTTTTTTTAATGGCCGTGTTGTTTCACTGAAATTTTAGTTAAAAAAAAGAGTTAAAAGAAATAAATAAAAGTGAAATAGGAGGAAGTCCTTTGAATATTTAATCTGTTAAATATTTTCCAGATTTAGTGCAGTTTCTTTAGTTTTATGTGATACCTGAGTTATGTGTGTGTGTGTATATGAATGCGAGGAAAAAGTGCTTGGCCATGGACACAGACGAACGGACAACAGAAAATGCACGTTATTATGCCCGTGAAAGCAATTCTCCACGTTTGTAATGATCCAAGCTATAATTAGTTAAATCCTGGTCCCAACTGTAACAACATCACAAGGCTGTCATCAAAGACGAAAAAAAAACAAAACAGCTAAAGATATGAGGGAGGAAAAAAACAGACTCTGTAGCTGTTGGACATAGTTTTTTAGGGAAACACATTTCCCGTTTTAGAGGATGGGAAAGCCTTTTGTTTTATTCTGCTCTTGAAATTTTGAAATAGTTTTAAATAATGTGATTACCATGTTAATGTAGGTTGCTCTTTTTTCCCCTATGTACTTCCAGTCTCTATCTTCTGTCTAAGCTTCTGCAAGTCTGCATCCAACGCCGCCCCCTCCCAGCACCAGAGCCCCCCTGTTTTAATGTATCCTGTCCGCTCTGACTTTCCTCTTTTTCTTTTCCCCCTCCTCTATGCTGACATTTAGTCTCCTCTCTCATCTCTGGCTGTGTTTCCCATAGTCTGTACCCCCTCCTTCCCCATAGCTGTCTCCACCTAGGCTGTCTCTGATATAGTCACCTTGTTAACACTTTGAAGCTGTTAAGATCAGAGAGCTTGACAAGCTGCAGTGAAATGCGGCAGGCCTACTCCTGATTACACAGACTTAAATATAAGACAGCCAATTTGCTCCTGCTTTGAAACCCTCAATAAACTAAGGATTCAGTGCAGCCCACTTTCTGCTATCTACTCTGCAAATGAAAAATCCTGCCCCACAAATGTCTCGCTGTTTTCTTCTATTCTATTCATAAGCTTGTCATTGGAACATGTGCAACTTACAGGTTCTTCAAAAGTTTTAAATTTCTAAAAGCCAGTATTTCTAACACCAGATTACCTCAGATCAACCCCATCACACATTTATTTAGATTAAGTTTGTGCTTGACACACTTTTAGATATACAAACTCAAAAGAGCTGACTACCAAATAAGAAGGAAACTTTTAGTCACTGCATCTGAGTCATATGTCATCTCCTTCAGCAGGTTAGCCTGCAGTGACAGCCAGACACTTTGTTATGACCCAAAGGTGAACCTGACAGGGCTTCAACAACCTCAGTGTCCCCTGAGTCACCCTACACCCCTCAACTGTAAACCTCAAAGGCAATTCTAACTACTATTTGCCCCAAGTGTAACTTAAACTAGACACTGAATCAACTGCTAAGCTACTGTGACAGATTCACATTTAGACTAAGTTAAAAAAAAAAGGAGCAGGCTTATAACTATATGTAAGTGCTATATTACTGTGCCACGTTGAGAAGGTTATTGATCACTGTAATCATTCTTTTCATAATGGCCATGAAGCAGTGTCTTTGTAATGAGGAAATCCTCACTCTAACTCAAAAAAATGCAAAAATGATTCCCAAAGTTTAGCTGAAGATAATATGATGAGGCTTCAGCGGTTTGAGCCAAATTAAAGTGGAGTATTATTATATATACTATAATTACTGCAACCAATAACTCTTTTAATGTACACACAGAAACATGAGTTTTGTGTTAACTATTTGTACTAAACTTATTAAAAAAACAAAAAGAAGCAAATTTAAACCTGCTGTTTCAGAGAATTATGGAATTATGCTGCGGAATAGTCAGCATGTCTCAAACACACACAGCCGTGGCAGATGTGTCCTTACTGACGGAAATTAATTATGCTACGAGATTGGTGTCCTGAGGTGCTACACGCATTCTGATACCTTTTCTTTGCTGTGAAAATCGGTCACCCCTGGAATCTGTTGTTTGTGACCGGACTCATGCTGAGCGAGGCTGCTGTTACCTGTCACTGAGGAAACTGCAGACTTCTGTGGCCACCTTTCCAGGCTCCGGGGGGACTGTTTGATCATCAAGAGGTAGATTTTGTGTGGAATATCAATTTAATGGATGAGGCCAATAGAAAAAATTATACACTTGAAGCCTAAATACCACCCTGGTTCCTGGGCCTGGTCAAGTCCCTGGTCAAAAAGGGGAAAAAAGAATATTGTTCCATTATCATATTACTGTATTGATCTAATGACACAGCTGCACAATCTAAAAACACAAACAGCTCAGAAAGATGCATCAAAGATGTAACCAGTTCGACAGTTATGATTCCTTGGTTATGCCCTACGGTAATGGAGACTTTGTGTTTTCTCCATCTTCTTCTCATGTAAATGTGTTAAGGACGCGTTTCCACCCCTGGTTATGTTTTTCCCAAGCAAGTGACGTCCTGGCTCTGACCTTTAGTTTGCAGAGAACAACTTAGCTAAGCGTAGTGTGTGAGTTTTTCAAGCTGCCAACTTGAATCACTCCAGTGAGGATAGACTGACAGACAGATGGGTATATCCAGCCTGAGGGGAAAGAAATAGCATCATCCCAGCAGAATGATGAACTCACTACGTGTGTGTGTGTGTGTGTGTGTGTGTGTGTGTGTGTGTGTGTGTGTGTGTGTGTGTGTGTGTGTGTGTGTGTGTGTGTGTGTGTGTGTGTGTGTGTGTGTGTGTGTGTGTGTGTGTTGTTTTTGCGTGTTTTTTTGAACAGTCAGTAGTTGTGTTTGGCTGGGTTTGCACATATACAGCAGGTAGGAACTTGCATGCATGGTGGCAGCATTTGAGCAATTTAATTAAGACATGATGAAAGCATTTCACACAAATTCTTGTCTGCAGAATCTGATTTATAAATACAGGGGGAGTGTAAAAGAGGGACTGTTTCAGGTAACCATATCCAGTGGCGCATGTGTATACGCACTTTGATAACTCAGAGTTTGGACCAATGAAACTTCTTTTATTATAACTTAAATATTGATACCGCCATAGTATCTGGCAGTATATTTTCACTGACTCTATATGTATTTGTCTTCCGGATGATATCCGAATGGTGAGGAAAGGCAAAAACAGATAGATAAAAAAGCTAGGGGAAAATGGATGAGAAAGCAATATGAAGGCACAGGCCTGCATTATTCCCCGGTTTTACGACAAATACTTAATGAAAACCCCCGCGAGGGCGATAGGAGCCTGTATTTAATTAAGCCTTAATAAAATATTAACCAGGGAGGCCAGGGCGATTTCCCCTCTCCCCTGGTCTGCTCAGTAGATTGAACCACAGTTAAATTGCATAGACAGCTCTGAATTATAATTTCAGATGGAAGGTGACTGTGTGTGTGTGTGAGAGAGAGAGAGAGAGAGAGAGAGAGAGCAAGGGAGAGAGCAGGTCTAGTTCTCACTAAAGAGCCAAAGGGGAGGTTGGGATGGGGGACCGATGCTACTCCTATTGCTGCCTCTGGAATGTCTTCTAATCACATTAGGGGGAAAATATAGCTCTGATTTATAAGGGCTCTTTTAAGTTCACTTTTCAGCCACTGTACCTCTATGTCTCTAGCTTTAACAATCTTTGAAATGACTTTGATCTTCTAATTTGAGCGTCACATCCTGTGAAGGGCACAATGTGCAGAAAAGGTGTAAATCATCACTAGAACTGTGGTGTCCTTTTTTTTTTTTTTTTTTTCTCACGACAGTGGTGATGGCCGGCCTATAGGGAGCTCAGAGAAGAGCTTAAGCTGCAATTGCTTTCATGAAATAAGATAAGGGAATGAGTGGGAGACATTTACTAATTTCTTTTGGTCACGGCTGATGATCAAATGTCATTTTCTGACAACTATCAATTACCCAAACTATGACTATTCACGGTGGCTGAAGCTGAATGGAAAACTCCATGCAAAATGAACGACGAATAATCTCAACTCACAGTCTCTACGCACTAGTCATTAATGAATGGATCTGGCTCAGAAGTGGTCATGTGAGTGTGGATGTTAGTCAGGTGATAACAAATGGTCGTACTTAACGGGAAGATCATAACCTCTGTCTCAGTTCAACTGTAGCCTTTGGCATCAGAGGTGAATGGAGTCCTTGATCTTTGTCCAGCCATCCTTTTGACTCCTGATCCATTACCCTTTCCCGGGTGACATCGTGACCAGGTTTTGGTCAGCTGAAGTGGTCTGCACATTTAAATGCCCATCTTCTGCTCAGTGCTATTCGGACTGCCTTCAAATGTCCCAGCATCAAAATGCCATGTCAGGGTAATAAGATGATCCTGAGCATACGCTAGTCCTGTTAGGATAGTTTCCCAAAACATACTGTTCAAAGACAGAAAAACCCGCATCAATGAAGTTTATTCTCTTATAAAGTGTGAAACATGAAATACTTACATGAAAGAAGAACATAAATCCCACATTTTTACATGCACATTGTCCCTTTAGGCGCTTGAATCAATAAGGATGATTTTTCTCTGGCTGTCAGCATTTTTCTGACCGTCCTTATGAATGCCTTAATGTGACTTCATGTTACAGCAGTAATTCTTGGGATCTGGTCTCAGATTCTGCAGTACTGTAATGCTTTCGACTCATTTTCGCCCATCAGGAATTCGTTTCCTCCATGGCTGCAATATATGCTAAACAAGCCATCAGAATCTCTCGCAGATTAAAATGGACATCGTGACCACTTTTTGGACTGACTAACACTGACAACACTTGAAGTATTAAGGCTACAAACAACCCATAATGCAGCAATGCAGCAAACTTTTTTCCATTCAATAGAATATCTGATGTTGTAAATATTTAAATGTCTCATCTATGAATACAACATGACCCCTGATTCTCAAAATGTCATGTCTAGAGAAAAATATTGTTTTAGACTGGGTCTGAGCTGGTGGTGCTTTTTAATCAATTTTATCACATTATCCACTGCCAAAGCATTGTCTCAAAACGAATAACCTTTATCCATTCATTAAGTTTTACTCACTTTGTTTCAATTTACAGATCCATACAGACTCAGATGAAGGTGAGGGCAACATCAAGTACACTATATCTGGAGAAGGGGCAGGCTCCATCTTTATCATCGATGAGCTAACAGGAGACATCCATGCCACAGAGAGACTAGACCGTGAAGAGAAGGCCTTTTACACACTTCGGGCTCAAGCTCGGGACCGGCTCTCCAATGATCCTCTGGAACCAGAGTCAGAGTTTGTCATCAAGGTCCAGGACATAAACGACAGTGAGCCCAAGTTCTTGGAGGGTCCCTATATCGGCAGCGTGGCAGAGCTTTCACCCATCGGTAAGGCGAGAAACATGTAGTGCAATCAGACAGGCACCACTAGGATAGCTGTTTTAGACTTTGAGCTCCGGATGGCTCAAAGATGCACATAATGTACAAAATTACAGTAGATTTAGTAAATTTAACTTCTATTGCACCTATTTCCATAGTGCCTAAGTAAATTCTATGATATAATGCTTTGTCCTGAGCTCAGTAGAGTAAAGTGCCAAAAGACCCAATATGCTAAAATATGCCAATATAGTGAAGATGGAAATAAGAAAAGCAGATAGGAGACGTTAGATGAAAATATATGTGGAGTCAGTGAATTTACTGTGGATATGAAGGAAGTAGAATGGTGACATGGTGACATTTTTAGGAGGATCCCCACGTGTACCGTGTCAGAGCTATGACCTGTTGGCAACAATGAGATGGAAAATGCACGAGATGATGCAGGCATATAAAGAAAGAAGAGGTAGAGGAATTGCATTTCTCCCAGATGAGTTTTGTGGCTGTGTTCTTACAGACAGTTATGAGTCAAATGATAAAGGGGGGAACGAAGAGGAAAGAGGAGTGGAGGAGAGGCACTTCAGAGGAGTAGATAATGGCGAAGAGTACACCACATTTTAACACAGGCTTCTGACACTGAGACCACAATGCTGTTAATCTTGACACACATGTTTTTTATTGTGAGCAAAAGTATTAGCAGCGCCCCATGGCTGCTTAAAATTCTCAGTAAAATGGAAAAGACAGGTGAATGAGGGTGCCAGGGGCTTCATTAGCATGGTATTAATGTCAAAGACGCAGCTGATGTTTAATAAACAAAATTCTGTGTAGCTACCAAGCGATATCACAATACCATGTGTGCTCAGGCTGCGGACTGTGATACCGGTATGTGCATTTGCGTGTGTCTGTATGCATATGCAGTAGAGGTGGGGGTGCTTCTTGTTTGAGTGACTCCAGGAGTGGTGAAAAATGGAATAGCACTTCCCTGTTCAAGCCTGATTAGAATTAATTCCTGCTTCCTCAGCCTGAACCAAACCTTGGGCATCTCTGCCTACAGTGCTCTCTAAAACTGAATGGGGCGTGCGTGCGTGAGAGAGAGAGAGAGAGAGAGAGAGAGAGCTATCATCTCCTCAAGAAAGAGAGAGAAGGAGTCATAGAGACCATGCTTAGTTGATGTCAGTTAATGTAGTCTAAATGATCAAGACCCTTCCACATCGGCTGACCCCCCCATTCGACCCAGTCTCACCTCGGTCAAATTACGCACTAAATGAGCGTGCAGTTCATGTTTTAAACATTGTTGTGGAACACAAGCCCTAATGAGTTTTACAGTATGGCAACAGAATGCTTAGTCAAGCATTCCCCTGCCCCGTCCCCGTTGCTTTTCTTTCCGTCGCTCTCCTGTTTACACATCAGCTAAGGCAAGGATCATTTTTTTCGGCATGTCAGTGGTAAGTTCGCAGGCACGATGACAATAACTGAAAGGAGTGAAAAGAAAAGGAAAAAAGACAGAGCCCCACAGACCAGCTTGACGGCCACGTCTCTTACCTGCTCCTGGGTTTTTGTTGCTCATTGCTTTCCCGCTGCTTGTCTGAAGCATAGCTCAGAAAGGTGGAGAATAAAACTTGTTGTCAAGTTGAATTTGTTGTCAAAGAATAAGGCTTATAATATTCCGCAAGAATTTGCCGTACTAAAGACAACTGCCTGTGTAACCAAAGCAAAGACTTGTTTCTATTTGCTGTGGATGTCTGTTGTCGTCAACAAACTATTACAAGCACATCAATAAGAATCCCAACCTGAACTAGAAACCCCGATAAAAACATAGGTGGTATTACTAAGTAGGCAGGTGATGTTATTTACTGATTTAGTTAAAATAATGTCAACTGAATATCAGTTTTTAACCCTCTCAAGTCCTGGAGCACTTTCTCCTGTTTCTCCTGTCTCTCTTCCTCTTCACCTTCTCCCTCTCCTCCGTCAATGGGGCTCTTTTTCAATACCAGGTAGAATTTCCACAGTCGCTCTGGTTGTTCCACTGTCCACCATTTTCCACTACCTGGGGAAAGCCTCTGATGGCATCTGGGGAAAATAAAATGGCTATCCTCTTCATGTTATCTACCTGTTTTGGATGCCCAATGGCAAATGGATTTCCTTTGTGCCATCATTGACCTGGGAGGTTTTGTTTTTACCCAGTGGCAACCAGAATTGCATTGTGCAAGTGAGGCTCATAGGGAACCAATCTAAAGGTTGCACTAAATGGTGGCATTAATCTGTAGCCATTACACTGTGTGATCAACCTTTACTCTATAACGATATGCTAAAACAAAAAGCTTGTCTATTGCCACTTTAAGCTAAAATGCTCCTCAAAGTGTTTAATATTTAGCCTGTTCATTTGTTTGCTTTCTACATATGCCCCTCTCAGTCTCAACACCATCCATGATTTGTTTTAATTGGTTCTACCTGCGACTAGGTCCTCTGTTTCTTAAGTACTTTGTAGTGTTCAGTAACACCACAAAAATGATAGAGATTACACATGGAAAAACCACAACATTAAACCAGTTACTGGCTTTAATGTTTTGGCTGATGTGTGTATAAGCCTCCTGGCATATTTACTACTGTACAGTTAATTTTTTCACATTTCCTCTCCACACACACCATATACTCAAACCCCTTAGAATCAGTACTTTTATGCAATTTAGACACAGCTCCCGTGAACCCTCTAAACCAGGGTTGCGTTTAATGCCTTGATGGAAGCAGGTTGCAAGCATTAGCCACACCAGTGACATGCTCACTGTGCTGTTTTATGGCCAACCGTACAGCAAACTGCCTTGGAAAACGTGAGGCCATAATAGTGAGATTGTAATCAGTAGTCCGCTGCCTGAGGCATATTTGATTTTACTTATCAGTCCTGTCATGTCTCCCAGTACATGTCTTTGTCATAGCTCTACAGCCTCCACCTCTGCCTCCCCCTTCCTTTTGCTTTGTGTCTGTCTTGTTTGTCTGTCTGTCTACTTAGCATCTGCTGCCAAAAATAACACTTGTGTACATAGTCTGTTTTTCAGGGTTGGTTAACTCCAAAAAGGAGACGAGAGAGCAAATAAACAAGAGTGGTAAAGATGATGATGAAACGGGAGGGCTTGAGCTCTGTGTTGTCCCCTGGAAAATGCGCAGCTAATGAAATTGCACACTTAAAATCAAATTTGCAGTGCACTGTTGTTTGAATGTTGCTTTGAGAACCATGCATGCCTTTATGCTGAGACAGTGGAGGGGACATGGATAGACTTACAGATGGCCCGGCACAACGATAGCTGTGCCCTCTGAGTCATGATGGTAAAGACAGTGAAAGATGGATTTAATAGAGTACATCCTGGACTGAACGTAACCCAAAAGAAAAATGAAGCAGAGCTAACTAGGAGACATTACTTCGTGCTTACTTGTAATAATTGCAAATTCCGTAACATTTAGGTCGTCCAAACGTAGACAACACTGTGGCATATAGGTAAAAAACTTCAATGATAAATGACTGTTTGCTGGCTCACTTATCAACACAGAAAGGAAGATGTTTTCTTTTGGAGTAAATAAAAAAATGAACCCAATTTTTTGAAAAATTAGCCAATGGTTGGGTCAGTTATCTAAACTATTTGATGGATCTGAGCTGTTTTTGAGTTTGGTTTATAACTACCATAGTTTTAAAGAAGTTCCCAGCACATTTCACAGTGTTAGGAGTCCACCAAATAGAAGGAGAGTAGGTCGGTGTTTAGCACTGTTGCCCAGAGCAAGCAGGCCCAGGGTTCAAGCTTGAGCTACGCCGGCTGGGGACTTAGTTTGCATGTTCTCTCAGTTACCGCTGTGGATAGACTGGCCACCTGTCCTGTTATTTACCTGTCCCACTCCCAGTGCAAGCATAATCAGCAGGTTTTAGGAAATTGATATATATGTCTGGTTTCTGGTCAAAAAACACATTTATATCGGTGAGAAGATGCATAAATTTTAGTCATATAGTGGTGCATTGGAGCAATGAATCCTCCATCTGCCTTTTGTTTACCTTTCTCCCTCTGGTGGTGCTAAGTACTCTTACAGCGGAGCAGTGAATTCATCATTCCACGTCTTTTCTCCCATGCACAAAGATCAGTAATGTTGAACAGTAATCTTTCAAAACTGAACTCAAACAACAGTAATTGCTCACACGCTTGCCCTTCTCAAAATATTCAAACTCATTCTGAAGCCATGCTGCAGTATGAGTGTTACTCAATGCGACATTCCTCACTTCTGTAGTAATGCAGACTCATAATACCCTGAAAAATGTAATTATGTTTTCCACCACGATATGTTCTCAGAACATGTTCTGAGATTCTCAGAAGGCTTGAAGAACCACTAAATATCTGACCTGTTCAAACTCAACAGGCTTTGGTATGGCTCATGTCCATGAGCTGACTTCAACTTTTGCCTCAGACTAATTAGTTGTATACACATGCATACAACTAATTAGTTTTATGTGTCTGCAAAGAAATATTGCAGCTCTTGCTGTTTTGTATGAACAGTTTTAATTTATTATGTTTCAGTACATTTTTCAGGCTTAAAGGAGATAATGATGCATTGTATTCTGAAACCAAAAACTGTGCATTATAGGTCTGTTTGATTAATGGATTCTCACTTACAATCCAGGAGGTTATCTTTCTCTTAATGGCTCATCACCAGCCCATGTATTTTCTGTATAAAATGGACCCATCATTAATGTAAATCACCTGCAATGTTAAAAGCTAATGTTGCCTCATGTCCATTTGCCAGGTAAAGTTAGAGGTACAGGTCTACCCATTTAAAAATACCCATCCTTCCATTATATAAAACCTCTCATTCATCTCTGAAAAAAATGTGTCATCCAAGAAGTGCCAGTAACATTCACTGAGACCACTCAAAGTTACATAATGTGTTAACATGTGAAGAATTAGATAATCTCTTTTCTTTCTTAATAACTTAACCTAGAAGGAATTTAGGCATAAAATAATATTTGGACGATGATATATGTGTTATATATTTTTAAGAGAATAATTCGACAATTTGAGAGAATGTGGATGCACTTTTTGCAGAAAAGTTCAATCCACGTGCACATTATGGAGCTAGAACCCTATGTATGTATTGTACCCTATGTATGTAGCCAGCAGCCAAGGAGCTCACCTTAGCCTAAAAACTGAAAACAGGGAGAAGCAGTTTGCTTAGCTTTTTCCAAAAGGTAAAAAAAAAAATCCTACCCACATCTCCAAGCTCACTAGATAAGCTTGGAGGTGTGGGTAGGATTCTGTTGGATCTGTTGAACAGATCCAGATCCAGTAGCTGTTTCCCCCTCATCTCCAATCTCTGTGCTGGGCTGAGCTAATAGCCGACCAACTTTAGCTTTATATTCAAGGTACAGACATGAGAGCGGCGTTGATCATATAATCTACCCATCTCCAACAATGAAAATAAGTGTATTTTTGAAAATTTCAAATTATTCCTTCAAGATCAGAGGCAGAGTAGAGGTTATACATTTGATCAGATAAATGAGGCAGCTGCTGACAGGAGAACTACTGTACAATAAGTTTAGTTTTGATTATATTAATATGTGTGCAAAGAAATGTTACTTGTGTAATTATTCTTATCCGTAGGAAGGGAACAAGGTGGTGTAGGCTCTATGACTCCTGTAATGGCGACATGTGTATAGATGGAAAAAAAGGTGAGGTATGGGCTGATGAATCTCAGCCTGATGGTGTCTTTTAATGATAAGGAAGGGTTTTATAGATAAACAACTTTTCTTCTACATAAAATCTGATTTTACCTTGAGTGCTAGGTGGTGTGAATAACCTATATGTCTCTGCTATTAAGTTAAATAGAATAAATAGATGGCAAGGATTCGGTTGAAGCAAAATTGGTTCTGTATTCACACTGACAGAGTCTAAGTAAAATTCTGTTTTATGTTCAAAGCTAGCCTGTTAAAAAGCAGAGCCGCCACAGTCAAGAAATTAGTAGGTAAGTCATCAGGTCCTGTTGTTGTTATAGTAGGCAAATAGTTATGTGCAGCTGAGAATTGAAGAGGTGTTAACGTGGGTTTTGTCCTCAGTGAGAGGCGGCAGTTAGATAGAGCTGACATCTTCTTAATTTCAGTTGGGTTTTGTTCAATATAAGCTGATGCAAAACCTTTAAAAAAATATTAGTTATTTTCTAGGGGGAACATGAGGGTTGTCCTGCTGTTTTTTGTTTTGTTTTGTTTTTTTAATTTTACGGTAATCACTGATATTTTTCTCTTTTATTTAATTGAATTTAAAAGTATTTTTCTGATTTGTTGTGGTTTGAAATTTTCAGATCTGATCTCTGGGGTCCGTTAGGAATTGTTTTCCCATTAATGTGATTTAGTTTAAGGTTGTTTTATTTGTTTCTCAGTCCATTCAGACTCTTCTCTGCTGTATTACCTCCGCTAATATTTTCTCTTTACTAATAATTAGCTTTTTGTTCCTTGTGTTTCTATTTTTTATTGAATATGGGATTATATTTCCTTTTAGAACGATTTTCCCAAGACATATTGGGTTTGAATTTATTGTTTGCAGCAGGTTTAGAGACCGTGAGAAGCAATTGAGTCAGGTGAGATTTGTCAAAATTGCCAAACCCACTTTGCGGAAGATAAAATAATATTTTTATTATGAAAATAATAAGTATTATGACTGTCTTGTAACCACAGAGACCAACGGATGAATACATTTTAAGGTTCAGTGTGTATATTTATCTAAAGAAACGTAATGAACATCTCTACGGAGGCAATATGTTAAATAACCGTGACTGTGGAATTAAACAGAGATGGAAAAATATTTCTTTCTGATTTTTGTGTTACCTCTGGCAGTGAGTGTCATAGCAATAATAGATGTCACCAGGAATTTAGGCACTTAATTTACCTTTCTGTATCAATAACAGCTTCTCCATTGTGTTTATGTGTTAATACCAGACAGCTTGCATAGGAAGAAATGTTGTGCTAATTTATATGTTTTTGAAGACTTCTTTTCCCATTGGTTTTCTCCAACCATAGTCATTGTTTAAATATTTATGTAGCTTTGAGCTAGGCTTCAAAAGTTTTAAAAACCCAGACGCTGAAGTAATGTCAAACTGGTATGCTGCCAGTTTTCAACAATACTACACAGTCATAAGGGTTGGCATCTTCTGCATTTGAGCCTTGGATAGATTGAGCTTTTAGACAAAATATCTAGCACATATACTGTGGAGACATTATTGGCAGTGGCACAATCGTACCCCAAGCTAATGCTTATGCTCCACATGCCCAGCTAATATTGAAGTAATAAAGACAGACCTTTTCCAATTTGAAATCAGTATTAGACTGTGTTACAACATGCATACTAAGACATCCGTCACTCTCTTTCTTTCATGCCTTATGTGAGCTGACTGACAAAGTAGCAAAGTTTGTGGGTTTGAAATCATTTAGTCACTGAGGCAGACATCCTACCACTCCAAGCTCAGATGGAATGGGCAGCTCTTGGTGGCGGAATCACAGCAGGGAGAAAAGTTTCCACGGAGCTAATCCTTTTATTTATGTGGTTCCCTTAGAGAGCAACTCAACGCCTCTGAGTGGCAGAGGTGCGGCACAACACGATGTTTGTGCTGTAGCCCCTAAACCTCAGGTAACGCTGACTGACAAGTTACAGTGTCCAAAGAACAACGGGAAGGCAAATAATAGTCTGATAATCGACATTAAGCTGACCGCTATCCTCAGCTCTTATCCTCTGATCACGCAAGCTGATGTAGCGTAGAATTAGCAAACAGAAAGAACAACAGCCTGAGTTGAGAATAACACAATAAGTACTTTAAACTGACATTTATCCTATTCTCTATCAAAGACACAATCAAATCTAGTCCGGTTTGAGAAATTGACAAACCAGAAAGGCTTTTTTTTTTTTTTTACACACATTTAAATTTCTGAGGCTTTTTTCAACTTCTCCATACCACAAGACATGTTATCTCTGTAAATGCAACAATACTGTGTGTGTGTGTGTGAGTGTGTTTTTTAGGACAATTTCAAGGTAACTTTGTTGTTGTCGCTTTTCACCGAGTGTTTATTTTATTGGAAAGCGTGTTGATTTATCATAAACATGACTACTGCACAATTTCCAACAAATAACACATGCTGCGTAATATCATTATGGGCATATGTACTGCCATAAAATATATCTAGTGGACAGCTGCTTCATAAAATACCTGAAGTGAGGTACAGAGATTGATGAGACTGAAAGCCCAGGGGGTAGCATAGGAGAATCATCATTGAACGTACTTAAGTATTTTCTCGAAGGTCACTGCCCAGCCTCTCACTGCACACAAAATATATCATAGATGTTATATTTGCATGCAAAGTGGTATTTGAAGGCTGTTTAACTGAAACAGAGACTAGCACTAGTCAGAAAAAAGCAATATGATGAAATTCTTGGCTTAAAAATTAATTTTGTCCATCAACCAATATTTTTACAAACTTTTTTTGTGACCACCAAAATTAATTTTCTAGCGTTGTTTTGGCAAATTACCTGCACACACATAGAAAACCGTAGCTTGAAACAAGGAACTAGGAGGCCTTTTGCAGGAATTCGTTTATAATGCAACACAATAAACTGTTTACCGTGGCTAGGGGTAGTTTTGTGGATAAGTTGTTGAAAAACGGAAACACATCTACCTTTGTCTCCCTTTGATCTCTCTCTTTCTCTCTCTCTTGCTCTCACACACAGATACACAAACATACATAGCACAAGATATAAATCCCCCACTCCTTTTGTATGTAATGTGAAAACTCCACAAGGGGATTAAAGTAATAATCACCCTTCCTGTTGCTTTGGTCCAGAGAGGTTACCCAGGAGGCTGCAAATTGCTGCAGTCACCATTTGGACTGCCGGGGCCTGTCACGCTAACAGTAGATGAGGCATTTGGAGCAGCAAGATCACAGGAGAGAGCAATGCAACAAGGCAGGAGCAACTTACAATCAATATTCTCTGCCAACCACCTTTATGTATATGACCAGTAACATCCACCATTATGCGCTTGACCACAGCGCTTGACATAATTGATTTCGGCTGATCTGTGTGTGCGGTCCTGTGCATGAATCAGTGTGTATGTGGGAGAGGGGGTAATAGAGAGAGAGAGAAAGAGAGCATGTGTGATTCAGTGTGTGAAGAGGCATGGAGGATGCGTATGACAACAGCATCGCAACGCAGTGAAAATGGGGAAATTGATTAATGGTCTCTTTTTGTCATTATTGTAGAATCACAATCAGACAAGCATTGACATTATCTTCAGTTTCTTGTACGTTATGTATTTTGACATTGTGCAAGAAATACTTATATTCAAATCGGATGATTTATCTATAAATGAGGTTTAATGTATTTGAAATACCTTTTTTCTTTTTATTTCAAATAGTATATAAAGGATTCTGCACAGAAAATTTGCTGTACCTTAATGTTTGTTTTTGTAGAGTGAGAGTTGACATCTTTTTGCCGTTATTCATCCAGAGACAAATGCTTGAAAGTAATGAGAGGCTGAGATTTAAAGTTGACATGCCACACTGGCCCACAATACTGTCTCCGAAAACAAATAATAATCCGATCTATTAAAAAGCACAAGTTCAAAGGCTAACAAAGATTAGATTTACAATCTCTGTCAGGAGAGAAGAAAAATATCCCTAAATCCTTGTAGAGATCTCGAAGAGGATCAATGTAAGCAGCCCATTGGCTTTTACACTATAGCATATTTTTCTTCCCTTAATACTTCCTTCTCTCTCTCTCTCGCCCTCCTTTCTCGCCCTCTCTCCCCACCTCTCTCTCCCGGGGCATTTATGTGGATGAGAAAGGAATGAATCACAGTAGAAGTAGTGAAGAAATAACTTTTCATGTGAAAACACCTCAGCTTTTATGGCTTTACTAAATGATCCATAATGCGGGCGGGGAGCACTCAGTCCTGCAGATTAAGGCGGGTCGGAGTGGGAAAGGGGCTCATTGCCGCAGCTGTTAGACCCCTCCACCGAAGCTCGCACCAGTACGGCACCAGCTGAAGAACGCACAAATCTCTTTTACGAGGCTGCCTCTTAAATAGCTGTCAGTCTAGTGTCTCACACGTGGCACACTCCTCCAGCTCCCCTCACAGTAATTGAACCGTCTCTCCCAGAGTGCTGAAATGGTGTGGGAAGCCATTTCGACAGCCTATGTTGATACCATTAAACCAAAGTCATGCATAAATCTAACTATATAGCCATCGTCACCCACCCTCCACTGACTCCTCCACGCCCCAAAACATCCCTCCTTCTTACTCCATTTCACCAAAGATGGTGCCGGGGTTAGTTTTCATATGAGTTTGTTTACATTATCCTTTGAGGGATATCGTTCATTGCTTACATACCATTTCAAACACAGACTCTAATATTATACTGTAATTTTGGAATGACTTTTGCTTCTTTCATATACTTCCAATCATGACAATATTATAGAACCGTCACAAGGGCAATGTGCTCCTGTAAGAAACAGCCTAATTAGTAGAAAAGAATAATTTCTATACATTTACCAGTTACAACATATGTAGAAGCCATTTTAATAATAATAATAATAATAATAATAATAATAATCATAATAATAATAATGATAATCATCATCATCATCATCATCATCATCATCATTATCATCATCATCAAATTTTATACATAATACTAATTATTATAACTGCCAACTTATTTACTTACTTAGTCATCAATCTCATGTACATGGTGGAATTTCTAAGTGCCTTATGGAGGAGTTATCATAAATAACAACACAATTATAACTTTTAAATAAAGATGGAAAATAAAGTGTAATAAACAGCTGCCATTCAAACCCAATTATACCCAAGGCAGTTTGCTCTGCTAGAGGATTAACAAAGAGTAACAAGGCCATTTCCTCATTATTGTTACACAGCAATGTGTAAGTAAACCTGTCTGGTCCTCCATGTTGAGGCATGTCACTGGGGGAAACATTGCTAAAAAGGTGTTTCTCTCATTAATCCTCTAATGACTGCTAGGAGAAATGCAAAATTATAATTTGCTGTTGAATCATCATCATCATCATCAAATTATTATACTGAAAATCAAAATAAGAAAAATTAGCATGATGCTGATTTCCTTCTCTTAATATTTCGTTAATGGTGTGAGCCACAATGTAAATACCTGCAGGCTGCATATATTAGTTTCCTCCTAAATAGAGGCAGTGAAAGTATAAATAAGTGAGGTGACTAAATATGTATTTGTTAAAAAAAAAAAAGTGTCAAAACCTGGCTCACACTGCGGGCAAATTTAAGGTCAGACGTTTATAGAATAATTTAAAAGAAAGCTGAAAGGTATTGTTTCACACGTCTCTTCTAGTAGACAGTTGCACTTTTGCCCAATTTCTACAGTTAGAAATCTATCAGCTCTGTTAACCCTCAAGAGCACCTAATGTTCTACAGTGAATACACACTTTTTGACATTTCTGCTGCAAGGTTAAAACATCAGATATAGCGTGTCAGAAAAATCATTTCTGTGTTAAAGTCTTAATCCACTGTATAGATAAAAAGATAAATAAATACAGTTAAAAATCAGAAGTAACAGCGATGTATATTTAACTGTGTCATAAGATTTCATTTGTCTCTTTATTGCATGAATATGTGAAGAATATGAAACTGAAAGTTTTGTCATATAACCAAACAAACGAAACAAATTCAGCCCAAACAAATGTGTCCATTAGGGGAGATAAAGAGAGACAAGCCTGTACATCGCTTTCATTAAAATTATTATTGCAACAGTACAAGCTGCATCGTTTCAGAGCAACTTATAATTCAGGTTTTAGTTAGTGAGAGAAAAACAACTCTTTAGATAATGAATATCTGCTGCTTCTCTCCATTAGACATACTTCTCCTATTACCGCTATATGCGTTACATTCCAATCTGAAAAAGTCAATAATTTTCATTGAATTCCCAAAGTCCATCAACAGTAGAATCTGCTTAAGTGAGACGCCAACCACACCGGCCGATAATGTAAGTAATGACTTCTCCCACAGCAAACACGGATGCAAGCCAGAGCTTTAATAAGAACCTAAGTGCCAGAGTCCCAGCTTCACTTCTCTTTTTAATATAAACACAATAAAGAAGCATTTGCATTTATATAGTTCTTCCAAGCCATCTGACGTTGCTGCCAGCCAGTACCCAGAAACAGCTGAGCGTCAAACTGATTGTTACCTGGGGAAAATTAAGATAAGGGAGTAATCCCATGGATGAAAATGGCTTTGTTGGACCCATAGCGGTAGAGCCAACCAGGTAGGCAGAATTAACAAACCCCTGCCTGTTGCCAGTAATGAAAATGCCTTGCTTCTATACATCCTTGTTTTTTTAATACAATAAGAATGATATCTCACTCCTCCCCCAACTCGGATGGAGCATACCTTGATCTTCTACGGATCAGGCTGGTGTGTACTCTTGCATCTTTGGATGATTTAATGAGTGTATATGAATTAAAAGGTAATTCCATCCTATTTAATATGCAGTGCTTTGAATCCTAGAGGAGCTGCGATATATCACGATTTAAATGTGAACCACACAAGGTTGCTGACAATACCAGAATTCATGATTCACTGGTTGTTGCACACACGGGAGAAACATTGGTCCAATCATTTTTGTGTACCCGAACTTTTGCCTCATCACACCGATTGTTTCTTATGATAATTTACTTCTGAGCTAATTTGTCACCTTGCAATATAGGTCAGAATTGCTGGAGAATAGCACTCCCTCATTTGTTTTCGGTAGCAGCATAGAACAGGTAGAGTGCTGCATCATATGCCAGCTAAATGGTGGCATGCAAACAGACCAGCTCCCGGCTACATACACGGCGAACAAAAGAGTGCCATAGGTGCCAGAAACAGGGTAGAGATCTGAGCTGTCTGATTTAATGGCCGGGTGACTTTAATGATAATGGCCTCTCTGTCCCTCTGTCTCCCTTAGGAGCTCAGTTGGATGACAGGAAACAAACAGTGCTCTGACACTTCCCACTAATTAGCATCATTAGCATACAGCCATTATGTGGCTGGACAGTAGCATGACAGGGCTCTCAGAAAAGCTACAGCGGTGACCTTTGGTGGACAACACCAGCTGTCAGTAATTACCCATAGCATTGGCCAGGGGGCTAAAAAAACTGACTCCTTGTCCTTGAGGGCCTACGGTGCTCAGGAACGACTCTCTTTTTATGATCTGCCTGTAAGTGAGATTATTTATGGAGAAAAAAAAAGAAAGAAACGTGGTCACACGCTCAAAGGCAAGTATGCTGTTGTTTCTTAACCTAAAAATGAAGAACCTTAAAGTTTCATAGGCTTTAGGCAAAGCTTTAACTAAAATGTGTGACTAAACTGGGAGATGCGCCTGCATATTTGCTGCCGGGGGCCTGTGTATGCACACTGTTGACAAATATTCTACACAAAGTGGGAAATAATGACATAAAACCATTGCCCTACAAATCCCAATTTTAAGGTTACTCCATTCTCTGCCTAAGTGCCAGTAATTGTGAGTAATTGTTTGCCACAGATATCTTGAGCTTCTAACAGTTTTTAAGCAGTGTTGACTGTATGACTTCATGTTCCCTTTCATCTCGGAGCACAATGTCTGTGCTGATGAGAGTCAAAACAACTCTGAGCACTGGTATTGTGATAAAGGTAATTTGAAACATCAAAAATAATGTTTATAAAATTCTTCGCATAGAGATGAAATAGTAACCTGGTGCAGTGATACTTAAATACAATAACCTCCCCCCTTCCACGTATAATCATAAACCAGGTACACATGAACGCACGCAAAAGTGTTTGCACAGAATCACAGACAGCTTACTCTAGTTATACTCGTGAGTCCTGTTTGTCGATGTGATGCATTCCCAAGATTAAAACCTTAACCCTCAGGGCTATGTTCCTCACCCCACCTTTACGCTAACCTTACCCTAAACCAGCCCTCAAACAGCTCTTTTAAAGCCTGGAGACGGGCCAGTGTGTCCTACTTCTCTGCAAATGTCTCCACTCTCAGGGTCTGAAACTCACACTAGTCAACACACTTACAAAGAAACCACACACATCAGCAGATCTGCCCTTCCTTTTACAGTATACACTGACTTTTGATTTAAACTCACACTTTTGGATTCCAGCAGTTGTCAGAAGTTTCCCCTGTGGTCTCCTGCCTCACAAGTTTTTATTCTGTCTTTTGACATTTTGTTGTTTCTTTCAACAGGAACATCCGTTATGAAAGTTACCGCATCAGATGCTGACGACCCTACATATGGCAGCAGTGCCAGAGTGGTGTACAGTGTGCTGGACGGAGAAAAGTTTTTCACTGTTGATAAACACACAGGTAAGCATGATGAAAATCACACATGCTGCACCGCATGCCCTTGCTGTTTTTTTGTTGGGGGGTGGGGGGTAGGCTCCTTTTTTCTATAGATCCTAAAGCGATCTCTGGCTAAGAGACCATAATTCCCAGATCAATCAAAATTTGTGGCCAGACACATAAAATCAATTTTAGCAACTTTTAACGTTTTAGCCAATAACTACTGGCTCCTCTTCGCAAATACTGAAAATACCGTATGGCATAAATTGCTTGGCTCAACACACTGTTAATAACAACCTTCAAGTCTGTCTTTGAAGAATTATTTATTTTGTATAGTAAGTAACGTGCGAGAAAAACATGATGATGAGCAACAACATACTGTATATTACTTAGACATTAAATATGAAAAAATATATATATATTATTACACATTATGTCGATGTATATTTTCCCCAACAGCTTTGGCTTCATTTATACCAGCTATCATATTGATTTTTTTAGACTCTGCTTGTATCCACCAGACCAAATACACTGGTTGTTGAGTGCAGTAAAGCGTAAGAGTTTACATTTTTTTTGCCCCACTAATGCTAAGGATCTAAGAATAACACATTTGTTTAAGTAAACACCTACTGTTATATCAGAATCCCAGGGTTATAGTTCACAAGATCAAGATTTACTCCACAACGAACCTGCCCCGGCTATAAAATGTAAAATTATCATATAGGAATGATATGGCTTAACCATCAGTGATGCGGGGCTAGCTTACCATTGATGTTGTCTTCAAATGCCCCTCAAGGGAAAACCGCTGTTTTAATGATTCATGTTTTGGTCTCCACCACACTGATTTGGTCAGTCTGGATGCCTGGAAGATAAATGGCTCCGCCTTGGTGGGACTAGTCAGGAGACTGGATGGTTCATTCCAGCTTCTGTTCCCCATTCTACCCACCCCCTGTCCCCATTTTGTAGGCGGACGGGCCAGCGTAATAGGTGCGAGTCTAGAAGGTCAAAATGTAGAGGAGACAGAACTGCTGTGAAATCTGCCTCATTAATATCACTCTCGCTCACCTTGACAACAAACCGAACAGCAAATCACTGTAATATTTTCTGTCACTTTGACCATGCAGGAGTTGTCTGTAGGTGTTTTTGAGTATCTGAGTCAAAGGGGTGATTTTACAAAGACTGCACCATAGATATAACATTTGAAAGTACATCATATTATGATTGAATACATACATAGTCAGCGATAAAAATAGTAATTTAATCAAATTTAAATAGCAATACCTACTGACCACATTTACATATTGATTTTACTGTTTCACTACTGATTATTCTGTTAATGTTACATTTAATAGTAGACTTCAAAATTGTATTCCTTCATACAGGAATACAGTGTTTGGGATCAACCTCACCGAGTTATGAAAAATGTACATGGGTCCTAAAATCTCCTTAGGTTTTTGTAAAAAGAACAGAATTATAACAAATATAGGTGAAATATGAGTTACTACTGAGTCTGCCTCAAGGCCTCAGGAGGCCTCTTGTGCTGGTGTGTGTTCTTGCATGTTATGCCTCAAAACTCCAGAAATATATTTTCGAAGCTTCCACTTCTCAAATTGTGTGAAACACTCATGTGCAGTTGTGCCGACTGCTCGTTGTTTCTTGTTGATGATAGGATTTTTGGTCTGTGCTAACACAGAGCCACTTACTTCCTCTTCTGCCTCCTTCCAAAACAAACCAGCAAGAAAGGAAGCTTCCGTTTCTTAATGGCCATGGGAACAAGGAGGTAAACACAAAAAACAACAAAGGTTTAGTATATGACTGCATTTTTTGAATAAAGAAAAGAAGAAAAGAACTGTACCTTTCCCAGGTGTCATCCATGTCTCAGGTGGCTGCTCTGCATGCTAGCAATACATTTGTATACAGCTTTTACTTCAACATCAGAGTGCAATGGAAACTCCTATGATAACATATCGGGACACATAGGGACAGATCATAGGTTGCTGATAGTGCACACTGTCGCAGAGGAAATGAACAATGACAGGTGCAAGAGGCAAGCTACCACCTTAGCTTTCAATTCAGAGAGTAGTCATGAAGGCCCAAATTGTAGAACAGCTGTTTTGTAAGTGCGCAGTAAGGTTAGATTTCCACCACATAGCCAGATGAAAACAGACATGCAATCGATGTGGGTAAAGAAAATGAAACATCATCATTTATTTTCTATTAATGTAAGGCATTACCATACTGAGGCACTATTTCACAGTCGGTGTACGCGGCTCCATTACCCAGTTTAACTGGTTAATATTAAGGCTACGTGCTACGCATTGGAATATGGACCGTATAAACATAACTGACTGCATTTATGAATACAGACTATTTAGAGTCATCTACATACAGGCTCTACCATGATGTTGGTGCTGTATACTAGTTATGGATCGGGGCTTTACTCTTGACAACCTTAATTTAGATACGTTCCCTCTGGCCTTTGGTGGATGAAAGACGAGCATGTCATCTGCCTCCCTCCTTAACTCCAGTGCTGCATGTACTGTATTTTGGCTACTCAGAACATGGCCCAGGGCTAATTGTGACTGGAATCAGTGAATTGTGTACCCAACACAGTGCAAACCTCTGGGAGTACGACAGCACGCCAAGCCAAGGAAATGCATCAATAGGTTCTGGAAAATCCTGTGGGGTAATGTGGAATTATATTACTACTGCAAAGTAAACCAGCTAGCTACTGATTCTGCTGCTACTGGGCCGACAAGGAGAATGTGTCTTTTAAACCAAGAAGGATCACGTGCTAGTTTGTGAGAATGTGACAGAGACATAAATAGAGAGGGACATATAAAAAGAGAGACCAAGGGACTGGCTCTTTGAGCTCTTTGAGTTTTTTTCTGTAAACTTTACACAGAGAATGTCATATACTTGTCCCCTTACTATGACAAGACTTTACGGTCCAGAAATCACATCTAGCATAACCTTTTACCAGCATTGATCAGAATGTCTGTATTTGGTCATATTAAACTGACCAAAAATTGGTTCCACAAATCTTCAGCCGAACGTCGGGAATTCCACTTTATCGTTTTAGGATTGTTAAGTTCACTGGAGGACCGGTGTGCCTCAGCTCAGTCAACAGCCTGTTTCTAACTGACCGCTGATTCTGTTCAAATGCAACAGAATGTGCACCGTGGGATGAATTAAGTCATTGCATTTGTCTGTGCGTTTCCTAACTCTCCGCTTGCGTTATATCACTTTCTCTATGTCCCTCGTTTTCTCTTTGGAAACCCACTTCTCAGGTTTGAGTGCAGTTTTCTCCATCATGGAAGAGCAGTAATGCTGTTCAGGGTGGCTGAAGCGGGCCTTCACTCTGACCCTATATATTATTCATTTTAACACAACTGAGCCATAAAATGGTGTATAGGCAGAGGCGCAAATATGACACAATCTCTTCCATCCAGCCTGTCTGAGAAGGTGAAATGGAATGTGCTGCACTTGTGTGTCCATAATACAGTGCTTAGCAGAAGTTGCTATTCAAACTGAGAGGGGAAATATAGCTAGTTATGGCATAAGCGCTAACCACTAACGTAACCTTTCCATTGGCCTCACTTACTACTCCCACTCTTCCCCACTCTCACTCTCTCTCCGGCTCTCTCTGTCTTCACTCTCTCCGCCATACCTCAATCATTAGGGATCATCATGACGGCAGTGGCGGACCTGGACCGCGAGACGCAGGATCGTTACGAGTTGGTCGTCAAGGCAACGGACATGGCAGGACAAATGGGCGGTCTCTCCGGCTCCACCACGGTGACCATAGTGATCACAGATGTTAATGACAACCCACCGCGCTTCCCACAGAGTAAGTATATCCCGCACATTCTCTTACTGAAGGCCGAGAAGAAGATGGGGAGACACATCAGGAGAGGGAGGAAATAGCAGGGAGGAAAGAGTCGGAAATTACTAAGAGGGTAATTTAAGGAGTGAGAACCAAGAGAGGGATGAAAACATGGAGAAGATGATGAAAGACACACATTATAGTTTGCAACCTGTAGGCCACTGACACCAATAAACAACAGCCCCACAGTGGCCATGCTGAGTGGCTTTCATGTTGTCCAAGAAAATCACCTTAATCTTAAATTTATGGGCCAGTCAAACCCGCAGCCCATAACAAAGTAGTCCATCAAATGTGGAGAACTGATGCGTTCCATTGCACATTTGATCATTCTTTTTAAGCGAGGCTCAAAAGGGAATCGAATCAATACAGTTGATTGTTCCCTCATTGTTATGTTATGGATGTATGACGATGAAGTGGTCTTTGGGTTAGATGGTTTACAAACATACTGAATACAGTTGAATTATTTAAACCAAAAGTCTGGTTTATTTTTTTCATACTATACCAACAAGTGAAAAATAATAAAAAGTGAGCGTATTTGAGGTTTTCCACCTTTTTAAAGGAAACACCCTAAGTGGTTTTATTATCTATCACAGACACATTATCATGCTGAATGCTAGTCCTAACTAATTAGTTTTTTTGAATAATTTAATGCATCCACTTTCATTTCAGCCATTTATTTTGTCTGATTTTTTGGAGTTAAACCATAACACTATTACTTTTGGTACAGTTGGAGGAACAACATCTCACAGTCTGGTTGATTGTATTTGATATGTCTCCACACACCTTGTCTTATTTCTATATAAATCCTTTTTTCATCTCAGTAAGTCATATTTATCCAGTCAGAGGGATAAACCCTGCAGGATTATAGTATCTCCACTCTATACTATGGGGAGTAGATAGAGTTTGGAAGGCAGACTCATAAATAAGATGCAAAGGAAGATGACACTATATGTATATATATATATATATATATATGAGGACTTTGATTTTCTTTTTTTAACATAATGTACTGCTGGGGAAAAATTAAGTTATATTTTCTTGCTTTTATCTTTTTTATCTTTTTCACAATGAACTCGGGCAAACCTTACACATTTCCCCTAGTCTTTTTCTGTCATTTGAAATGTATTTTCAGATTTAGGATTTACAATATGTGTCAGCACGAATTAATGTTATCTAATACCTGGCTTTAATTCCATACATACTTTATTATATTAAGACAATCACAATACAGTCTAAAAAAATAACTGAAATTTTAATTTAAGTTAAGTTTGTTTTAAATAATCAATCAGATTTAAGGCGGTCACTCTATAATTTAAGTAAAATATCCTAATATCCTAATAGTTTGGTAAAAGAGAAGGCTAGTGCCAAGTGTTACTTTACCACGAGAAACTTTTAATAAAAAAATCTGATAAAGTATTTTAACACCTTTTAATGTGTATGTAATGACTGCACTGACAGCAATTGCCTGAAGTCTACCTGTTGCATTAAAATCCCATAACTTAATTTTTCTATTACCCATCTCTTCCTCTCTTTCTGTCTTTATCTCTGTTATGATCTCATTCCCTTCCTCATCCAACTCTCCTGCTTCTAGCCCATAAATATCTTGTCTACCAATACCCTCACTTCCAATCCTCCTTTATCCATCTCCAGCCATCCATCTATCTTTCCTCTTCCTTCCGCCATTGGTGTATTCCCTCTTCTTCTTCATCTAACCTTTGTCTCTTTTCCTTCTTCTGTTGTGCTGCTCTCTACACCTATACTTGTACTGTGTTTTTTTTATGCCACTATATCCTCTTCGCTTTGCTAAACCTAATTCACCTTGTTTTATCTGTCCGTATGTTTTCCTCCTCCGGCCACCTCCTTCATATTCAGAGATGTATCAGTTTTCCGTGTCAGAGGGGGCGGCTATCGGGACACCGGTTGGACGCGTCATTGCCACGGATGCAGACATGGGAGAGAACACAGACATGAGCTATCTGATCACAGAGGGAGGGGAGCTCTTCAAGGTCACTACTGATGTAGAGACACAGGAAGCTGTTGTCTCCATCAAGAAGGTACAGTTAATTTAAAGCAATGCGGCGCTGCTTTTATTGTCGTCCATTAAGCCACTTTTGATTTTTAACAGTACAGAGGCAAAGTCATACAAATGACTTTTGACTCATATTAAATACCCACTTTTCATTGCAAACGGTGTTTGGTGATTACATCTTTCTCGCCCTCAGAGCAAGACAGCAGTGAGCTAAACGAATTACCTAAGAGTTGTTTTCTACATGTGCTATAAATGTTCAAACACAATTTTATATGCACCCTTGAAGTATGGTCACAGAAAAATCAGAGTCACTACCATACCCGGCATGATAGCCTCATTTCCTGTACACATTTCCTGTGTTTTTTGTCTTAATCTTTAAAGAAAACCAGAAGCCTTGTCACACACACACTACAGGCCCTGGTATCTCTGGCAGAATCTCATGAAAAGTGAGTGGGGTTTTGTTGGAAATCTATGGGAAGAAATCCATGTCGCTGAATTTGTATCATTTATATTAGAATTTGAATTGTTGAACTTGAATAACCAAACTGAAAAACTGAATAAAGATATCATAATTTGAAACTGATTTTTTGAATTTGGAACTGAATTCCAATATACTTGAAAGTGAATGTAATTGTATGAAATTTGCTCTTCACTGAAAATTCAACTCTATACACTTTCACATTGAGTTCACACAATAAAACCTCAAATTCAGTTCTTGCAATTCACTTTCAGTGGGGTATATATATATATATATATATATATATATATATAATATGATTGTTTGGGAAGAGCAGTCAAGTGCAGATTCATAGAACTCCTTTTCACATTGGGAGAGATCAAGAAGTAATGTACGGCAATGGCAGCCTGTGGCATGAGCCGAATTTATTTTTTTTTGTTTTTCATTCATTTTATTGTATTATTTACTCACCTACAATAAGAAAGTAGAGGATTATGTTAACATACTGCAATTTCATTCTTGCGATAATAACATGGAGGACAGTAAAGAGTGTATTTATGTCCCTTTTGATTTCAAAACGTTAAAAATCATAACCTCTGTGACAAAGGTAAATATATAAGATAATTGATAAACAAAACAACAGTAGAACCTGGTTGCATGGTTCCACAGGCTTCCAGGGCCACTGGGGGCATCCTGGCCTCTGTCAGCGTGAAAAGGAGTTCTGTGAATCTGCACTCGGTTGCTCCTCCTCACCAACTGGATGTATGTGGAAGTATATAGAGTTGAATTTTTATTCAGGATCAAATAGGATCCTGGATTCAGGATCAGAAAATGCATTCAGTAAAGTGTAGACCTCACAAAGGCCAATTTCAAAACAACATACACCAGAGTTTAGAGGAAAAGAATAAAACTGATTGTAAATGCGACGGATCCGCACCACAATTTAATGGGTTCTTGTCTGGCCCGTGCCCTGTCCCCCCACCAAGTTCAGCATAAATCGGTTTAGTACATTTTGTGTAATCCTTCTGACAAACAAACAAGCCAACAAACAAACAGACACGGTTGATTGCATAACCTCCTTGGCGGAGGTAATTTTGCTATTCAAATTAATTTTTTTTTTAAATGCAGTTATTCAAATTAAACAATAGAAATTCAAATTATGTTATTCATATTCGGTTTTATAATGCAATCATTCAAGTTGAGCAATTCAAATTCAAATGATGAAAAATTCAGTTTCTAGTTACACTAATTTTTTTGCCAGTAGAAATCAAAAAGTGACTGGGCCTCTGTTGATTAGCGTAAATGAATACTTTTTTTGCTCCCAGTAGTTACTGCAAGGCTTTCTTCTTAGTATACCAACTCTTTTGCCCCATTCAGACAATGTACATAGAAGAGAGGGAGAGAGAACTGGTCTTTGATGATTAATGATCATTGGTTGCCCAATGGGGTTTGACAGGTGCTGTCATTACTGTGTCTCTTCAGAAAGCTGAGATGTGTTCAAACTCCCCCCCCCCAATTTCCAATTTGTGACAAAAAAAGTGGGAAAAAAACTGAATCCTAGCAGTTGTATCTTGTCACTGAGAAACATAGATTTCACAAGTGTTTCTGACACATTGCTGTTGTGAATGGGGCCTAATGGTAACATGACCAATGTGACATTCGACAGCTGTGTTCTGCTTCAGTTGACTCCCACCAGGGTGGAAGTACTGGACATGGTGCCACTTTAAATAGCTGATGGTCTACTATCGAGCGAAACTGTTCATTTCGAATCCTTTTGTCTCTCAGCCACTGGACTTTGAGAGCAGGCAAACACACAATGTTGTGGTGGAGGCAGTAAATAAGCACGTCGACCCTCGCTTCGTGGACCTGGGCTCCTTCCGGGACCAGACCATCGTCTGTGTTAGCGTGTCGGACATAGACGAGCCACCTATCTTTCAACCAGCAGAGGGCGCTATCATGGAAGTACAGGAGGATGCCGAAGTCGGAGCGCTGGTTGGCGTCGTAACTGCCAGAGATCCAGATGTGAAGAATAAACCAGTCAGGTACGGCAGTGGATCTAAGACCAACTTCATGAGTAAAGAAAAATTCATTACACTGTTAAAATGGTTAAAAATGTGTATCAGACTTAGGACTCTGATGGTTTTTATTATTCCAAACCCTGATTAGTGTGTATTTTCTATATGTATAACACTGGCCAATATGTTAAAATAGTTATACTGGAATGAAAACCACTGCTATTTAAATGTAATGGAGTGGATGGAGGTGAGCTTTAAAAAAGAGAACTGTTTCTGACCCAGTAGTACTGAGTTTGTACTTGTCTATGTGTAATTTGATTTGGTAATTATACTAAATTTTCTCTCAATAAAAACCTCTTGGTTATGTTATATAAAAAATATATGAAAATACAGAGATATGATTAAAACTGTACTTAGATAGCCTAGGCACACAACAAATTTTTGCAACAGTAGGTAGCCTGATAAAATACAGTATATCAACCAAAACACTGGAAATAAAATATTGCTGTGTAAAGATAGCTGCACTGCAATAAATAACAACATCACGAAGTAAAGTTTTGTATTACAATGAGTAGCTCAATTTCATGTGGCTTGGCCAGGCACTGTAGCACTGCAACATGGGCAGCCATTACACAAGTCCACTATCATGCACTCCATGCATCTATTGTATGTTATGTTAAAACTGTAGATAGATTTTTAATGGAACAATATTTTTACTATGAAAAATTCAACTTTGAAAACTATAAGTCACTAACGGCAAGTAAATACGTAGGTAACTGATAGACTCAAGAGTAAAATCTTTTCTTTTAACAATTCCTCTTGAAGATGGAGTGAAAGCCCAAGCAAACAGTGAACGGTGGGACTTGTACAATGGATGAAGCTGTACCTTACGTCTCTTTTTTCCTCTCAGATCACTGTGTGTGATAAAAACAGTATCATCTGGTAATCTTCCGTACCAAGGTCTGTGGTTTATATGCCCTAAGAAGAGCAGTTGCAGTGTGAGAGTGGAATATAGATAAGGACTAAGACAGTCTCTCTGACAGAGTATACACCGACACACGCAGGGCCTGTGCAAATTACCTCGATTAAAAATGCATGAGGCTCAGAGTTCCAGGTGTAATAAAGTACAATGGCAGCGCTGTCGTTCACCAGTGTCTTGGCAGCCCGCAGCTGAGAGTGTGTGTGCGTGTGTGTGTGTGTGTGTGTGTGATACGTGTGAGAGCATATATGAGTATGTGTGCGTGTGGATGTGTTTGAGTAAGTGAATGGGCAAGTGACTAAAAGGGGGGCAAAGGGCTGGCCAGAAGCCACCCACAGGGCAAAGTTGGCAAGCTCATGGCTTCTGACATTAGACAACACACCCTCTTTAAACTCAATGTAGTCATGCACCCTGAGTGATGAGGTTTGAATGCAGAATAAGGCAGGTGCCGTAGATCTGATCATCGAGACCACCTTTTTCGGTGGGATATTCATTCTTCCACAACAAAAAACAATCTGCAAATGGAACTGCTTTTCATATATTAACTAAAACAAACACAAACTGAAAAAGGATAAGGATTCAAACACATAAATCAAACAAGTGGGAAACAGCTTACAAAAAGATGCACTTGTCAACAGATGCTCTTGAATACAGAATAACAGATTATTGTCAGCTTTAAAGAACACAAAGTAAATACTGCTTTGCTTATATAACGTCAAAGTTTGTATTTTTTTCCTTTGCCACGGACAGATCATGTTTTAAAGGACAGGGTGTTTGATTCTGATGCCGGTAGACTTTCTGTTTATGAGCAAAAGGATTGGTAAGAGACTAAAAGAAATACAGGTTATCTCGAGGGCATTTTATCCTAATGTAGTCAAACACTGACTAATAAACAGTAGCAGAAGTAGTTCATCTGAATCAGTTCCATATATTAACATTCATTGCCCTGAATAAATTGCAATTCAACACACCTACTATTATGTCAAGAATGAATGATCAGAAACTTATTTATTCCATGAGCTGTTCTCTGTACGACATCAATTAAGCAGGTTTTATATCCACAACATGTGACCACCATCCTCATGAGACCTAGAGTAGCTGGCCTGTCTGTTTGTCAGAGAGGCCTTAAGAGCCTATAATGCCCATGGTCCTTTTTTATGGTCTATGTGGGCACGAGTAGGCCAGCTGTGTGTGTGTGTGTGTGTGTGTGTGTGTGTGTGTGTGTGTGTGATGAAGGAGAGGAACTAAGAACAAAGAAGCATTTCAGCAGATTTTTGTTGACTCACCAATCTTCTGAGAGAGCCAAGTACCCCCAAAAAAGGAACGATGCATTTGTGGTTTTCCAGAGTGCACAATGAAAATTTAATGGTTTGTTTTTTACTCTGAATAGGCAAAGAAAGGGTCAGTGTATAACCTCCCACAGTTAAGGCACACAGCACACAGACTTGTCACATGACCTGTGACAAGTCTCCCGTAAATGCCTTCAAAATATAATTACTTTGAGCTCATGAAAACAAAACAAAACAAAACCTTAAATTACTCTAAAATTGAAATTCCTATATAACCATAGACTCTTATCAGCTTCCTCTTAATTACTGCTTCTCTTTCTCAACACCTGTTTCTTCCTTTTCATGTCTATTGTTGCAGGTTCTGCATTGACCGGACCACAGACCAGGAGATGATCTTCCATATTGATCCCGATTCCGGAGCCATCACCCTGGGCAAGATTTTGGACCGTGAGACCGCAGGCTGGCACAATATCACTGTGAAGGCAGTAGAAGCAGGTACATTGCTTTGTATTTCAAATTATCACACTAGATTTCTACTGCTGGGAAAAGTGTGGTATTATTTATTATCTTGGGAATTTTCACCCTGTCAAAATTATTGGACATTACTGAAAATACTCTATGAATTCACTTTTTAATAAGCGTATCTAACTCTGCTGGGTACAATCTGATCCAAAATGTAAAATAAAATAAAATAAAATTGAGAAATCATTCAAATTCATTGTTACAAACATTTGCAATAACAGTTATTTTCTCTAGTCATTCTTCTGATCCCACTGAGGGAAAAAACTAAGGCTACAAAAACAAAACTCAGATAAGTGACAACTAAAATCTCTCAAAATGCAACCACTCTCATTCTTTTGAACAATTTACAGCCCAGATTTTAATACAAGAAAGTTATAACTTCTCTGATGATTGGCATGCTTTGTCTACAGCCAGTGCCTGCCAGTGATGGAGACTAAAAGTTGAATTAGCTGTCCAACATTTGTCAACTCCCACTAGGGGTGATAAGGGGAGACAGACAACCTCAAAATGCTGTGATCATTAGCTACTAAAGCTTTTGGCACATTTTCAGCAGCAGAGTGTTGGTGCTTTCAGCTTTTAGAAAGACAGAATAGCAAAGTAATGTACGTCAGTAGAAATGGACATAAGATTTTGTTGTAAACAACTTTATCATCTCAGAACAAGATACAGTCTTGGGATGAAAATTCATTAATAACTCATAAAAATACCAACATCAGTAACTCTAAGTAGGTTAAATGGACAATATTCTGTATATTACTGGCATGAATTTATGTAAGATATAGTTTAACATTCTCTAGCATGCACTTATGCTTGTTTGACTTGCGGATGAAAAATAAGCATTTTATGTGTCTGTGAGCTGGTCATAATTGAAAATTTGCCCTTTTTACTCCAAAGTTCTCAAACTTTGTTAATGTAAGCAGAACACTCGCAGAATCATAAAACATAGATCATTTTTGTTAGTATTATTTCTTATTCCAGCTTTTGTTAGACCTGTCATTTCTGGGGTGAGAGCAGCTTCCAATAATTTATTTTGAATATTGGTGTTCCTGCCTTCTTTCCCCCCCCTTTCTTCTTCACAATCGGGATCACAGATGGCATTTATCCTGCTTATTGATCAACTTCACAAGCTAGACAGGTTGTAAGGGTTGAAATCACACTAAGTCAGTTTTCATTTGTTCTGCCAGCCCATCAAGGACTGTCACAATTGTAGTTAAGAGCACTTCGGACCCAAAAGCAGACACAAGACAGGCTGGCGTGGTGAAGTACTTTAATTAAAAAAAAAAAAAAAAATGTGATTATAGTAGATAGTAGATAACCAGGACCAGGCAGATGAGATGACAGGCAAGCAGGAACAGACAAGTGGATCACACGAAGAACACAAATGAACGTAACTAGGAACAAAAGCAGAGGATCAGATGCTGAATGGGGACATAGGGCTGGTATAAGAACTGGAGATGAGAAAATGAAAAACTGTGTGTGTCTGTGCGTGTGTGTTTATGGGCAGGGAACTTCAGGTGACTGCAGGGCTGATGATAAGGGGGACCAGGTGTGTAAATGGGCGCAGCAGTCGGTCGAGTAAGGACAGGGAGAGAAGTCTGAGGATATCTGGTGGGTACAGTGAGCTGAGGATGGAAAGAGGGGCCAAGGAGCACAGAGGGACAGATCATGACAAGGAAATCATAGTCTGAAGTGATAGCCATCAATGCATTCAATTTCTGATACTAGGGGGAATATACAGTCCTCATTTTATACCTTTTCCAAAAGCTGACAAACACATCATTGAAAATGAAGGAAGAGCTTCCATGTTTTCATCACGTTGGTTCCTTTTGTCACAGCAAAGAACATGAAAAATGTAATAACTTGGGGAAACTGGGAAGTTATTACCATACCATTAGAAGTAAACTTGAGAAAGCAGGAGGCCTGGTATTGCATACTTTTTCAATCTTATACAGATGAAGTGATTTGGGGATTGCAGTGAAAGCAGAGGATATTGCATTCTGCATCTAACTAGTATCCACCATTGCATACAGGAAGGAAGAAGAAAACAGTGCACATAAACAAAGCTGATTGTAAGATGTCCTTATATTTGTTATTCTCTCATATAGCCCCAGACTGTAATTGCTATACAGCCTAAACTGTATAGTAAGCAGTCTCACCCAACATAAAAATAAAGACAAAACTAGACTTTCTATTTCCTTTTTTTCAACTTGTAATTCCCACTGCAATTAAGGCACTTTTGTGCTCTGCCTTTGTGCTTGGCATTATGTCATAGACACATTTTAATGTTAATTGAACATTTAAAGCGGCCCTACCCCTTCCAATATCAGACATAAACACATGCCTGGACCTGATAGATAAAGCCTCTCGCATTGCCTTCCAGTGAAACATCCAGACAGACAGAGTCAGTGGTCAACCCCATCAAAATTCCCATCCAGAATGTTTCTTTATCACCTGTTAGCTTGCAGAGCCCTGACAGCTATAGATGCACAGACACGAAAGAGAGAAGGAGAAAAAAAAGGCACTAGAGAGATGGGGAATATAGGAGGGGATGGGGGGCAAGCACTTGTGAAGAAGCTAGCTCGAGTATTTTAAGAAAGGACTCCACTTTCTCCGTAATGATTTTGTTCCTCATTTTTGTTGGGTCCCTGCGCTCATTAAGGCTGGGGAGCCACAAGGTCAGCTTGTCTGAGGACATTGTTAAAACTAGAGTTTTGTGGCACAACCCTTAATTATAGCCCCAGTTCATTACTGACCTTTGAACCATTGTATTGCCACTGTATCAGTATTGGACAAGTGACAACAGCTTTCTTACAATGCTTCATCTCTGTGCCCTAGGATTTAACCCCAGCTACAAAACTGCGAGAAACACACTAAATGCCAATTACCACATACAGTGTCTGTGGGCTAAGTAAAGAGCTTTCAGTTCAACTGCAAGTATGAACATACTGTAATGATGCGCCACCAATCAAACAGATACACACACAGCATGTCCTCAAATTCAACCAATTAAAAATAGCAACTGCTAGCATGTCTTCCTACAGACATTGTCACTGTAAAAGAGGACACAACCTCTCATCTGTATAGTACTTGTCTCCCTTCCAATGAACACAGAACCTCCTGAGTACAGAAGTAGCATTTAACTGCACTGTCACTAGCCAGGGTACTCCTACTTCCTCCCAGTCTTCTCCATAGAAACATATCAGGCTAAGTTGGAGTGACATATAATTTTTGAGAACTGATAGCAAGTATGATATCACCTTGCAAAACTGTTTTTTTACCCAGACAGGTAGGCCAAAAAAAAGAGCATCGCCCTGAGGGCAGGAAGATACCGAAGTAGCTGGAAAGTCTTTATCTCTTGCACTGTTACGGGGAGGAGACATTTTCAACAGCATAACTTTTCCTTTCCGCTGTCTGGCAAACAAATGCACACTAAAGAGCAAAGGGAGAAAAAGCAAGCCCCACAATATGTCTCACATTAAACTAGGATTCAAAATGAGATGGAATTTAGTCAGCGGGTACTCAAAACAGCATATGATTCTGGAGAATTGTGAAGTATCCTCACCTCAAAGTGTTGAAGGATTTTCTAAACTAAGTTTGCAACTTATTGCCAAGACCGAAAAAAGTACCACACCGACAGAATGATGGAGGCCCTTCACACTTTTCAGTCACCAGCCGAAGTGTGTTGGCAGAGACACTGTGAGGTTAGGACCACCGCCAGTTTATCTCTCAGTGCTCAAACAAAGCATGCTGAATATTTCCTTCCCGAAAAGGGCAACTCTGATAGCATTACTCACTTCTACAGGAGTAATATTGACAAATACAGTCTTGTAGAACATCACAAGATTTGTTTTGACATCGGTGAATGAAAAAGCACCTCACTCATGGCTTATCAAGAATACAGAAGCAGAGCTAAGAGGTTCAGAGTGGTACTGCCAGAAGCATTAAAACTTCTTATTATGTGCCCTCACTGTCCCTTAAGTTCATTCAAAGGGTAATTGTTTTACGATTACAGTGAATCCAGACTGATAGCATAGACACAATACTCAATCATGTCACATTTTAATCCATCTCAAAATTTTCCAAGGAATATACATCTGCATAGAGTAGCAGGAGAATCCCTTAGAATATATTTTCTCTATAAAGAACAGATGGAGGTAAAGTTCTTTTTATACAGTCACCTGCTTTGGTGTTATGAAAGGAACTAGTGTGACTAGTATTTCTGGATTGCTCTAATTGGTCACTTGGTTGAAAAAGTCGTGTAATTTGGATCATGTTAACATGAGTAGAATTTAAACCAGGTTGTTTTTTTGTATAGATGGAACGTCTAATTGCAATTTTATGCGTTGGTTTGTGGTTAAAGCTCAAGCAAGGTTGTTGCTTGCATTCATTTTGTCCGAGAAGGTTTTTTTTTTTTGTCATGGAAATGAATTAAAAGCAGCCAGCACAGAGAAAAGCCATGCATTTAGAGACATGTTTCAATTCTCCTTGGTATATCAGATATGTGTGTAGTCCCAGTTGCTGAACCTGTTTAATCTTGATAGTGGTGAAAATGATTTTCCTCATTTGTTGGCTGAATATTGTAATGGAAATGAGCATCTCTCAGTGTAGATGGACGTCTTGGGAGAATACTTTTCTTTTTTTTTCTCTTCAGTGTTAACTGTTGAATTGTGAAATTTTAATGTTTCACTAAGCACCATATAATTTGCTTATTTTACTCAGTGTTTTGAATAATTCAGTGTTCAGAATACCTTGAAATATTTTGTGTTGTTAGCATGAGGGGTATTTACAGCTGTTAGGTCTTAAACACCCAAAAACTGAACAGAATTTTTTCACACACTGTTGAGTGTGTGTAATATTGGAACTATGCAGTTGAAGACAAACAACCTTAATACTCTGTAGCCTCTGTGACTTCATAGTCGGGTCTCTTGATCAGTAAATAGAACAGAAACAAACACTGTTGAGTACATCTTGTTTTCTCATCCTGCCAAAATTGATATTTTAAAACAAACTTTTTCTTCCAGCAAAGGAAGTATTTGGTCACGAGCAGCTTGACAATCATGATACACATCCTCGAACATGCATGCAGGCATGTGCATTTATGAAAAGACATACACACACACACACACACACACACACACACACACACACACACACACACACACACATACATCCTCTCGCTGTCTTCCCTGAAGTTATGTCAGTATAATTCAGTGCCTGAGAAAACCACTGTAGTCATTCTGAAAGATTGGCAACAGCTGGTGTGTGTCGCACAGATGCAGAGCCCGCCAATAATCTGTTGAAATCCTTTTATTCTTCTTCTCTATCTGAAGACAGATTTAGAACAGCACCACTTGGTCCAGATGAATGAACCTGTCTGGCTGAATAACTCTTTTTTCCCATGGAGAGAATTTTTGGGTGGGTAGCATTGGGGCATTCTCACTCTGTCTCATCTGTTTTCAGTTTTGGGAATTTGAAATGTAATACGAGTAACATCTAATGATTGCTGGTTTTCAATTCTGGCACAGCGGGGACAGCAGCATAATATAGAGACAAAATTAGAAGAGGAAGAAGACAGGAGATATTTAGCACTGGTGACGCTCTCTGTGCGTTTATGTTCTTGCTGCTCAGGCAAAAAGCAGTCAATTAAAACCCAGCATTGATGTGAGGATTATACTATTAGTTGAGGCCAGCATTCTCATTAGCTGCTGTGCCACCATTGGTTAGAACTGTGCGGTGAGAGAGCTTGAGAATTTGTCTACTATAGTCTGCTGATTATCATTTAAAGTGGCTGTATTTGGTATACCTCTCTTGTCTTTTTCCTCTAACCGCCCTGTGGCCCATCTCTATGTCAGCTGTTATAGTGCCTGTCTTTGTTGTGTGAGGGTAACTTTAAAAATTGGTGTGAGGTTGAATTAGAGGACAAGTCATTATAAGTCTTGTGAATCAAATATTTTATAGAGAGAACTCGAGGGTATTCCCAAGCATCCGTCCCCGGGGCCATTAGAAGACAAAAGTAAAACAGCAAAACTACAAAGTTATAGTTTTCTCCCAACAAGAGACCTTGTGCAATTTTGCAAACAATACATGTCATTTTCTGGAGAGTTTTGGTTGTTTTAAAAAATAATGTAATTTTATTCACGGTGTCAAAAATAGAAGTACTGAGAGGTCTAAACAATAGAGCTAACAATTGGATATTTTGACTACGAAGGTGCTCCTTCTCTAACCTTAACCATAAACACAAATTTCCTTAAATTTACCTATGTAGTTGCACAGTAGTTGCCCATATTTATCCATTTTCCATTTGGCTCACACTTGCCGAGGTTAAAATTGCATAGAACCTTTTGAAACAATAAGAAAATGTTTCTGTTTTTTGTTTTTTGTTTTTTTTTACAAAAGATGTAGTTAAATTTAGTAGATATAAGGGCCTACCACATCACTGCATTTATCCACTGGTAATAGTTACTTACAACTACTTATAACTATTCAATTAAAATTGCAAACTCTACCCTGAATCACTTCAGTGTCAGTGTAGTTTTTTCATATACATGCATCAATAATTTCACATTGCGAAGGCTCTCATTTTCAAGAGCCAGGTCACTTAATTGCACTTAACTATCTGCTATATTTACATAATTACAACAATTTAAATTCATTCACTGCAATTCTTTCAACTGCAAGGATTTATTTGTGTTTTTCCATCACTGGGTAATTGTGAGTGGCTGCATGTTGTTACGTTTTCTGTAGGGTGCCACTCAAATGTGTGAACTGGGTGGTGACAGCTGTGTAGACTCATTTATTCATAAGCTGTGTACTCTAATTAACTAGGATATCCAGACCAACACTTGAAGCAACCAGATAACTCATTTAACACCGAGATAATGTTCTCATTCTCCCTAACTCAAACTCACATGGACACACGTGCGTGCACATGCTGGGGCTTCGGGCTCCCCTCTGTACTGTTCATAGTGTTTTACGAGAAAAATGGCAGCTCTGTCAGACATTATCATATGATTAAGAATGGGAATTAAGATTCAAGGAGAAGTCGAGCTAATTTGAAGTGGGTTTTGATTGTACTAATTATATAATCTTCTCCACTCCCACATTTACATTGTGACCCATTAAGAAAATGTCTTGAGTGCATTATGGTGTTATTTCTTGTTTTATCTAGTTTAAAATGGCATGAGAAATAGAATTACAGCTCTACATTTGCAATTTCATCAAAAGCGTTTATTTGTCATTATCATCGTGCTGGGGTTTGTCTCTTGCACTAGACTATTAAGCAGCTATAGACTATAGTGTCATTATCAGATTGTGAGGACCAAGAGACAAAAATGGATTATTTGCTACCATTTTAATGTCACTCACTGGTGCCAGAAAGCATCATTCAGGTAATGGGTGTAATTTGAGGAGGCATTAGATTAAAACCCTTTGGCACTTAGTCACAATGTAAAAACCAAATGCCTGCTTCCCTTATAAAAAAAACAAAAAACCTGCAGCCATCTGAGTCTTGTCTCTCTCATACTGAGAGCAGACAAGAAGAGCATGAAGAATCTGCTCATGGAGTCTTACACCTCGTGTACAACAGCCTCTTATGGCAAAATCAGCGGGCTAGCAGGATGTAGGTAGCAGCTGCAGTCCTCTGTCAGCGACTGCACTGGAAATGTTTGGCCAAAAGACTGCGGGGTGGTCAGTTGCATTTTGGCAGAGCTCGCAGCCCAATACATAATCCCTGTAGCTACACACATACAGTAAGTCGGAGGAAAATTGGCTTGAAATATAAAAGTATGCTTTGGTTTGCAGTTGTGTGTGCAAAGCGTAAATGAAACATGGGCCGTTTGAAGCCTGTGTAGACAGCTGTACTGATTAAAGTAAAAGCATATCTGCACTGTTGGATACACATTAGGGGGACGACTGAAAAACTGAAAAGCCCTCAGTGTACACAGTCTGTTACCTGCTCAGAAAAAAACAGGATCAGAAGCTCAGTCATTCATTTGCCAGGCAATGGTGTAATGTGGGACTGTCTTACCCCTATGGTAAACCATACATCTGTCACCGCTCTTTACACTCTATAGAATTAGACCGGTTTTGTTGAAATGTTGTCCTTCTGCCTCTCCTATAGATAACCATACCATGGCGTCCCACTCACCAGTGAGCATTCGGATTCTGGATGTAAATGACAATCCTCCTGAACTGGCCACACCGTACGAAGCTTCTATATGTGAAGATGCACAACCAGGCCAGGTAAGCTTTTCTTGATGTATGTTATCTGTAAGAACTTATTGTGTGCTTTTATCAAGTCAAGATTAGATTGACTGAACTAATATAAGATTGCTGTTTGCTGAGCAACAAGATGAAAGCTGTGGTGGTCAAGTTTTTGCAGCTTTACAGATTGATCCCCAGCTTCATTAGCACTGACGATGATAAAGACAGAAGTCAGGGCACTTGAAAACAGTGTTGTACCAAAGCACCAATATAATTCATTTACACAGTAAGAAAAAAAGATTTGTTACAGTGCTAAAAAGAAACTTATTGCTTGTGGGTAAATCAGTTTGAGGCCAGTAACAAAAAAACAGTGCCTAGCCTGCACATTATTGAGCACAGCACATTCATTCATGTACAAAACCTAAAGCTAATTATTTATCTGAAGGGAACTCAAGCGTACTTAGCCGTGGAATGTATATTAGAACATCAATGATTCTGTCTTGCAAGAAATACACTTAACACACAGACACATACACACACAAACACACACACACACACACACACACACAATTTACAAATTAAAATCATTATCACTCACAGGTATAACACAGTTGCATATCTCATTTCAAATCAGTATTTCTAATATTCTTCATTTATTGGTCTTTAAATAAAAAACTATATTGTTAAAGATTTTTGTTCACAGTTTTTCAAGTCTGTCTTAAAAACAATAGTCAGGTTCCCATATGTACATTGAAACAGTTCCTGCTTGCTGTAATAATTCCTGCCGTTCATACTGGGCATTAAAAGATCCCCTCCTAATGCACTGCACCTGTAATTAATGGGGGACGAAATCCACAGGCCTGACTTCTATCTCCACTGAATATATTGTTAGAAGAACTGTTTGTATCCATGTTAATGTAGATGCCAAATACTGAGACCAGTATCCTTCCTTCTATGACCTCATTTGAATAAGATTAAAATGGTGGGTCAAAGTTAGCAGTATGGTTTCAGGCCGGTCTTTAAATTAGTGGCATTTTCTGTTTCATACATAGCCTGTATGGATAGTATGTAAAATGAATGAAATAGAATATGTAGTGTCCTTCTTTAATCTACATTACTCTTGAAATCTTGATAGTCATTCTAAATAAATCATAAGAGACTCATCTACCATATTAAATACTCTGTGAAAAGAAACATGGAAGGACTGAAGTGAAAAACATGATATTTCAATGATGTGTAACAAATGGATGGACACCTATGGTGTTTATGTTGCAAAGGTGTGTAGGTCATACAATAACAACAGGTGGACAGATATTCATTTAGGATCCAGCCAGGTGTTACTATAAATCTCCACATAAAACTTCAAAGTTAAGAAAATTTTATCGGCGATAATTCTGGATTGAATTTCTCTCCCACTCATATTCACCAGCCTATTTTTTGTCTATCCAGAACTGCCTCATTATTTGAATTACTTTTGTTTGGATCACTTTCAGTTCCACAACATGATCTTTACGAGACTTTGTACTAAACACAATTAATAACTGAGCATCTGTGCAAAGGCACACTTTTTGTGTTAGTGTCAGAAAAAAAACTTTTTCTAAAGAACATATTTATTTTCTTTTTTCCCTCAGTTGTCTTCATGCTGGATGCAGATTAAAAAGCAGAAAGATTATGTCGGAATTGTGTTTGTTTAAACTAAGTAACAGGATTTGAGGAATTCATTTTTGAATGAATGCAGTTTGCAGAAAAGTTTGCCTACCAGAAGGTTTTCTGCATGTCATTTAACTTCTTCATAGAAGACATTAATTATCTATTCTTACAAAAGCTACAGTCAGACTGTAGTTCTGCATACAGTGTTTTTGTACCTATTTAACAATGCAACACAAAAAGTGAGACAGCAGTTAGAACAACGAATCACAAATTCCTAAATGTCAAACATGTGAACTTTAAGAGAACAGCAGGTGCAACCAGAGAACAAAATTAAATGCTGTAATTATTTTTACATGCATCATTACCTTGCTTCAATCAAACTGTGGGTGTGTGTTTTTAAAAAATCAAGACAAAAGGGAGCAGCAATCCAGCACCTTCCACTGATCACCATTAAAAATGGACAAAGTCATTAGTGTGTTTTACTCTCCTTACATAGTCAACAGGCCCTGGGCTAAGTTAGACCCAATTATCATGTGCAGAGCAAAGGAATAATTAAAAAAGCAAGGCTTTAAAATGGGGCCTCCATGCTGGAAGCTGCATTTACACGTGTAATGAGGCTCAGGCCTCTCCTCCCCTTGATCCACAGACTCTTAACCACTTATTACCCCCCTGTGCCTCTGCGATGCCGTCCGCCTGTGCCTCTCTAGAACATGGTCTGGTCTGATCTCTCTCACTCCCACCAAGTTGTCTCTCCCATCTGCGAGAGCCCACATTAACCTTCAGCTCCTAATCACACAGAGATGATTAGTCTTCCAGCAAAAAAGATCCTTGCTGGCTTTCAGCCTTGTAAAATATTTTTTTTTTAATTTATTTTTTTTTAATAATACTCTCATTAGAGAAAATATGTAGAGAAAATACTTAAATTCCAAACCAAAGAATTGCATTCATAAGTACATACATAAAAATATGGCTTGGATCAGGTTTGCTGTCTTTCTGTCTGTCTGTCTGTCTCCATCAATCCATCCATCCATCCAGTCATCTGTTCTGTATTTATGAATGTCTACCTAGAAGGGGGTCGACAAATGACAGGGACATTTGACAATATCTGTCCATTTTCATTCATTTTTTTATCGTCTATTCTTGATTGTTCTATCTCGCTTTTTGTCTCTTCTCTATTAGACTTTCTTTTTGTGTATTGTTGTGGGGAGAACTGTCTGAGCCAGCTGCCAAGATTGAATGAAAATGTATTAGCCTTGGGTCAGAGGCTTTCTAACACTCATTTTCAGCCTCAGGGGTAACCACTGGGGGGCATGGGGGAAACAATTTTCTCCTCCATGTTATTTCCAAAATAAGATTTTAAAAGCTGGTTTCCAATAGTTGACAGTCACTGCATCTTTAGGTCGGAGGATTCCCAGCATGCCGAGTCGGTATTTGTTGAATTTTCTTTCTGATTAATGGGAAGGTTAAAGCCTTTCTATTGGTGGCCTTCCAACTCAGAGAGGGCGCTGACTGAGGGAATCAGTTAACTAATGAATCACTTGTATATTATATATATTTTTTCTTCATGGAGAAGAGTTTAGGTAACGACAAGATAAACAGCACTAAAACAAAAAATTGCTCTGCACCCAGAAGTCAGCTTAATGCTGCTGAATTTCTCCCTGTCAATAAGTGACATTTTGATTCACAGTACTCTTAAGAAAATCAGAGGTGCTGGCACTCAGCCCCTATCTAAAACCCTTGGTCTCTTAAGGGGTAACGGAGTTGCTTGGCAACTGTCCGATCAGAGCAATTTTTCCACATCTGCTATTCAAGCAAGCGCTTGCGCTTTTTATTTGTGTCTCGTCAATAAACACCAACATGCCATTCTTTTTGGAATGACATGAGCTGGAGGAGAGTGGAGCCAAGTAGGTGATGTCACACAGCTTTTACGACTCTCTGTCACTGACAAATTAATGGATATTTTCTCCTCATCCTGCCGCTGCAGCCCAAAGTTCTGTGCCACTTTCTGAAAAACACAGCTACACACTCACACACCTGCAAGCACACACATACACACACACACACACATACACACACACACACACACACACACACACACACACACACACAAAGATGAGACTGCAGTGACACTGCAGATAGGTTGCATGTTTTTAGGTTTGTCACGAGGCAGGATGTGAACGACGCTGGGCTAACATGGCCCAATTCATTACCTATCGTTACAAATGATTTATAAATATATATTTATAAATAAATTATAGTTACACAGGTTTAGCATAACGTAAATAATTATAACCAACAAAATATCTGTAGTCCTAATGAATTGTGCAATCATTAGGCCTGGTGTAAAATACAGTCTGAAATCAGGGTAACACCGGAGGATAAAGCCATTGTCACAGCACATCGAAAGAATGTTTTCAATGAACATTTAACAAATACTGCTGTAACCAATTACTGTTATCGTTTCCAGCCTGTACAGAGCAATTTTCACAAGGTGTCTGATTGGAATAGAACAAATAATAGTCAAGAATGTCACATGAAGTGGTATCTCGCTGTCTTCTTATCTGAAAGAAGATCTGTTGATCTATAGTAGTGAAAAGGTTCATGATGAAGACAGTAGACTACAACTGAAAAGAGTGTGTTTTTTGATCTACCTGGAGCTAACAATTTGACAGTCAGACATTAAAATAAACATATTGTTGAAGCTTGCTATTGAGTTTAAAGTTATCATTACAACAAGGTTTCCCCACATTTTTTAAGCTTTCAAAAGTCAAAATTATAGAGCTGTATTGATGCAGAGCGTTGTTGCTTGATATGTTGAAGTACTTTGATCTCTACTGCTTCTCTGGATACACTTAGATATTCAGTAAAATAAGCTGCCAAAGGAGTAGTCCAGAGTTATAAGCATCAGCTAATAGATGTTTACGTGTAAAATAAGCTTCAGTTTTGTTTCAGCTCTCCAGAATGTTGTTCATCTATTAAGGACCTTGGACAGGGCAACGGCTGTTGGAAATAGGCATAATTAAGTCCATTTTTCTTTCACCTGGAATAGATGTCAAGCACTGGCGAGCTGCCCTCCTTTGCATGCACATGACTCCAGACCCAGAGAACGTGCATTTGCCCACTTCATCTGGTCTCTGGGTAAAAGGGAAATCTAAAGTTAAAAAAGAGGAATTGCTGCTTTGTTAAAGTGAATACTCTCTTTCACCTTCTTTATAGGCCTGCTACACTGGCTGACTTAATTAGAGCCCAGACAACGCCTGCTTTTTTACAACTGAATCAATTGTCAAATTGCTTGAATCCAAATTCAAAACTTTTCACAGAAGAGTGGTGCTTTAGTTCAATGTTGCCGCTGCAATCAGGTAAAACCTAATCATAAGGTATTTTGGGTATCGAATGATAGCAGGACCTGATTTTGGTTCATTTTAAGTAAACAGTAGTTTATTTTGTACCCAAATCATTCAGTCAAACTGCCAAATGAACAACAAAACATATACTGTACTGTGTGGGATGTTTTTCAATTTTTTTTTCTTTGTTTTAATTTTTACAGAAATGACATTTCACTGTGAAAACACAGCCCAGAAAGTCTATCCGTCTACTTCTATATAGCTATCTATGTATCTACCTACCTATCTACCATCCATCCATATGTCTATTTCTATCTGCCCTTTAACAGAATGCATATGCTCTGTTTACCATAAATTATATCATAAACACAATTATACATGGCTGTTTCTGCACAGACTCTATAATGAAATAAAAACATGTATGCACACACCCACACACGCTGCTTACACATAGCCCCCACTGCCACATTCTTAATATGTCAGATCAACCCCCGGTTTACTAAGCTAATGAGGAGCGTTCCATTGTCTCCTGTTGTGTGCTGTGTTATAACCCAGTCTCGTTCATGGAGTGTCAGCTCCCTGGCTCAGGTCTAGCTTTCGGTGGAACCACAGAGAAAATCAGATTAACCTAAGCCTTTTAACTGCGGTTGGGTTTGATCCCATTTGAGAGCTGGCAACACAACCTATTTTGTTTGTGTTTAGAGGGAGAATGCATGGGGGGGGGTGGCTGAGAAGTAAATAAAAAAAAAAGAAAAAAAAAGAAATGGGTGACACAGGCTAAGGAGCTTTTGCTTGGGGGCACAGTGTCATGGCCCCGGCTTGAACTAAGTGTTAAATAGCTTGTCACCTTTTATTTAAGGTGCCTTCTAGGGGTCTTGTCCAGAGATCGAAGTGACTTTACAGTAAGACAGTAAGACAGTAAGAAAGAGGGAGAAAAATTCAGATTGGATTCAGACTTCTATCTTACGGAGCACATGTGCACAACTGTGCCAACCATGCCAAAAAGAGAAGCATTTTTAATCCGTTTCTAGAACATCAGTTACAGGTTCACCTACAGTAAATCTATTTCTATCCAGCTCTTTTTATGTGTAGTTTTAAATTTTTTGCATGAGGAAAACAGGTAGAAATGTTGAGACTTTGAAACATAGCCATATAATCTCAAAAGATTTCTAGATGCACCTGAGGTGGAATGGTTGACATACAGCTATCAGTAAGGTGTAATTAGATGAGAATGAAAAGAGTGAAACGGATTTCACCCAAGCGACGTTTCAGAACAGGTTTGGCACTGGCCACTTTAATCATCACAACACCCTAGAGACCATTTTTTTTTTGTTTGTGTTCTTGTTTTATTAAATTTTTAAATTTTAATGAGTTAGAGGAGAATTTTCAATTGAAATAGTTATCATGTTAGTCAAAAAAGAAAATTATTCTTGAATTGAGTGTCCAAATTCACAGCAAACTGGCATCTGACTATTATAACTTGACTTTTGGAAAATTATTTCCTAGTCATTATAGACTGCAGTTTCTCAATCTCAGTATATTTATTCACAACTTTATTTCTGCTATGGCCATGACTACAAGACACAGTGTCCCTTAGCTTCTGTAAAGCACATATCAGTCCAATCTCTGACTTAATCGGCAATTTCTACCAGAGCTGCGTACCACAATTCTAGTTTTTGACATTTTTTATTTCATAATGCTTCTTCAGGTCAGTTCTTTTCATGTCATGGAATGTACTAAGGATTCGACTGGAAGCAAGTTTTCTCTCATTAGCAATGACTGCGTAAAGCGAGGCAGAGTGTCCTAGTGGTTTTTGCCTTGGGCCTCTCTCTCTCTCTCTCTCTCTCTCTCTCTCTCTCTCTCTCTCTCTCTCTCTCTCTCTCTCTCTCTCTCTCTCTGTCTCTCTGTCTCTCTGTCACATACACACACACACACACACACACACACACACACACCCACACTTGAACTTCTTTCATTGACGTAATGTATTCCTTTCGTCTAAAAGAATTGTATTAAATTCTGCTGTTTCAGTAATTGTAAGTTACTCCTAGTAGTAGTTGCATGTAAATCCATAAAATTCAAATATAACTATTTTTACAAATATTATCTTATTGCTTTTAAATTTATATAATATAAGCCTTTGGTTAAAACATCCTATTTCTACACTGGCCTTAAATTTTGTTCTGAGATTCGATGCAGTTCAAATTCTGCATCACATCTAAACATTCAGCCGTGTATTGGATCAAACAAGAATAATACAAATCATACCCTTGTGATGCTATCGTAATTGTAGTTCATGATCTTGAAATCCCCTCTTGATTTCTACCATTCTACATCTATGTCTTGATCTGCCCAGTTTCCCAGCCTGCTGCACCTCTGTGAATGACACTGTGACACGATCTTCACGTCTCAGCCCATCCCTCAACCACAACGTGGTATTTTTCTGACTGAATGCAGAGGGACAGATATCATATAGTGCCATGTGTGCAGAAAAAAGGCCGGGTGTACATACAATACAGCTTGGGGTAACAGAGGCCTGTCAGCTCTGCCGTGCCGTCTCACGGCTGGCTGAGTGGGTCAGTGCGACAGATCGCCTCAGTTTGACCACGGCAACGCCAACCTCCAACCCTTGGGAGAGTCCGTTTGGAATAGCTAAATGTTAAGCCTGTCTGAAACAAAACCGTCACGTCACATGCATGCCAGCTTGACACTTTCTCTAGGTGCACGAAGTGAGTAACAATACTGAAACTAACACACTTAGCCACACATTAGACTTATAAGAGAATGGAGTAAAAGAAGAATCAAACTGACACAGACTAATAAAAAAAAAAAAAAACAAAAACGACAGACTCACAGTTTTGGCAGGATGTATTTCATAAGAAGGAGATTAAGTGAATCATCTATTCTACACACCAAAATCCTTTTCCTCTTGTCTTTAAAATGTTAATGTTGAATCGCATAAACCAGCAGACTAGACAGGCTGGAGTCAAAGTTTCCAGCTATTTTTTATGTATATTATTTCATTTCCACAAAAGCTAATATATTGTAACAGAGATGCTTTAACCTGGTGTGTATATTTTGTCTAATCTGTAGCTATCCAGCTTGACAAGCTACTCATATGCTAATGATCAAAATGCAAAAACAATACATAATATGTAGTTGCTACATATATTTGTATATTAGAAATCCTTTCGAACCTTCACCATACCTAATGTGGACATACCAATTCAGATGATCATTAGGATAAAAAATGCATTGTTTTCCAAAAGAGAAATGTCTTGAGATATTTTCTCCATCGGACACCATGAGGATGCTTGTTACCACTAAAAATAATTAATGTGTTTTCAAAAAAAAAAAAAAAATCACCCCCAACACTTAAAGTACATTCAAGGTTTTAGAGATGGCTTATTTTAAGTGGTTGCGTATATATTTATTCATAAATCCCCCTGCGCAGCCATCGTGAAATGGTTGATTTTTGCTGCAAATGAGAAAGCCCCCTCACTCTGACAACCTTGACCTTTCAGATACCTCTAGTGCAGATGGGCTGTACTTTTGGGAAAGTCTCCCCTTCTAGCTTTCCAGAGATGCAAGAGATTTAAGGGGGTCAAGAAAGGGGACTGCTAGATAGAAATCTAATTAGGTGATTGTGCTTGAGGGAGCTTCGCTCGCTGCTCGATAAACTCCCACACGCTTGCTCTCCTCCTCTCTCATTTCCCTCTCTCGCTTCACTCTCTCTCTCTCCCTCAGCAGTTTGCACTCACCCTAAGATGCCGCCGGAGAGTCTCCCTGCTGAGGGCACAGTCACAGATCCCAGATCATGGCTCACTTACCAAATCTTTACAGCTGTTCATATTCAAACAAATGAGTAGATTCATCCCTCAGTTGACAGTAAAGCTTTTGTTTATAGTGTCTTCTCTTTGCTCATTATTCTTTTACCGTCAGACGGAAATAACCCATAAACCCTAAAAAGGCAGAAGGATGAGAAGATAAGATTAAGTCTGTTTTGGTATACAGGGCACTCGTTATATATTTCAAGGATCACTTTGGATGGATTGGATGTTGTCGGTGTCCTCTCATTGTGGTGGTGTTTGTGTGTGTCATGCACATGTGAAAAAGTTGGATGCAACTTAAAATAGCTGACTCCTACAAAGAACAAATACATTTTTCTGAATGTAAAAAGAAATAAAAAATTGTTAGCCCCAGCAAAACCAATCCAGCAAAGCCATTTTACAGTGCAGAACATCTGTTCACCCTAAGCATTGCTCCATATGAATTAATAAAATATACACACAGCGAATGCATGGCAGTAGTCTCCTATGTCTCACTAATGAGACACGGTTTTGCTTGGATGTAACAACAGCTCTGTGAGTATGTGTGTAACCCACAGTCAGTCACAGTAAAAGAAGTTAACGAAAGTATATTAAACAGTTATAATGGGGAATATACAGGACGCAATTTAGAAATGACAAAATATAATACTGGTACTTGGTTTTAATGTTTTGATGTAATTAAGTCATGATATGACCCAATTATGTACCTTTCTACATGTCTAGCATTGCGGTGGTGGTATCAGCAAGTGAAATCTGACGCTAAATTACGAATCAAAATCCATTCGTGTTAACCGCTTTCACTGACTATAAATTCACCTGTTGATTTAAAATTGCGTGGTACAATAAGTCATGTCAGTGAGTCATGCCGCACTGTGGCAGGTTTTACCGCCCTCGTTGTGTAAGTCTGCTAAGATTCTAAGCAAAAGAGTAGCAATATTATTTATCTGACCCTAACCGTGATGGGAAACATACACACCTGCCATACCTCTTGACACCCATAGCACACACTGGCATACCAGACCAAATAAGTCAAGGAACTCTTGTCAGGTAGCAAGTGTGATAAAATTGCTCCTTTTCTGGAGCATTGATGCAGCCTAGGAGACAGGGCAGTGGTGTATTCTGAATCTATACCAACAACAGCTGAAGTAAAGTTGTTTTATTTGCCTTTAAATGTACCTTAAATATATTTTCATTGTCAAGCATAGAAATTTTTAAATATCCACTTGCAAAGCATTAGCGGTAAATGTTGTGTATATACATTTAATATGAACAACCGGTCTGCTTTGTTAAAGAGAGATGTAAATTGGACAGTTTTACATACAAGAGAACTTATTGACATAAGGTATTGACATTAATGTTTGTTTGTGTGTGTTTTTTTGTTGTCCTTGCAGAAATACAGGCTGTAATTCCTTGTTCATTTCCAACTACCTCTGTTTCTCGAGTGCAGATTTTTGCAGGAAACTAAGGAAGGAGTGTGTGATTTACCCTGAAATCATGCCATAGCATTTTGTAATTACAAAGTAAGCCATATTATCCCAAACAGGCTCCCTGAGCTGAGGGTATGACTAAGCCTGTTCTGTGTCTGTGATGCAACGTCAGTGCCGAGGAACGGGTTTATTGTGAAGGTACAATTGTCGCCCGGAAGTGCGCTCGGCAGTAGCTTAGTCACAGTAATGCATAGCCACCGCTGAGGCTCATAACTCAGTTTTGTGCAGTGCAAAAAATGAATGAGGCTGTCTAATACGGACGGGCAACATCACACAATAAAGCAATGTCTTTACGTGTGAGAAAGGTGTGGTGTATATCTACAGTATTATTGTTTGAATAATCAATTCGCAGGCGGATGATAAATGAGGGACACATTCTTCCAGAAAGGACAAGAATGAGAGGGAGATACTTTGGAGGAGATAAATGCCGAGGACAAGGAATCAGAGGTAAAGGAAATCACGGTGATGAATAGAGGGAGAAGACTGAAGAGGCAGAGAGGTGGAGGAGAAAAGATAGACAGACAATGAATTCAGTCCAGTAAACAAAGCCACGTTTAACATTTCATAAGTATCCTGTCTGTTCCAGAGGAGACTACTACTGTACTGTAATAGTTTGATATATTTCTCTCGATCTTATCCGATACCGTGAGCTTTTGTGAGACCAGACAAAGGAATTACAGCCATTGAACATCCTGCCTTAATCATTCTGAAAAATGCCTCGCTTAACAGTTGTGGTGGGGGATTGTTTGTCATGTGTGTCTGCTGATATCTAACAGTACCTCCGAGCAGTTCACCTGTGCGGTGTGTGAGAGTTTGTGTGTGCGCGAGAGTGTGTGTGGGGGAGTGAGTGACAGAGAGAGAGAGAGAGAGACTTCCAAAATCAAAATGAATTCGGGGGTCTTCTTATAAGCTTCTACAAAAATGAGAAAAGTCACTGGTGGATTTCAGAGAGATTGCCTGTCTCAGTCTCGTTCCACAACCATTCACAACTTAGTCATTTTTTGTTAAGTTTAATTTCTGTGATGGAAAATTGCTCAGTGAGCCTCCTGACCCACTTTAATGCGTCTAACTCCTCATGCAACTCATCGAAGAGTGGTCATTTAAACCGGTTATTAAGGATATTGCGCCATAGATTCAGAGAGTTCTTTTGCCAGGACTGAAAGCCCTTTGTTTAAAATAGGAATCAACAACTGACAAAAGATGACTGTCAGTAAAGTGGCAGTAATTCTATAGATACTTAAGCTGGCGGGATTGGGATGGACTGTTGCAAAACCAATACCTAAGCTGTGGAAATAGTTAAAATGGGAAATAAAGAAACTGAGCTTCTATAAAGTAAGTGGCAGCTTTTTCTGTAAACCTGAATAAAAGCAATTAGTCTCATTGATAAAATCACATTGTGTGATAGACAATAGAACAGCAGTAGATACCCTGCATGTACACAGCTTATGTTTAGGAGAAAAAATAAAGAGTGATCATCCGAACATCCGCAGTCATTGCTGCACAAATTCAGCCTTTTACAATCAGAACTACTCATACTGGATATAGAGTGTACTGCTATTAGACATCGAGGAAATCTGCTCAGTTGCTTGTTGGTTGAGAGTTAGATGAGTAGATAGCCGTCATCCCCATATCTGTCCATTAAATGTACGGTGAGGCAATAGCCAGCGGCTGGTTTGCTTAAATTAGTTCAAAGACTGGAAACAGGTGGAGACTGGTTCTGGCCGGCAGTTCTAAACCCAGCCTACCAGCCACCGCGAAAGCTTGTCAATTAACATGTTATAACATGTTATATATTTATCAGTTTGATAAATCCATACAAAAACTGAAATGTACTAAGAACAATTTGCCATTTCTTAGTAACTTACCAAAGTCTCCGCTTTTTGCCTGCCGACAGCCAAAAACAGTCCAGCACATAACCTCCTGTTAGATTTTGGTTTTTTTTATTCATTTTTTTTTACCATTCATGTTTTGTATGGATTAAACAGATAAGACTTATCATGTTGATTTGTGAGTTTTTAAATGTGCTTGTAATCTAAAAAAATAGTCAATACAGAGCACAATTCATATTCATCTGTTTACTCTTTTTTAGCATTGAATAGAATAGGAAAATCAGACCTTGTCAGGGCTCTCTGTGTGTCTCTGTTTCATTTACAGTTGCTTAAAAAAAATACAGTCTCAACTAAGTCTCAACCAAAAAAGGAAAACAATGATCGAGTCATATTTATGCCAACAAATACTCACACAAATGCAGATGTTATTATTTCCACTGTACTTTAGGTGAGAAGCCTCAGCTCTTGCAAAAGCAGTTGTAGAAAAAATAAAACCAAAACCATTCCCCAACTGTATTATCAACAAAAATAGATCTGTTATTTAAATTGAAAAAAACTCAAGCTCTCGGTGAAAAATTCTCTGATAAAAATACGAATCAATATTTTTTCTCACACATAGGATAGAAATAGGATAGTTTTACTTAGCTCAAACCAAGAAATCATTATTTAAAGCACTGTCTGACTGATCAGATGGCTTATAGATAATGTGACCACATATTTTTTGGGGGGAAATTACTTTTAATCAAAAATGCATTATTGGGGTTCCTCTTTTTAGTTTATACAAATGAAAGTTTAAGAAACATAAAAAGCACTGTGATAGAATGTACCATAATATTAGTAAGGGATTTTTCTGCTTTCTCCACCCAGACCCTCACCTATGTCCTCGTCGTGTTCATTGTCTCAGCAAATGCAGGAATCAGGAGCCCGCTAGCCTGTGAGTCAGCCATAGCGACCTCCTCCAGCAGATAACACTAGCCTGAAGCCTCAGTGCGGGAGGAGCAGTAGGCTCGTCAGAATCTTTAGATGGGAATATTTCAGCACTGCTGCCAGACTGTTCAATGCGTCTGGGTCACAGAAGCCTTTAGAGGACATTTCATCTAAAAATATTAGTAAAGAAAAACTAAAAAATTACTTATTGTAGCATTTAGCTACTTTTAAAACTAATTTTACCAAACTACGTAAATTATGTACTGCACTGTATGTTTTTGGAACTTTCTATGCTTTTTTTTTCAGCTACGTTGCAGAGTCTGTTTTTACCTTTGTCTCTTAGTAAGAGCATGCAGTAAACAAAGTTGATGGAAAGCAAAGTAATAAGAAATATTTGGACTCATATGTTGTGTGCCAGTAGAGGAAACAGGCGATGGATGTTATGTGAAAATATCATTTATCAGCTTGTGGTTTGATGCTGGCTGCAGAGTAATAGGATGAGAGGAGGATGAATTGTCACTGAGAGGCCTGTGTTGAGGTGAAAGGATCTCCAGGGGCTGTTTGATGTCTGTTCGGCTCACAGTGAATCCTATCTCACCTTATTGTGTCCACACAGAGTTCTTTAAATTGGATCACAGTTGAGTTTTATCTTTGAATGTGGATCACTGTTATTGCATTAGAGAGTAGGACTACACTCTTACCTAGTCTCTGTGTCTTCCTGTTCCCTTGCACATTTGCATTGCGACTTTGCTTCTTCTTAGAGCAAATATGGCAGCCTCATAGAGTATCTCTGCCCCTTTCTGTTCAAAATAAAAGGCTTTTCCGTGAGGCATTTTACAATGGTTCTCTATTTCTAACATCAAGACATTTTTGTATCGCTGTGTAGAATTTCTGGAGAAAGATTTTTTTTTTTTATCTCTTTGTGACTGAACCCCCCGTTTACTGCACTTTCATAGAAAGCCTTCTGCGTCTGTTGCATCCAAGCATATTTGCTCCACCTCACTCCCTCCTTGATGAAACGGGCATTTGAAATGTAAAGTGTATAGTGCTTAACGAATAATTTTTCCTTGTTCCCAAGAGTGGATCTGAGTAGAAAGTCTGACCTCTGTTTCCTTGTCCTTTTATTCCCTTTTCTGCTTTTGTTGCTTCTCTTTCCTCAGCTTATTCACACCATCAGTGTGGTGGACAGAGATGAGCCTCAAACTGGACATCGCTTCTACTTCACCCTTGCCCCCGGGGCCTCCAGCAATCGACACTTCACACTGTGGGATGTCAAAGGTAAGAGGCCAAATTATTACTATATTGGGGTTCTGGGTGAGGAAGCATATTTAAGTAGCTCTGCTTACGGCATAATCAGCATAATTTTATTTTAGGGAATAATGCTGCAACCAGGAGTTGATAATACCAGTTGTTAGATTTGTTGTGAGTGGGTGTGTGCAACGTGAATATTCACGGGTGCCGCAAGACCGTGCTTTACACAAAAAATATTCAAGATCATGATGAAGCTCGTAAATGATGGAAGAATTTCAAGTGATCTCAGCATTTTCAAGTGATTGGCACTATGAGAGTTTGGTAAAATGCTTAAGGGCATTCTACGAAATGTAGACTCTAGGGCAAAATTGAGTTAGTTTGACTGCAGCTAAAGAAAAAACAAACTTGAAAGTAGTCTGTCAAAATACTCAACTAAGACACCGAAATTACTGCTCTCATTCGAGGGTCAAATTGTTGAAGTTTTTAACATAAGACAATTCATATAGTAGAATGCCAAAAGGTTTTGAAAAGAAGTTTTTCGGACTGACAGTAAAATATTGTATTTTCTTTTTCTTTGATTTAGCATTTACCGGATAAGATTTTTAAAAAATGTTTTTATTTTGGATATACACCACCTGTTCTGGCAATACAAGCAGAGTAGTAGTGTAACATGTCACTGTATGTGTGACACCTTGTACGTTTAGGTTATCATTTATAATAGCATTTTTTATCATTATCCTTGAAATAAATTACTTTTTGAACACTTTGTTTGACACTGAATCATTTCTTGATTCCTCTAAAATATAGGATGTCAACACCTTGCATAATTTTTCTCATGTGTCATTGTGAAAATAAAAAAACATTTACAAGTATATGTGCAATGTAAGGAAACATTATAATCCCTGTGTTCCCCAGTGATGACTCTGCTCTGTATGGAAAATGAGGGTTTGTTTTTTTTTTTCATGCTTTTCTGTGTTTTTGCAAACGTGCTTGCAGATGCCACATTTAGAGATGTGTACCTAAGTGAATGTGACATCTGGCTAAATCAAGATTGATCTGACACCAGGAAAATGTCAGGGGAGCAGCCTGAGCTAGGGAAATGTCACTGCATGGAAGCAGCAAGGTCTGCTGAAGCCCCACTCACATGCATGTGAATGGATACACACATAACACAAGCCTCGTGTAATGTACAAACACATACTGTATATAGTATACACATACACACACACACACACACACACACACACACACACACACACGCAGAAAGACACACACATACGTGCATGGGTGGGCAGAAGAAAATATGACAGAATTCTCCTTCTGGCTCTCTCTCTCCTCTACACATACTCTTAACACACACACACATACACACACGCACACACACACACACCATCATACAGATCAGCAGTGTCTACTTTTCTGTTTTATATTTTTACTTCTACCTCCCTGCATTTGTGTTTGTGTAGATGAGCTCATAAATGGAAATGTGAAATTGTGTGTTATAGGGGTGATAGGGGATTTCCCAGAGACAGACACACACGCACACACACACACACACTTCTATTTGAGACCTCAACTATCGCAACTAAATACCAAATCCTTACCCTACCACTAACTCTAAGCTAAATCTAACCTGAACTCTTAAATCAAATGTTAACCCTCATACAGCCATTTAAATATGCGTTAGAAAGTGAGGACTAGGCACAAAAAACTCACTCTGTAGGTTTGGAACTCAAACTGGTCCTCAAAAAGACAGAAGTACAAGTATACAGACACACACACAAACACACACACACTTAATATGTAGTACATATGTATATACAAACACAAACACAACTGCAGATCCTGTATATATGTTTTTCAACCAAACAAAACTCCTCACAGATTTTCTTTTTTTATCCTCCCACCTCTCTTTTTTCCACTCGGGTGTCTCTTTTCATGAACACATTTGTCAACCTGTCACTTTCAATCTGTCACTTCTACTCCTCATCATGGCCTCACATTGTGTTCTGTCTCAAAGCCTTGACACACATTGATGAAAGGCATTTTCTCCCATGTCACTAAAATGTTGCCCGGAACATGTCCCACATCCTTCTTAAAAAGAAATCTCGAAACTGAATGATACGAAACTGAAGAACATCAGAAATGTACATTTTTTGAATTACCTTTACTTGTGTCAGTCATTTGTTATTCTGAACTAGGTTGTTCTGGTTTCTCTCTCTCTCTCTCTCTGTCTCTCTCTCTCTCTCTCTCTCTCTCTCTCTCTCTCTCTCTCTCTCTCTCTTTTGGGGCAGGTGTTTGGCTGTTTGGCTAAATTTTCTTTTTTGCTATGCATGTGTCAGTCCCAGTATGCAGCAATTTAGCAAAACTGAAATGATGTGATATCCAGGAGGTTACTTACATACATATAATACAGTATTTTCCTGATCAAACTTTATGAGTTGCCAGCCATGGAGGAGAATGCTTTGTAAAAGTCAAAGTGACAAAGTCAGGGGCGTAACGTTCCGTACATAAACGGTAATATGAAGATTGTTCTACATGTGCCAGAGGAGCTCCAGGGTGACATGGATAATGGTGATATATGCTCGGGGAGATGGATTGTTTGGTATCCTCGATGCAAGTCTACCCACAAAGCTGCTCTAACTCTATTTGTCAAAGTTTCCTCCTGTATTGTGTGTTACATTTATCTATGTCTCTGGCAGAGAGCACATATACAGTATATACCAGTGCAGTTTTTTGTGTGCTTCAGGAAATGAATAGCACAAAAACAGTTTACCTTAGTTAAATTTGACAATATTATGGTTATGCATCATCCTTGAAATATGCGTTATGGCTAATGATTTTTTCAGAACAGGGATTGTACTTCTATGTCTTTTTCTCCATCTCTTTAGTATTTGACCATTTCTTGGAGTAGATATTTTCATTATTTTTGAATCAAATGACAAACATCATATAAAGTCAAGTGTAAAGTCTTGAAACTATTGAAACTTGACTTTTGAACCTATTGAAAACAATTACTGATTTGTCCTTACATTTTAGTCTTTTCAGTTAGGCCTTCATTAACAACACGTTTCTACTTCTTCTATCACTTCAGTCTTAAGTTCAAAAGGAGAAAAAATAAGGGTAATAAAAGATCTCCCTGGATAGGGTTGCATGAATTTATGCGCAGTGTGGTTAAAAACTATACAGCAATGAGCAAGCAAAAGGTTTTGTTCTTCAAATATTAAGTCACTCATGTGTAATTCTCTTCTTTACCTTGTCTCTCTGACCCCCACCTGCTAATACATTTGAACCGCCCACCCAGACAACACAGCTAGCATCCGGACCCAGCGGTCAGGCTTTAACCGCCATGAGCAGAATGTGTACTTCCTGCCTATCCTGGTGGTTGACAGCGGGCCACCCGCTCTCAGCTCCACGGGCACCCTGACCATTCATGTCTGCGGCTGCGACACTGGTGAGAGCTACTGTAGCTGCAACATTACTAACATTATCATCACTGTCACCCTCTGTATCAGCAGTAGCACGACTAAAAGGTCATCCACATGCCATCATTTGGTCAGCAAACAGGTCTTATCAGCTTATGGCTGTGGAAAATAAAACAACACGAGGCCACAAATCAGGAGAAAAAATGGCCCTCGTTGACGATTTCACCTGGGTTGAAATATGATTTATGCATGATAAAAACATTTTTTTTCTTTTGATAAAACAACGTTTAATCCTTGTCCTCTGAACAGACCCATAACTGGTGTTGAATCTTTATAGCAATTTTTTTTTTTTCCTTCTTTCACAACACAGAGGGAGCCATCCAGTCCTGCAATGCCACAGCCTATGTAATGAGTGCTGCTCTCAGCCCTGGGGCACTTATAGCACTACTGGTCTGCATGCTGATCCTCATAGGTAAGCAGATTGTTGTACTCCTATGCGTGTGTATGGATGGATGCATTCATAGATGGATGGATGAGGGATAATGGATTGATGTATGATGGATGGCTAGATGGATGGATAAGCACAATTCATTAGCATTGCTCTTCTGGGGTCATTGCTTAGTTCAACTACTCCAGTAGGACCAGCAGAAGCATGAAGTTCAATAGTGGGATGTACCATTAAAGGGGGCTGCACCTAGAGATTTGACTCAGTGTCTTCTACTCATAAAATCATGCAACCAAGCACGTGTCCTTTAATGGATTGACCACTCTTAGAAGTTATCTATATTTCACGAATGAAACTGCATGTGCAGCAGCAGAAAAACTAAGACAAATGACATAAAAATGATAAATTTTTCATTTTTCTTTCACGAGTGGCTTTCCTGTTGGACATTTTGTCGCTGCATTTAGGAGAAGAAAGCTTTCGTTTAAACAGACACACAAGGACAGATGATGCCTGGTTTTATGAATGATGTCAAGCATTTTTGATCCTTGGAACACAGACAGAGATGGAATGAATTGGAGTAGGGGTGGGGTTGGGGTTGGGGTTGGGTCGGGGATGGGGGGGGGGGGGGGGTGGAGAGAGCAAAAAGCCAGAAGAGCTGCCTCAGCACTTGTATCCCTCTGGAACAGCAGTCTGTAAATAGACAAGGCTTTCCAGACATTCTTTGATTTTTATATACAGACACGTACACACACGCACAAAACATACACATTCATGCATACGCTCACCCTCTCAGGGACCAAGGAGATTTGGTATAGACATATTTGAAAATTTTATGAGTTAGCTTCCCGCCCCCCGTACATCTTAGCATCTCACTCCTCTGTCACAGCGAGAAACGGCAATGCTGTCATGGTGTTTTGTCTCCCCCGCTCATGCCTCTACACGTTTTGCGTCATGCAGGCAGTGAATGATCGATGATGTGACAGTACGCGGCTTTAACTGTGACTAACATTGCTATCCATTTCTTTTAAGAGCTTTTCTAATGAGAGTTGTTAAAACTCTATCTCCATTAACCAAACCATTTACTGGAGTGAACTTCAAAAGCAGAGCATCATTTATTCATCGTGGTTTTAAAAGCCTCAACAAAAGTGCAAATCTGAGGCAACTTCTGCTGGCTATAAAAAAAAAAAAAAAAACAAATAAATTAATAAATAAATAAATAAACTGTGTTTGTGGTGTATCGTGATTTTGGTTTCCGGGGAGAGATGTCGCCCCCTCCAAGGCCCTAGCAGAAAACCAGACCCTGTGCAGGAAAAAAAAAGGTGTTAAAAAATGTTAAAAAATGCAGGATGAAAATGTACATTATGTGCTTATGCTGAACACTGTGATGCTTTAAGTATTTTGGTATCATTTCATATCTGTTTTGATTCGACAAATGAAATGATGCCATGTTGAGTCTGATGTGACTCTAATCGGTGGTAAGTCCATGCCACTTTGAGTGACTGATACAGATTGGCTGAAAAGGGACTGAAAGCAACTCATCAATGCACTGAAGGACAGGCTAAGTGGGAGCGCTTGACTTCTGCCAGTGATCATGTGGACAGTAAAATATCAGGGCTGCAGGCGCTTGAACTGGGGGGGTGAGCAGTGTTTTCACAAGTATTGTGCTGTGTGTATTATAGATATGAGCGTGGCATGTGGTAGCAATCTTATCTTATCTTGAGCACACAGACGCAAATTTAGTGCATGTCTACTCATGCATGCTAAGCACACAAGCCACATGCTTAGATTAATCATTCTTCATCTCTTAACTGCAATGCAATCCATTCTCTCTATGTGCCATTACTCTGCACCTTGCCTTCACACTGACACACACACACACACACACACACACACACACACACACACACACGCACACACACACCCACACACACTCCCGCCGCACACACAGCGACTACCTAACCAGCCAGCACTGCCTCTCTCCAGAGGCTGGACCACCTCTATTACATCAATTGTTGGATGATGAGAAAAATGAAAACAAATTTCTGCCTAATTACCTTACAAACAAACAGTCCCTCCATCAGTTCATTTATAGGCCTGATGTGATGAATCCATTCCACTGTGTCGCAGCATCTGCACGCATCCATTCCAATTACCTCCCATCTGCTTGTGATGAACTCCTGTGTGGGGGCAACCAGCGCAGCCCAAGGGTAAATTAACTGTCTTGTCAGTAACGCTTATTGCAACATCTGTACAAATGGGAACCAGCCTTGTATGTATAGGAGGCTGCTATACACAGCTACGTATGCTTCGTACAAAAAGGTAAGATCTGTACATGGTGCTGTATTAATGTTGCCCGAGGCGTGCTAATCTCCAAGTTAAACGGGATTTCAGTGGTTTACAGTTCAAGCATTTGTATACCCAATAGGTAGTGACAATCACATGTTATCAGTGAGGAAGGTTGTCAGAAGTGAGATTATCAGATCATCTTTTCATCACACCGATCTGCTACATACTCCTTCAAAACTATTTACTGAAGAGGCAGCTGACCTGCACATATCTGGGTGTTCAGAACATCAAGTTTTCTACCTGCTATTATTCCTCCTCATTATTGTGAATTTACGGTAATTGTCTTAGCACTTGTTTAGTATGCATGGCAGCATGTGCCGCAATTTACCACAAACCATGACTGTTTCCTCAACCCAGTGGCAATTAGTTCACCCCATTCATGGTGGAGAAGAATAAACACAATGGAGACAGCGCTTTCCCAAAGGAGCCCAGCAAACAATGTAAGAGAGGAACGATTGTACATTATCAGTCGGACATACTGCATAAAATCCCCATTCAAGATCAGCAAGGCTCTTTCGGCTGGCACAGCTTTTTAGGAAAGGCACACATTACTCCACAAGTGATTTTTTTATGCCATTTACACCATATGAAGACAATTACCAGGACCAGCCACAAGTCATTTGTACAGATTATATGCTTGAAACTGATGGGATTTTCTCTTTTGTTTGTTTCTTTGTTTTTTGAACTTTGCTTTGGAGAAAGAAAAGAGTAGGGGAAGGAGATGAAAGCAAAGGTCAAAGATGGTGGTGTTTAATAGTCATGCCCCGAGTTCCAAGGTGACTATGAAAGAGTGCATTAGTCCATGGGCTTTTTTTCAATATATACTAATATACATCATGTGCTTTAATGTGTAAATTTCCTGTACATAACATACAAAGTCCCAACTTATATCTAGTTTGACTGTGAAATGATAGGGGCATATCTCCTTTTCCCAGTGTTTGGATGAGTATACTGGTGGGTTCAGAGCATCAAACAATCTGCGACGTCCCAGACAGCACAGGCCCTATCATAATTGATAGTCTTTTTATCTCTGTGCTTGTAGGCATTTGTTTTAGGTAACAGGCTATCTGTTCCAGAAGATGCATTGTGCCTATTGGTTAATGATCTATCTAAATGTCCCTTCAGTGGCATCCCTTTAGAGTAGTTGCTCAAGAAAAAGGGATTCTGTCTGTGGCTTCACATTAACACAGTCCATAGCTGACTAGCCACAGGAAACGCATCCTGCTTCCAATCAAAACTCAGCAGCTAAGGACATTCATAATAAGCCCGACTAACCAATATTCACTATTTCTCGGCATGAATGGGGATTATTCATAAGATTTTTGAAAAGCATGTCAACAAACTACTTGCTAATTGAAATGGTGCTGTAAAGTGGGAGAGCAGCAGTGTTTTCTGGAAAGAATCACATTTATTTTGATCAGTTATCCACTATAGAGAAGTAAACAAATTAACTGGGGCACATTACACCAAATACAGCATGAGATAATTTAATTAGTTTCTGCAGATTTTTAATGGCAGTCACATACTAATAATATCAGTTATTCTCTCTAATTTAGATACATGTTTTTATTTGAGTATACACCATGTGCTCTACATCAATCCCCATCCCTATTCTTTGCATGTTAATTAGTTAATCAAAAAGAGGCTTGATTGTTGTTTGTCCATAAGACTATTGTAAATAAAATGTTCATTACCTTTCTCAGTCTCCCCTTTGTACATAATGCATTCGTCACTGCCTGTAATATGTTTTTATCAATCCCTGAATGATATTTTGTGACACTGTCACTTGAAACCTTCACCAGAGACACCTAGTGAAGGTTTTAATCCAATATTCAGTAATTCCCAGCATGTATGAGGGCATTAGAACATGTCAGCCCAACTTACACCTCTGAGACCTTCACTAGACAAATCTGGGGAGGGTTTCAGAGGGAAGGGTGCAGCCTCAAGGAGTGATAATAAAGTCAGGGGATGGTTGTCTGAGCTAAGTGGGACTTGTCTAATCAGAAATGTGGAGAGCAATTAAAATAACTAAGCTGAAATTAAAGCCTAACTGATTTATCTGTGCATACAGCCTTTGTTTTCCCTTTCTCTCATTAGTCTACAATGAGATCCATCTCAATTGTTTTTCCCTGTTATAATCCAGACTTGATTTTCAGAAGCATTTCTTTTTTATAGGTGGCTGCCTTCTGGTTTTAAGTGGTGATGGAACCAGAAAAGTCTTAGTTTCGTTCAACTTGATGAGTATTGATATAAAGATTGGTCTCCATAAGGCTTTTTGAATCATATTTCTGGGCAAGGCAGTCAGGATTGTGAAAAATCAATGCTCATGCATTTGTAATGTAAAACTTGATAATATATTATCTTCCCCTGCTGTGCCTTTTGCCCTGAGAGGTGAAACAAAGTTACAATAAGAGTACATAGAAACTTTCCTGTAGAAAGCACTTGCAAATCTATCATGCAGCTTGATCTGCAGCCCCATACTGTATATACACATTCGGTACCATTAGTAAAGCTGCTAGTACTGAATGCCCTAAATCTGGGTTTGGTGTGTCATTATTCTTGGCAAGATGAGGGGGGGGTACCATTTTTGCATGCAAGCTCTTTAAACTCAGCCTGACAACTCTTAATCCATTTCTACTGTGCAGCAACAGAGTTAAAGCTGCAGATTTCAAAACACTTACGTTAATGGCAGTTTAGAAAGTAGCTTTAATAGGAACCTGGCTTTTGTCTCATCCTACTTTATGTTGATTGGTTGAGAAAACCATGAGGGTGCAAAATTTCTCTACACTTAACACCAAGGTTTCCATTATAAACTCATTCATCTTTAACGTTAATGTAGAAATAAAATCTTGGTCTCTCTTTTTCTCTGTCTTGTTCTGTGTCGTTCTGCATTAGTCCTTGTCCTGCTGATCCTGACCCTTAAACGCCACAGGAAGGGCCAGAGGATGGCAGAGGACGAGGAAGACATGAGAGATAACGTCATCAAGTACAATGACGAGGGTGGAGGGGAGCAGGACACTCAGGCATATGACATGAGCGCCCTGAGGAACCTCTATGACTTCCCAGAGGCCAAGAGCTCTGACTCTGGCCCGGACATTCGCTCATTGCCGCAGTGGATACAGGCAAACCGAGTGGGTGGTGGTGCAGAGGGAGCTGCGGCAGCGGCGGCAGACTTCTCCCTTTTTAAAGGCTACATCCGAAAGAAGGTGGAACAGGCTGATGCCGACCTGTCTGTTCCGCCCTATGACTCCTTCCAGACGTACGCCTTCGAGGGCACCAGTTCACCAGCGCTCTCACTCAGCTCCATCCACACGCTGTCCACCACCTCGGAGCAGGATTTCTCCTACCTAAGCGACTGGGGACCACGTTTCAGGCAGCTGGCGGGCTATTACGCTCCAGGAAACCCTGAGGAGGAAGGGTCCTAGCACATCTTCTCTGCAGAGAGACATTTAAACTCCCTCTTTTTCCTCCTCCTTCTCTGCCTCCTCCTCTCACCCTCTGGCACTCTGCTGATCACAGCCAGCACTGTGTACTCCTCAAAACAGAGCACCGCCTCTTTAGCTCTTTGAAAAGAAAGTTCCCAGTGTCAAAGTTTGAACTCAAGTTTGTTTTTTTTTTTTGTTTGTTTGTTTGTTTTTTACACTTTCTGATTGGTTTTGGTGAGTTTTCAGACTTCAACATGAAAGCTCTGCTAATGATAAGAGATAGAGATCTCCAGTTACCAAAACAGCCATTTAGGCATTTATGAGAGGATGATTTTTTTCTCTACCAAACCACAGATGAGAATCCTTATTTTAATCTATGAGACTTTTTTTCAGAGTTCAAAGAATCAGCATTACAGAGCTGGGGTTAAACCATGCCAAGGTAAACTGTCTGACGAACATGTATTTATTTAAAAAAGGCGAAATTATTTATGTATTTATTCCTTTTTATGTATTTATTTATTTATTTTCACTATTATCATCATGGTAACTGCAATGATGAACTCTGCTGAAATACTAAATGAAAAAAGGGAAGAGGCGGACATTATAAAAAAAAAAAAGAAATGAGAGACAACATAGAAGAAAGAAAGGACTGCCGTGGCAGAGGACTCTACACAATGCTGGCGCAGAGGTGACATCTGGGTCATATAAAAATTACATTCTGGAAAATATTTGTATTTATTTTCTATGACCACTTTTGTAAAATAATCAACTTAAGACAGATATATAAAAAGCAAAAAAAGGCAAACGGAAAGAGAACAGGTGAGGTGAAAGAGCTGCAGAAGAGCTGCCAACTCGGTCTGAACAGTTACGACTGACATACTTTTGCTGTATTTTGGTGATTTATAGAGGGGTTTTTGAAGGTCACAAACCGAGGACAATTGTGTGTTAACAATTACTTTTCTTATCTTCTCCACAGCCAATTGTAAGGCAATAAGGCACAAACCGCAACAGTGATTTAAGACTAAACAAAATGACTGTTTCATGGAACTGGCTGGTGACCAGCTTTGTCCCACAGGGAGCCAAACTTCATTCCAGATTTGTGCGTGAATGTGTACAATATGTTCAATTCCTTTTATATCTTAAGACGGTTGATTTTTGCCTTTGATATTTTATTTCCTTTGGGGGAGGAAGGGAGCACCAGTGACAACAGGATGGTTGTGTCTAATTAAGAGGGAGAGGTTTGAGGGTAGCGCTCGATGATTGGACTGGTCAGATCCACCTGTTATCCATAACCTATTCAGTGTTGACCTTAACTTGCAAATGTATGGAATATTAAAAGAAAAAAAAAAAAAAAAACAACTTAATAAATATTTAATTTTTTTGGTAAAAAAAAAAAAATCTACATCTCACTGTGTGCAATAAAACTACGTTACTCAGTGAATTACTCAGTAAATAACAACGCGAAGATAAAGTAAACAGAGCATCTGTGTCACTAACTATTGTTTACCACGTGTTTGCTGAAGATATCTCCTAAATTATGAATAATGTGGAGCTGTTTTGTGTTTACACCAGGCGTGGATTCAGATAGTCCTAGATGGAAACAAACAGACCATATGACAGGCCAGAACCAAACAAAGACTCTCCTCTCAGCATGGCTCCCTCCTGGCTGCCTTCTGCCAAAGTGCTGTAATTGTCCTAGTCACCAGAGGATGCTGGGGCATATGAAGTTGCTTTCATCTTTATGATCTGTTGCTCTAATGGCCAGTCAGACATTGGCTGGGATTCACATTCAGTTGCTTTCACAAATCGGGTTTCAAAAGAAAAATGTCAAAATTACTGTCACTCGTAGAGCTACTGTATCCACTGACTGTTTGCGGGGAGCTGACATTGATCCGTGTTTCAAACATAAAATTATCAATCGCAACTAAACAAACAGAGGCTTACTCCAAACTTTCGGCTCTCTTGTTGAGCTGAAGTGGCCACACTGTGAAAAATTGAAAGTATTTCAGCTTTCACTCTTTTTCCTTTTTTTGCCACAATTAGCGGCTCAGCTGGACTTCATGATGTTGCAGTCGCAGCACTTCAGGCTTTTATGTATTTCCATTAATTATATGAATGACCATCTTAAAACTGTAATTCCCCAGGGATACGGATGAAGGGTCTTGAAAAAAAAAAATGTGTAGAGTAATTAAGCTGGGTTAAAGTTGATTCTTAAAAATGATTTTACAATTTGAATCCCATTTTACATTACTGCCTTTATCAGTATTCAGCATACTGATACACTGTACTGAGCTGTACTGCTTTTGTGTATGAATTTATTTATGTAACTTTGCCAAGGAGTGATTTGGCTGTCCATTATTAATCATAGCCTTTAACCTAACAGCATTTGCTAACTGACAAGCAAATGGCATTGTCTTGATGGATATACACAGATGTAGGTCAGCGTGAGCTCTACAGTTAGAGTCATACAGGGAGGGGTGAATTCATGTCTACATTTAAAGATGCTGTGCAAGACATTGTCACCCGAATGGCCACAGGTCATGTGACTAATGCTGTTAAAGCTGAGGCTAAAGAGTAAGCACACAGTGTTTAGGGGACGAAAGCTCCCCTGGTCAAGTCGGTTCTATTTTCCCTGCAAATGAGCCTCTTGCTCATCTTCCATCTTTGTCAGAGAAAATGCCATTCCTTAGTGATGACTTGCACATGTGCACATATGAATATGTTGAAATTAATCAGAGCAACCCCCCCAACCCCCAACCCCCAACTCCAAGGGCAACATGAGGCCCATCATTAGTTATGCAGATAGATGTTTTGTGATTGACAGTTCTCCAGGGGGATAGCTGTGTGCACATTAAATATCCTCTTGTCTTCTCTCTGGACTTGGCTGGGTAATGACAATTGATTAAACATGGGAGGGGGGGTATAAATTTGCACTGCAGAAAATATCAATCATAAATAGCCTCACAGCTGAATAGCATTAGTTATTTAGTTTTCACACTCCCACTCAAAAACAAAACTTTCACCTTCACCAGGGTAACAACTAATTCATTTAGCTAAAAAAACCCCTGCATAATCAAAACCCGGCTTTACCACGACAAATGCAAATGCAGCACTCTGAGAAGATGAATTAATAAAGTGAGATTACTCTTATGGTTAGACAGCCGTTGACTCCTTACAAAAACTGCCATCAAGTAGAGAACCGGGTTAGCCTGTGTTTTATTCACAAAGTGACATCCATTCCCAGACGAGCACTGGATAATGACAATGACTTTTGTTGTTTTTGTGAAAGTTCATTACTTTGGCCTGTGAAGATTATTCAGTTTATTTTATACAAAGTTTATCAAAAAAAACAAAACAAAACAGCATTTATTTGTATAGTACCTTTTAAACTCAGCCCTTGTTATGTTTGAATTAAAAGAGGCCCTATGAGGCAAACATAAAGGTAAGACAAGGTATGGGTAGAAGAAAAATTACAAAGACACCGAAAAACACATCAACTTTCTAAACCATTTATCTTGTTTAAGGTCACAGCAGGGCAGGGGCCTTTCCCAGCATGCACTGGATAAGAGAGGCAGGATGCACTCTGGACAGGTCGTTGGTCTAACACAGGGCTACCGCAGACTGTATAGACAGACCCATGGGCAATTAAGAGTTTCCTCTTCACCCAAACCTGCAGGCCTTTTGACTGTAGGAGGAAACCTATACAGGAACATGGACAGCATACAAACTCCACAGAGAGAGGCACCAGCGGAATAAGAAACCGGGACTTTTATTTTCCCTTAGAAGTGACAGTGTCACCATCAACTAAAAACACATACAAAAATAAGGTTCAAGACGTTAAGATCTATTCTGTTATTGCCCAACATCCACAGGCACGCTCTTTTAAATCACAGAGGCCCTGATGGAAAGAGCCCAGTTTCCCCTTCCTTTAATTCTAAATGTTGGATCAGCCAGAAGGGCCCTGCTGGAGGATCAGATGCTGTGCGGTGGCTCACAGAAGGACAAACTGCGTGCAGCGTAGCCAGGGGGCAGACCTAACCAGGCTTTCAAAGTGATGAGTAAAAGTTAGAGAGATCATTTTTCCTCTTTGCAAGATAGCGACACAAAGGATGTTTTTGATTTAATGCAGTCTTAAGTAAGTAAGGAGCATAAACAACAGCCTTATTCAGTCACTTTCAGCTCAGAAGTTCCAAAAATGACTCAAAAAATGGCATAGGGCCAAAACAACCTCTGGCCAGGTCAAATAAGTTGCATATAGCAAGTCAAAAAGACAATTCCACACCTGTGGAATCAACAACCTGTATCATGAGAGGAATCCAGTGGGATATGTCAGTGTTTACCTCTTTCTGCTGGAGCCGTAAGTATTATACTATGTACATGACACAGTTGTCACTAAGATGATGTTTCACTGAGGCTTGCTGCTTTCTTTGTTTTGTTTTTCCTCGGTGTGGTCAAAAATTCAGAACTACACATATTTCACTTATTGATGACGCTTGGTTTATTTTTTCCGCGGTAGTGATAACGTTCTAGTCTGACGGACAATTGTGCCTGGAAAACAGCATTTACGACAGTCACGTTATGTACTGGATCGACGCACCCTGCTGACGAATCAGATAAGGACTCTATGCATGAATGCCCAGCCAGTAATTATTACTGTCTTTGATGTCTGTTTCAACTGATCTTCTCGTCTCTGTCAAAAGATGCCTCACTGTGCATGTACCATGTACAGCAGATACTGCTGTAGATGAAAATGTCTGGACAAGAAGGAGGGGTGAAGTGACGCGAGTGTGTGTACAATATGTTCAGGCTCTGTGAATGGTTGGTATTTAGGAAGCTGAAGGAAGTTTCATTTGTTGGTGTCAAAGAGATGACAGGTAACTACGTGGGTTTATGACAACTCAAAACCTCCTTAAACTTCTAACCCAGCAACTCGCCGAGGTTATTAAAGCTGTTTTTGTTTAATCAAATTGTTTTATTAAATAAGGGTAAATAATGTGGTAGGGAATAGGCTTTTGTTATTGATACATACATACATATATACATACTTTTGTCTTCACTTAAAAAACTGTCTGTGTGTTTTCTTGGTTGGATGCAGTGATCTTATTAACCAGGTGCGCACAATAGACCTGTGCTCTACCGGGTGTTGTCAATTTAACTTTAACAAAGTGAGATTAGTGGGAGGGATGAAGCATTAAGTTTTTTTTTTTCTTTTCCCTTTTTGAATTCCCTTTTCCTTCCAGGTGAGTAAAATTATCTCTGGTCTGAGTGAAATGTTGCAGAGTAATTGTGAAGTTAAAACTTTAGTGAAAAATTCAATGTAGGAAGCTGCTTTGTTTGTTTTTTTGACCTTTGCTAATTTCCAGGTGGTTTTGACCATGAGATATTTAAGCTGTTGTTTCCCTCATTAAGGTTGTGCCTGTGGGCTGGGGGACACTCTCTGTCCCGGTGTTTCTTTGTTCGGTTGTAGCTTTGCAAAGACAAGGAAGCAGACGGAAAAACCATGTCCTTGAACTAAGTGTCTGGATTGTTGCTCCTGTTTTTGTTGCTCCCAAGCTCCCAGACTAACTGGCCCCACAACCTTATCAAAGGGTTTTAAAATCCATACCAAACACACTTTTAAGAGAAAAAAAAAAAAAAGTGCAAAAATATGCCAAAAAAGTATCTCAGGAATTTTAGCATACTTAGGAGTCTGGTCATAACAACATTCCCCAGATATTTTAGCAACCAAACAAATCTCAGAGATATTAGGAATCTACTCAAATCTGCACCTGCTCTTTGTTTTGTAGCAGGTAACTGAAAGTGTTTACACCTGATGATAGAGGTCAGCGGTGACTCCTCTAAAATCACTGCACATTGGCAGTGTAGCGGACAAAAGATTTGACACTGTCTCTATGTGTCACAACTTTTTGAGTCTGCTTCTGCAACATCTGTCGCTTTAAAAAAAGAAAAAGGACATCTTAGACCTCACTATATATACACACAATGGAGAGATCATAGGTGCTGCACAGTCTCTAGACATGCAGCTTGCATGGGTACTCTGACGTCCATTATTTCACAGCTTTAGATGCAAAATTATGGAGGCAGAAAATCATTGTTCCTCACACTGCTTTTCCGCACCATAACGAGGAAAATACAAACATTATAAAGTTAGAGGAGGACATTTGTGCACACTACTTTTCTCCCATATACCACAGTCACTGTAATTTATATTTTGCCATTATATTATTATGGAATATGAACAAACCCCTTCATCTTGAAGAAAAAAAAATGTTTTGTACCAAAGCTACTTTTGACCTGCACAAGCAATTCCGGATTGCAAAAGCAATTCAAAAATTTGTCAATTTTTGTGTCACACTTTACTTATATGGTGATATGATTTTAATTTAATTATGTACTACCTGCTAGAGGGAATAAAATGACTTTTCTCCAAGGTTATAGATGCAAAGCTGTGATAACATACTCATTATATTACATGTTGAATATCAATGCCTTTTTGGAGGATAAAATTTTAAATGGATGCCTCAGTCAGAGAATAACGAATCTCTCTATTAATACTGTCATTTTGGTGCACAGGAAACCTGTCATCTCTCTTCACATCTCTTTTCTAGTTTCTTGAAAACCAGCAAAACCGTTTGCTGTGTGAGGAGAAAAGTGGACTACCGAGGTTACAGTTGAAAGGTGGCCCAATCCACTCTCATCTCTCTGTGAAGATGCCCTTGAGACCCTACTTCTGTGGCCTTGCAATCTCTGAGGGTCCATTGGAGTTGTTAGATGATGCCTCTATCCCCAAGATCATCACTCCCCTTGAGTGGAATACCGTTATCGTATCTACCATTAATGTTTTCCAGAAATTCTCTTAACGGCAGCCCCTTTGTGGCATCAACCTTTCAAAGGTTAGATGGATTAAAATGCAAAATCTAAAAAGCTAAGAAGACTATCATAGTTTATTTCCTCATATACCACCACAATAAATGGATACTTTTGTTTGCCCTTCAAGCCCCATGCAGCAGGAAAGAGTCCTGCAGATTCTGATCCGATGCCAAGAGCACAGGGTGCATACTAATATTGCTTAATCCATCCATTTAACCAGCATCTCTCAAAGGCTAAGCCAAGGAGACTTACTCTATAGGCCCATACCTTCCTGTCAAATGTTATTGAACATGCAGCACTTCATCAGCGATGTTCACGTTTGAGATTTATGGATGAATTAACGGGTGTCCGGGCAGTTGATCGTTCTACTGGGAGATGTTTCAAGCATGAGTTTCTTTTCCCACAGGGAGGTGAACAGAGGCTCTCATGCCTTCAGCGCATACTGTATTAGCCTCTATGTAATAGTAGGAAGAAAGAGATGGAGCATATATCACTGCCTGCAGAGGTGTTCTCCCACTATCCTCCACAATATCTTGCCCCAGTTGGATCAATTGTCCTCTAAATAGAGATCATAATTCAGCTCAGGGTTGACAAAGTACCAAAACTTGTCAAGGGCAAGGGCAGAGCTGTCCTGTTGTGTTTCTCAAAATTTGTCTTGGATGCTTGTACTTTTTTGTGGAATCACGCTGTAAATCATCATTTTTGTTGTGGACTCAATTTCTGGCATATGATTTATTTTTGTGGGACAACTGAATGGGTTTCTCAGCTCTCTCCCTATGGATTGACTATTCAAACATCTACAGTGGCTCTACAGACATGAGCAACCGAACAATGACCAATCACTTGAATTGGCATTCAATACACAATAACAATGCAAGATAAAACCCAGTAAATGGCATCTGAATAGTGGCAAACAGGCTTGTACTGGCAGTTTATGTTCACCAGCACTTTTGTTACCACACATGTGGTGAAATGGGCCACAAAAAACGTTTTTGCACAACAGATGCTGTGACAAAAAAGGAAAACTAATGTACGGGGATTGTCACTCACTTCTGTGTCTCACTTGAATGAGCATCATGTTGTCAAACTTGTGCCATGACTTTGTACATATAAATGTTATCAGTGCTGTTAGGATTCATTGCTATTCATGAGCAGATGATGTTATAAGGTCAACTCAGTAAAAAGGATTTGAGTCTCTGAAGGTGCTGCTTCAACAATAGACTTAAGAGAGGCACCTGCCTTAGCCTCACTCTTTGATTAGAAATAACATGGGCCTGCATTAATAAGAGGCAGACTAATCTAGGTATGATCACTCCTGGGGCTGTACAATAGACATGTCCTTTAATTACAAAAGCGATCATGTTTGATGAAAATAGATAGTAACATACTGAAGGGCAGCAAAGGAGCTCAGTGGTGGAGCACTGTCACCTCGCAGCATGTTTTTTTTCCCCCTGCAAATGTGATTTTTCTGTCTACACTGAATGTGTTAGCTTTGATAGACTGGCCACCTGTCTATACTCACAGTATAAGGTTGTGATGAAATTGTACCTTTAGAGTATATGTGAGGCTGATTTGAAGATGCAGAAGTGAAGCCAGGTCATAAATACGATCCTCTCACCAACATACATGCCCCAAACCCTCCAAAAAAATTGCCCCAACACCAACAAGTGTTGGTTTTATGGAGGTTGTTACTAGAGGCAACAGTACAGAAGAACCCAGGTGCAGACATAAACAAGGATACAGTTATAAAGTAATTTTACTGCAAGGTATATGGAAGATGGGGACTAACTTGTTGGAAGGTCAGGGTGGGGGGGGGGGGGGGGGGCTGACAAGGTTAGGGGCCAGAGTCAGAGCAGATAGGACTGCAAGGGAGATAGAAAACAGGATGGGTACAGGGTGTAACGGGCAACAAGAACTGAACGCTGAGTAGCAAAACAACTTTGACTTAAAGCGTGGCAACACTGACAGGTAGCAGAGTCTTGGGTCTGGCAGTGTTGATGTGGAAGGGCTGAGTACTTATGTAGGTCTTGATGGTTGCAGCTGGTGGGGATCTGCTGTAACTCCAGCGCACCTGTCTCCACTCACACGATCACACACACGCTGGGAGAGAGGGAGACACTGAATCCGAGGCGGAGGGCGTGGCGGACAATCTCCACGGAGCAGCTGTAATGGAAGTTTATGTGTCTTTTGTGTCTTCTGGGATGCACTGGACGAGACTGAGGACATCAGAGGATCTGATCTCTGCATAGCCCGTTTGCCACTTGCCCATCAAGTGATCATAGGAACAAAGCAGAGCAACAATTACAATCAGATGACAGGTGCTGGGACGTTTCTTCCCTTTTTTTTGCTTTGATATTTGCTTATTTATACTGTCATGAATATTTACTGTAAAGACAAAGTTTTCAGCGGTTTAAGAAAAATGTTTGTCTGTTCCTGTGTGTGCTTGCATGTAGGTATGAGGCTTGAATTACTGTTTCAAATTGAGTGCTATGCTGTAAGGTTTTTTTTTTTTTTTGTTTGTTTTTTCACACTTCTCTAGTTACCTCTGACATTTTAGCAATGAGGAGAGGAAGCCGGCACAAAGACTTATCCCTCATACATTACTACCTCCACAGCAGCAGAGAGGAGAGGGCCTAATGGAGAGAAACTGCAGCAGGTCTCTAGATATCAATCCTCTCCGATGCTTTCATTTCTGTCCATATTGAGTTGAGTGATAGTGGATTTTCTCGGACACAATGAAGTGACAAAATAGTAGCATGATAGGTTTTATGTAGCATGTGACCCATTAACCAAGCTCATCAAAACACCATCAGTATGTCAAGAATGCATAGCCTAAACTGTAAAAAGAGGGAAAAATCATCACTTATCCAGAAACATAGGTGATAAAAATTCTGAAAACATCGTTTGCAGCAAAACTAATTGAACTACTTTGACTGAATTTATTAATGGACATTTTCTAATTTCCCTTTTTGTCAGTGTCTCATAATTATGTCAACATTTGGGAGGTGTCAGGCCCGGATGTATCAGAGTTAACAGTGATCCAACACCTCAGAATGGTACCCAGAACAGAGATTTAACAAATAAGAGAATAATTAGATGAGTTCCTTTTGTTGAAGGTTGCCAGGCATTACCATGATAATAAAAATGTAATTAGTAATAACACCTAGAAAGTGGAGGCTGTCACTAGGGTTAGCGACATTCTAATTTCCTTTTTTATTTATTTATTTATTTTTTAACACCAGCCATTAGAAATTTTTGCAGCATTGTAAGGCTGACTTCAGCTTTGAATAAGTCTTTATAGTGGTGTTGAATGAAATAATGTGAACCGCCTATCTGGGTATTTTTGTTCATGCTAGAATTAGGGGTTTATTGAAGCTGTATAATTGCGTTTTATTGTTTTTTTTCTTTGACTTCTCCCTTCCTCTTGTGGCTCATACCCCATCCGCCCTCAGAGGAAAGTCCTTTTTTATTTCTATTTTACTTCTGTACAGTAAATTTGATCTCCTTTCATTATGCAAATCAATTTAATTTCAGCTAAAACCTGGAGAGAGCAAGCGATAGAGACTTGGTGAGAGAGGGAAATGAATTAGAAAAAGATGAAAAAGGAAATACAACAAATCAGATTCTCACTGGATGCCCCCCCCCCTCGGTCCATGAAGGATTCCAAGTTTTGGGTGCAACATTTGCACTCCTTGCTCAATGTCGGAGAGAGAGATGAAGCTTTAGGGTAAACTGTCTCGGCTATTACCCCGTCTGTCTTAACAGTAAGTCAACATTGTAAATCTCAGCAGAGACAGTGGAGCAGCATCAGCCAACTCTAAAAGCCAATTCCTTTCTCAGTGACCTGGCTCATGTAATATTTACAGCTATATAGTAGGTTCTAATTCAAGTCTGTGGATTGTGATACGGAAATAATAAAATTATTATCTTGTGTTTTCAGTATTCCGCTGTATTAAAAGTATCGGCTGCTCCAGTGTGACAAGAAATATCTAGCGAGCAGCAGCACGATGAAAGGTGATTCTATTTTAAATGTGATTTTTGAAGTTTGTTTTCCTGTTCCACATTGAGGAATTTTCTGGAAGGTTGTTTTTTTTTTTTGCTTTTGATGTTCATTTAAAGCAGACCACACATGCTTACACATTCTGGCATGTTTTCCTGCTCTTTTCCTCCTACACCCTTGACAAATGTAATTACTACTACCAAAGGGTTCTCAATCAAGCAGTTTGCGAAGGCAACAGGACAGACCCCATGTTGAGAAGGTTGCAGTTCCTCTCCATGTGTGACCCTCCGATGAGTAAGTTCATGCTTTAATTTGTTTGTGGATTCATTTGAGGGGTTTGTTTGTTTGTGTGTGTGTGTGTGTGTGTGGGTTTGGGTTTGTGTGTGTGTGCGTGTGTGTGTGTGTGTGTGTGTGTGGGTTTGGGTTTAAGTGTGACTGCATGGGGCCAGGCAGACGCTGGGGTGTATACAAGCTGTCTCAGCTGGCCAGTCCCTGCCCACACAGGCCATGTCCTTGCCCCGCCACACACACACACACACACTGAAAACCAGACAGACAGGGAATGCCACTGGCAAGGTTATTACTCTGTCTCATTTGTCCCTATTATCCCCCTTCTCTTCTCTACTTTTTGATCTGTTCGCTTTTTTCGTATGAAAAATAATGAGGATGTAATTGCAGATACATCAAATAGGTCCAGCATAATCTTCCTCGATGTGGGAGGATTTGTATTTCAGTGCATAGCCGAATAAGGTATACAGGGTAAGTACACACATTCATTCATCTGCATCTAAAATGTCTCCTGTTAAAAACAAAACACCACACAATGCCATACTGTTTGCTTTCCAAAATCACTGTTGTGTGTATGAACAGCATTTGTACAAGAATGGATAAAGCTGGATTTTTCTCAGGTTCCAGTTGTCTTGTCAGTACCATTTTTTTTTTTCCAGATTCACCAAATGCTGATTAAAAATGCAATTTGACCTATAAAATGCCAAGTGGTTTGTCAACAGGACATATTGTACATTAAGTGTGTTTATGGTATTTGTGGCCTCAGTTTCTGCCAAGAACAAATGCTGCCAACTCTTGTTTCTTGGCTTTCACTTGACAAGCTTTCTGCTCAAGGCTTTTAAGTCATATTTTCAAAAGTAGAATGCTGTGGTTCCTGATGGAGGTGAAGGGCCCTGTGGATCAAATGTGTCTAGTAAATCTTGTTTTGCTGCTTGCTACTTGTACTGTGAACTTGTTTGACTTACTGTATCTACAGTACAGCCTGACCAAGCTTCAGGACCAGCTGCAGAAGGAGATAAATGCAGTAAAATCTGGAGAAAATACTGGTGTTTTATACAGACAGCTGGACAAATTCTATTCAAACTGATTCCAAATTATGTAATATTTAAGATTATCTTTAAAACACTTACACTATCTTTTGTGATATTAGCTGTGAATATTTTCAATTACTCATTTGTCTCTGCTGAGCACTTTAAAGATTAAAGACACTTGCCACCTGCTCTATAGTGGAAGTCCTGCTAATGCTACTCAAGAAGAATAGGAGTGTGAGCCTATCTTTCTAAAGATATAGTCAGTGGTAAATTATTATGGAGTACACAGTATATTAGATATATAATCCAAAAGATGATTAAAATATGTAATTTATTACTAATAGAATGGGGATTAAGTCTGGCATTTAATGATGCATTACAATATACTGTTTATAATATGTGACTAAATTTTTCAATTTATAAGTGGATTAATTTTTTCAAATTTCATTTAATAGTTTATTCTTTTTTTTCTTTTTTTTTTTTTCCAGATTCACCAAATGCTGATTAAAAATGCAATTTGACCTATAAAATGCCAAGTGGTTTGTCAACAGGACATATTGTACATTAAGTGTGTTTATGGTATTTGTGGCCTCAGTTTCTGCCAAGAACAAATGCTGCCAACTCTTGTTTCTTGGCTTTCACTTGACAAGCTTTCTGCTCAAGGCTTTTAAGTCATATTTTCAAAAGTAGAATGCTGTGGTTCCTGATGGAGGTGAAGGGCCCTGTGGATCAAATGTGTCTAGTAAATCTTGTTTTGCTGCTTGCTACTTGTACTGTGAACTTGTTTGACTTACTGTATCTACAGTACAGCCTGACCAAGCTTCAGGACCAGCTGCAGAAGGAGATAAATGCAGTAAAATCTGGAGAAAATACTGGTGTTTTATACAGACAGCTGGACAAATTCTATTCAAACTGATTCCAAATTATGTAATATTTAAGATTATCTTTAAAACACTTACACTATCTTTTGTGATATTAGCTGTGAATATTTTCAATTACTCATTTGTCTCTGCTGAGCACTTTAAAGATTAAAGACACTTGCCACCTGCTCTATAGTGGAAGTCCTGCTAATGCTACTCAAGAAGAATAGGAGTGTGAGCCTATCTTTCTAAAGATATAGTCAGTGGTAAATTATTATGGAGTACACAGTATATTAGATATATAATCCAAAAGATGATTAAAATATGTAATTTATTACTAATAGAATGGGGATTAAGTCTGGCATTTAATGATGCATTACAATATACTGTTTATAATATGTGACTAAATTTTTCAATTTATAAGTGGATTAATTTTTTCAAATTTCATTTAATAGTTTACTCTTTTTTTTCTTTTTTTTTTCCGCAAGAGTTGTTGTAACCTGGACAAATGAAAAAACTGACGTATGCAGCACTGATGAACTTTGCATTTTCAAGCTGTCTATCAGCAAAATCATCCATCAAACTGGATGCTATTTTCAGAGTCTACTTTTCTGTGGCTGGTAATTAAGTTTCCATCAATCATCGACAGCAGAATAAAGTTGATGTAATTGCAATTTTTGACTAATCAGTGTAGTTGGTGCTGCTGTTGAAAATATGCCAGTAGAAATTCAATCAATGCCACCACTTCCAGTTCCATCAAAGAATGAGGATGTGTTTGTCAGCCAGGAGAAATGTCATAGTATCAATCTATTGTGTTTCACATTCAATGACACAGTCTGGTGCCCTGTCAGTTATTGTAGTAATATTGAGAGAGTTAATAAAAAAAATGACATGATCCGTAGCAAGATGATCAGCCCCATCACTGCTCATAGTTTGGAGCTTTATCTCCATTTCTTAAAAAAGTTTTTTTTTCTTTTTTTTTCAGCCCCACAAGAGGAAACTCTTAGATACTGATTATTAGCACCAGTTATTACAGGAAAACTGAGCAGGGTGCTTGCAGATTATTGGACATTAGGGCAAGTGTGCTGCAGAAATTTCGAAACAAATCATATGTGTTAAAAAATGTTGGGACTTTTCTAACAAATTTTTGAGCCGATATTTTTTTGTCTGATTCTGACCTCTTCGCCTTCTTACTTTGCATTTACATAAGCTTATTAACAGGCATCAGTGAACATCATTTTTCATTTTCTAATTCTCAGATAATGTTTTCATAAACTGCAGCTTTAGATTTACAGAGGGCTTTTTATTTTACATTTATAATGAAAAATGGCTCAAGATGTGAAATTAAACCAAGCTGCACACTCAGGATGTCTCAGTTAAGATTGTTATAGCCTCAGCAGTCCTCAAATATCTGCATAATGCCTCAGTGTGATGCTGATGTCAACAAAATGATTCAGACTCGGTTGAAAATGAGCATACTTTCAACAGCCTACTTTTCCTGATACAGCTGGCTGTGACTGACCACCAGGTAGACCCAAGGGCGAAATTTTACTTTCAACTTTTGCGGAGACATCTACTTTGAAGTGCTCACTGCTACTAGAATTTAAGTCCTCACAAGAGCGGTGTGTTTTCAATGGAATACAATTAATATGCACAATACATTTCATATACTATTCATAAGTCATTTGATTAAGCCCATTAACACGAACAGTTCATCGAAAGGAGGGTGATGGGTACAATTCTGATTTCCACATTTTTGGAGGGGAAAAATTTGGGCACTTCTACCTAATTTTAGATACAAAGATAAATGAATGAATGAATAAATGCTGTAAACAATGATAATGATATAATGATAATGATAACTATAATCATCAGTTTATCAGAATTGTCATCAAAGTTCATCAGTAGTCTGAACAAACAATGCGTATCTTTATTTCTGTCATATTTTCGAAGGGTGGCAAAACTGTTGTGGACACTTGATACAATTACCTGTTTGGGAAAATGGTTCACTTGAACTGACCTGTTGTGGAATATTTCCCAATTTAGAAATCTTGGAAATCTATGGTTGAGTTTCAGGAGGCTATATCAAAAAGCATGCGATGCCACTTGCAAACCTTTTTTGTTTCTGTCAAGTCAAGAACTCCTCTCTTTGCTTTGCCAGATTTTCCAGGAAAGCATCTTGCGCTCAACACTCAAGCCTGAAAGTGGCTGAAGAGCCCTGAGAGACATTGCCCGTTGCTCATATCACTGTCTTGTGCACAGAGATGACAGTACTGGCAGCACCTTGAAAGTGGTATTTCAGAAAGAGGATAAATGCCCTCTGTCTGAAATACAGGATGGTGGCTGTTTGAGGGCTGCCAGTGTTTCCCTCGCAGCCCTCGAACAAGATGATGCTCTGCTGTCTTCCCGGTCTAGACAGCAGTGCATGATAGGTCCTGCAGAGCTTGCGGCACTCGGCACTTGAGCCTTAGACAGTGGAATGAAGGGTCTGCGAGAGACACATCTAACTAACCATTCATTACTTTCTGCCAGACAAAGAAAGAGTGTCAGGAATTTTGATTTACGTTTTAAGGGAAAGTCTCGTCTCAACCATGCATCAAGGTCTCACTGGTGTCTGGAGTATATTTCTGACTAGGAACCACCATCCACGTTGGGGTAACGCCTCGTTTACAAATGCAGATTCAACAGGAACCGGCTCTCTGGCCCGTAAATCTGCGGCTTTCTATAGTAATTTCCATCCGCTTTGTCACTATACTGACACACACAGTATATCATTTCAGCAGTGATCTGAATGCACTCTGTTAACTGGAGTTTGTGTTGGACTATTTCCTAGCCAGGATCTCAGTATAATTCCCATCAAAGAATAATATGTTTGTCAACCAGAAGGTATATCACGGTATCCATCTATTGATGGATGATATTGAATTTCACATCTATTGATGCAGTCTGGTGCCCTGTCAACAATCCCTGTCGACACCATCCATAGTAATAGATTGCAACAGGGTCAGCCCGACTGCTGCTTTTTATCAGCACCTGTGTGAACAGGTCTCAAGAGGAAACTCTTAGATACTAATATAAGCACCACTTACTAGAGGTTAAACAAACAAAATATGGCATATTACTCACTGAGATTTAGTGCTGTTGTTTGGCAGATTGCTATCTTGGGACAAAGCAAGCCCTTTCCAGTCTATTGCTAACCTGTTGCTTGCTCCGGTCTTACATTTAATAGAAAGACATGAGTATATATCAATTTTCTCATCTTGCAAATGAGCATATTTCCCAAAATGTTGAACTGCTGCTTTGAGAGCTTGTTTAATTAGTGATGTGAAGTAGAAAACACTTCTGTGTGCTTCTATTTCCAGTGGCAGTCAAAGTGGAACAATGGCTGATATTCTTTCGCTTCTCCAGTTAGTGAGTCAGGCCTATTGCCACTCTTTACCTTGCTCCGGAAATATCTCCGCTTACAGTGATTCCAGTTTTACAGTACGAAGCCATTCTTGGCTGATTTGTCATTAAGACACTAAAGAAAAGCTGATTCTTTAAGCTTCACTTATCTTGTAGAAGAAATTACTGTATGTGCTGTGTATACATACAGTAAATGTCATTAAGGGGTTAAGCCAATGGAAAACCTTGTGAAGCCCATTAATCTACCAGTGTCCCTAAGAAATTTCATTTGATTTAACATTTTTAAATATTTTTTTTCAAGTAATTAATTTCAATCAGATTATTACAATTTGCCTTGACCAAAAAAACTATGACACAATTTCCCAACTTAATAAATCATCTAATTTTTGGCTTGACGACACAACACACAAACTTAATGTGTGAACTAAGTTTGATTGATCTTTGTTTATTTTATTGAAGCTGTGGGAAAACATGTGAGTCATTAGGAAAGGATTTTAATAGACTTTTACTTCATATGACTTTTATCCCGTATCCTTCTCTGTCCTTTTTATTCCTTGTGCTGGATCAAAATTACCCATAACCCTGGAATTTGCTCTTTTGTCCAGTGTAAATTCGATGAGGCATTTTCATCATACACACAACCAGCGTGTATGATGAAAATGCCTCATCACACAACTGTTACAGTATTTGCCCTTTGCTGAGTGAGCTGGGAGTGCAGGATAGCAGATATGCCACACAATCAATTATCAGTGTTTGTACATCATTAATTTTTATTAAAGCCAGCTGCTACTGTGAGTGAGATGATTCTCTCCATGCACTGATAAAACAGATAAACAGATTATTAGGCTTTTCTATGTGTAAAGAGCAAAAAAAGTAAATGAAAAAAAAAATGAATAAAAATGAAATTATGGACTCTGACTCGGACAGAGTCGGCCTCCTAGTTTCAGCACGGGCAATTAATAATATGCTTGTCAAAGCAGAAGGGTTGGTTAAATTATGGACAAGTACCAATCATTACCGTAAACTGTGTGGTTCATTAACAAGTATCCTCCATGTCATTTCATTAATTTAAAATGCCCCTGTTAGTCCATGTATCTGGTGTGGGGAGGCACATTCGTCTTGCAGGAGAGACATATGACCACGATCCACTATCTCTCTCTGTCTGTAATGTTACAAAGTCTGCTAACTGTGGCCTATGATTTTCAGCCTAAAATACTCTGAGCCCTGTAAATTGTACTTCTAATTATGGTCTGTGTAGGTGACTGACCGCTTATACACTGGCAACTCATCACTAGTTTACTACAATTCTCATAAATTTGTAAAAGTAGCTGTTTCTTTATAATCTAAATGGATTTCTTTATGGCGCGCTTATAGATCATCTGTTGCAGAGCAGGAATTTCATTTAAGTATGACATCCGAGGTATAGCCATGATTAAATCCTTTGAATAATTGCATTACAACCACTGGTATATGAAATATCGCCAAATTCATCATTTTCCGAAACCACACCCCAGAAATTTAACTCCAGCATTTGATTTTCAAAATTGTTTTATCAGTATTCACGGGGGCCTGTAATTGCCTTGATAAGAGCAAATAAGTGCAATTAACAAAGCATGGTAATTGCCTCACATCTCTCGCCCCTCTCTCTCTATTTTTTCTCTCCTTCACTCTCTCCTTCTTCCCTAATGATCTTCTCATTTTGGTAGACGGATCTTCCGCAGATGAGAATCTAGGACCAGGACGACAGCCGAAATAAATAATGGTCATTAGAGTGTGTTCAACCAACGTAGTACCGGGAAGTAACTTGCTCATTTCCTGCCTATGCGAGGCCTCCATGGCTCCACGGCTCCATGGCTCCTTTTTGCTTTTTTTTTTTTTTTTTTCCCAATGAGATTTATAGATGAGTAAAAATAGGGTTGTGAATCTGATATATCACAACAAGGCCTGTTGGCTAGATCGCTCTGCCATCCTGCCCATGGTCCTCTCAGGAGAGCCTTACCTGGCATCCAGCCACCAGCCCCCCCCCCATGTCTCCCTCCCTCTCTGTGTTTTTATGGTTCTGTGGCGCAGAGCTAATTTCAGTCAATTTCTGAAAAGCACTCTGTTATACTGTGAAATGGGTCTCCAAAGAGGTCATAAGGGATGAAGTTGCTGGTTAATGTGATGTTGTTCTATGTTACAACATTTTTTAGATTTACTGTGTGTGGGAACAAGGATTCTAACCTTCTGAATTTTATGTCGCCAAACCCGATTTTGCATTATGTAAGCATCGGTAAAATAATTAATAAACTGGGAATTATTGGTAGAATGCTTTTGACTGATCTTTTTGATGATTCCTAAAGGGTGTTTTTTTGTATACCATGGTAAAGCAAGAGAAAAGATCAAGTAATATACCATTTTACTATTTGTAATCTTTTTTCTATTATTATAATGAGCTTTGCTGATATTCAGTCACCCGTAAGTGAAATGCACAAAATTTTAGACACAAACTTTCAATATAACGCAATTCAATACAACACTTCAACTAACTATGGCCTGTAAAAAGATACCAAGCTGTGCATTGCACTGATGTTGTATGGGAAAGAAAATAGCAAAAACCTCACTCTAGCTGTGACTGAACCAAAGTCAAAATGTCAGAGACAGATTTCTGAACATTTTGGAGGAAACAGCACAACAGCCTCAGAAAAGATGCTGCCCAACTTGTTGACCTGTCAGTCAACCAGTGTGCTCAATCAAACCGGAAAAAAAATGCATTGCTTCGTGCGCCCTAGCAACACTTTGCAACCTCCACTCGCCAGACATTACTTTACTAGATAATATTTGTTTTTTATGTGAAATTTATCGTGAATGATGGTGGTGCTCTCAAAAAAAAATACCCAGCTCATCTCAACTTCTTTGACACCATTTATGATTTTAATGGAATTTGTCAAGACACAAAAAAAGAGTCGGAAATATGGGACCTATAGGTCAAAACATGAGAAATTTTTTTAATAGTCATTACTATCAAATTTCTTGTGATACATTTTGTAGTCTATAACTAATGTAAACAAAATACCAAAATTGCTTGATATGCCGAATAGTGTCAAAAATTAGACCATATGTCCTGAGAGCTCCATGCCTCGCGCAGCTGTTGGCATGAGATGCGGAACAGCATCTCAGACACAGCATCTCACAGTAGCATAATCGCACATCACGTGTGCAAGCCTGGTGAGTGTCTCTCAAAATCAGAACCATCATTGTTCTGTGGATGTGCCCACTGCACACATAACTGATTGATGGTGACTGATGAGCATGAGCCGTACTAAGTCTCTGCTTCCACAACAGCCACAGGAAGCATGAGAACCAAACAGAAATGCCAAGATTTACACATTTGTTACTATTGGCTTTTTTTTAATATACATATTTGAACTCTTGCTACTATACAAAATGTATAGATATCAAATTAAATGTCATTCAATTTCTTGTCCTCGACTCACGTTCGATTATTTGCTTTATCTTCCAGAATTTCATCAACACTGTGCAAAGGCAGAAAGAAGGATCTTTACATGATAGCAGTCACAAAATGCAAGAGTGTGTATGTAAGTATAGCTGTAGTTGGTGCATGCAAGTATGCAGAGTAGATGCACAGGCACTTTGGCACGTTTCAGCCCTTACTATGACGTTGAGAAGAACAGGAAGAACAGGAGGCTCACACAGTGGCTCTCTTTGTAAGGTAAACCTGGTGTGTTTGTGAGTGTGTGTGTGTGTGTGTGTGTGTTTGGATGGGGATGAGGGGGGGGCTGTAAAATGTAGAATTGAGGCCAGTAAACATTGCCAGACTCCTGATTCATTGATGGTTTTGTTGTTCATGGTGATCACAGAATACTATTGTTTCAAAATGAATGATAACGACTTCCTGGTGTTAAAATACATTAATATTTAAATAGCAATCTTTTTAGAACTAATCTGCATTAGTCTTTCACTCTCTGACATTTCCTGTTTAGTTCTAAACACTTTTTGTTTGAGTAATTGTTTGGCTAATTTGGGACTTGAAAAGGACAAGCTGTATGTCACTGCACAACAAGCTATGTGCACAGTACTCTAGTCACATACTGACCCAAGAGAGAGCAGCAAGGATGAATGACTGTGATAATACAGCTGGTCTCTCGGCAACAGGGAGGCACTTCCTTTTGCCTAGATAGAAGCAAGGGGATGGAAATACATTAAGTAAATTAATTGAAAAACCCCCAAAAAACTGGGGATTGAGTGATATGTATGCAGGTCCTCCTGTGGGGAGATGTATCGAGAAAACAAGGGAGAGAAAAACTAATTTTCTCTCTATTATGTATCAGGCTATTGTTCCATGGACAGTTTTATATTAGACTGGATCCTGGGACTCACTTGCACGTGAAATCTCTTCAAATTAGGCCCATTTTGTTTTCTGACAATATTATTCTGCTTATCCATTACACTTGTACAGAAAAACACTTTTTGTTGTTTGTTTGTTGTTTTTTAAATTAGGTGATGGACAGTTTTTTTCAGTTTTAGATATTTATAATAAATACATGCAATGTTGCATAAAAGTGATTCAGTTTATTATGTGATCTGTAATGAATAATAATTTAATTGGATTTACACTTAAATGAATTCTTTTGATTTTTTTTTTCTTTTTTCCTGGGGGAGTAAGTAATACATTAAATCAAATTATAATACCAGGTTTGAGTACACCAGTTAATTATATATAGTACAGATTGTAGTAGACTAGTAACCAATAAGTCATTAATGTAGCCTCATCACCATTGATTGTTCGAATTGCTAAATGCCACATAATTGTCCCTTATCTTTATACTATTTCTAATATTACAAGTAACATTAAACTATAAAAGACCACCACTATTTATTTGACATTCCAAGAGGTATAATTGAATTATATGTATTGTTGTGTTAGGCTGCTTCACTCTCTGAAAACCTTCTCTGTGCATGACTCAATTCCCCATTTGCTTGAAATTGGCTTATTAATAATTTAAGAGAATGATTTGTGGTATGCTGAATATTATGGGCTAATGTCCAGTGGGCCAGGCCACTGGAGTTGGGTTGCACCTATCAAAATGAGTTTAGCCACTATAGAGTGTGGAAGTGGTAGTGGCAGTGGTGGTAGTGACATTGTAGTAATTTGAAGGTATACTGAGAGAAGTCTGACAGAGTATGAAGACAGTTGAACTGACAACACACTTCCTGCCTCAGGGTAAATAAAACATGCATTGTGCCAGGCTTAAAAGAAGCTTCTTGAAAAAAGAGGGTGTTTCATGATGGCTACTTTCTCCCATTAAGATCATCACTTTCCTTTTGAACAGCTGTTGCTGCATCCACGGCTAAAACATCCCCTTACAGATGTCAATCCTTGTCAGCTGTTGTTTCTTTGGAGCCTTTGCATTAATGTTACTGCCACGACTTTGATGGATTAATGGATTTTGGTAGTGAAGCCACGGCTGCTATGTATATTGTTGAATTCTAGTGTTGCAAAAGAAAGTGGCACTTTGTACTTTTACTTTTATAGACACAGTCTGCTCAAAAGTGCTTGTCACAAATGTAATTGTCTCTTCAATATTCACTTAATTGACATAACATCTCATCAGACCTTCTCCTGCATCGTCTTTGTTTATAAGTTATAAGTTATTCTCCATACTTTCTCATTTTCTCCCTTGAGCAGCCATCAGCCATGACTCTCATTAAAGCAGAGGCAGCGCCGGACAGAGAGGCCGAAATATCAGCGGTGAGCTCTGTTATTATAATTTTTCAATCACTGTGAAGATTGATGTGTTGGTGGATAAAGCTGTTTCTGTCTCTACCCCTCCTTCTTGTTCTCCCCTCCAGGTCTGACTGAGTCCTTAGGCCCATGAAGAGGCCGGGTGGCCCCTCATTAAGCACATTCTGGATTACAGCTCCTGGCCAGGGCTATTTCCAACAACATGCTAGTGCATTGTAATGAGCCTCTCTGTGTGCTGCGCAAATACACTCAATCTCCCACTTTAATCACAGAGGAGGAGATAGGCTACTCCTCGAGCCCTCAACAGGAGCAGTGAAAGGAAAAGGGGATTTGCAAGTTCCTCCATCCTCTGATGACAAATAATCTCCTTGGGAGATGAGTGTTCTGTCTCAGAGCCCTGATTGACATGTCTAGCATTATGATGGAGCGAGTTAGGAAGAAAAAGCTGGGAGAAATGCCACAGCCAAAAAAGATGAGGCTGAAATGGTTCACAGAGTGAACAGTGATCCTTCAGCTATCTGGTCATTCTTTTGGCCATGTAGCTGCAGATGATCTTTATGTCAAACAGCTTAGGGGGAGATTCAGGACTTGATGTACACTTTGTACAGTATGGTGTGTAGTCTTCTGCACATACCACATGATTATATTCATGGCAATGCATTCATGGTATAGAAGGAGTAGAATTTCTCTCTTCAAAAGCTATTACAATGATGGTTAGTAATAATAAACTTTATTTTTAAGGCACAAATAGTTAAAGTGCTCCCCAGACAGAGATAAAAAGGTCATACAGAAATGAAAATATCTCCATAAACCCTGCAGTAAATCCACATAATTCATAAGGCTTGATACTCTTGGTCAAATCAAAAAGTGTAAAAATGTTTAAATGAACCAAACTCTCAGTCAAAGTTGTCGATTTTGAAAATCCACAAGTGTAGGCTAATTAAAAAAACATCCCTCAGGCACAATATCCGAAAGGCTGTCATGAGATGACCACTGAGTGCTTTCCAGTATCTGAACAAATTGCCCTGTAATAGCTCTACAGCATTCCGTACTAATTACCAGGATTAGACAAATTTTCAGTGTGCAGGTCAAGTGACCATACTAAGAACAATCAGCATAGTAGAAGAGATTTAGTAAATACAGTACGGTAGGTAAATAAATTAGTCTTATCTTCAATGTTTCATACGGGCAGTTCTATTAGGAATGGAAATAATGTTATTTGTCTTTGCCATTTAAAAAACATAATGAAACCAACCACTGACATGTCTTAAAAAAAGAGATAAGACAAAAACAAGCCACGGAGAAATAGTTGTTTTCACCATGTCCATTGTTTTATGCACATTTTCAATTTTAGCACAAAAATTCTGGAAATATGAGAAATAAAAGAAACTGAAATATAATTTAGATTTTCTGAATACACCTTTATGCTACAGTACCTGGTTCTACTTTAGACAAAGTATTCATACCTCCATACATACCTATCTTCCACTAGAAACCCCCGAAAATAAGTATAACAAAATGGCTGGTGTGATCACAAACTGTAATCCAGGTGGAGGCTTGTGCTTCATGTAACCCCATAACAGCTAATAAAGACATTACATGGATCCAAAGAGACATGTTAAGTTAACACACACACACACACACACAAAATTGCTATCATCTTAACTAGCTAGCCCTGGTTCCGCCAGGCTGTCTTGTCGCTTTCCCATATTGAGTCAGTGTAGCTTCCAGTCTGCCCTGTAGAAGCAGCACAGAGGGCATATTATAACTTCTTGTATTGTAAATGCAATGACGGCTGAAGCTTTTAGTGAGCTCCAGGCAAGAAACCATGTTTGGTGTTGGAGAAAACCTACAAAAAGCACCTTTTTGAAGAGGCTAAGGGAAGATGAAATTCTGCTTAGGCCTCTAAAAGGTTGTTTCCACAAATTAAATCTTTCTTCTATGCATTATTGACAATACTCTTTAGAAAGGCTAGTAGCTGATTTCCTGTAGGAAAAACACATTTTAGTTAAACAGTTCTCAGGAGGCACCAGGGCAGACTTTGCCATGAGACACAAATAAATAGATAGCTCTTATTTTTATGCTGTTCTGGATGTCAAAAACAATGACATCAGTCAGGAACTATGGAGAGCTCCCCACCTCTGGGATCACACTGAAACAGAAATACTGCTCTGAAATTCTTGGATAAAAATATCTTTCTCTTTGAACTTCTAGTATCTTGAATTTTGACATTGACTTAATCAGAAACAATGCTATTCTGCTTGACTTGCTTTGTTTTTAAAGGGCCTGTTTGGCCGGACGAGAGGCAGAACACAGTTGACTTTTCTGAAACGAGCCATTGTGAAAACACCTGCCATAGGCATTTATTGTGATCGAGGACCTGTTGCTGTCTCCGGGAGGCTGAAGAGGGAAATACAGCATCAATGACTGATGTCTGGGTCTACCGTAGTATGTACGACAATAAGCAAAAATAGCTTCCCTCTCCCCCTGCATTGTACAACCACATGCAAGCCTCACTGACAGTTTGTCCAAGTGGCTGAGCCACACAGCTATGCCTGGTCTGGTCATATTTCATTACACTGATACATCTGTGGTGATGCGAGATGATGTTCCCATAACTCTGACCTCACTGGCACAATGTTTGGTGGAATAATTCATGGTACCATAAATATGTGGCTGGCGGATATAGAGAGGGAAGAATTATTGTAGTTTTATTAAAACAGTAAATCCAACTACTCGCCCATGGTTGAAAAGTAGAGAGAAAAAGCGAGAGAGAGGGAACATGTCCATTGCCAGTTTGCTCTTCAGTTGACGGCAGCATTTGAGTTCATTTACAGCTTGTTATGATACAGCTGAGGGGTGTGGGTTTTGTGTGCTGAGAGGAGGCCAATATAATCTGTCTTTCAAACAGGGAATGACATGGGGAAGGGAGCTGAGGAGACCGAGCAGAAGCAGGTATGCAGCTTGCCTAACTGGTCGCTGTATTACATTCCACACAGGCAGGACTTGTGATGGATTGACGCCAGCTGGAGAGAGGCAGTCCTGAATCAATTAAGGTGAGTTCATGAAATTGAGCGGAGTTAAAACCTGGGGGTGTCTTTTTTGTACTGGTAATTTGATCAAACCTGTGTGCGCCCTCCATCCACAAGGCCTAATGGGCGATAATGGATTGCAATTGCATTACTTTGTTGTGACACAAAAAAAAATAATGCATTCCAAAGGTTGCTTTTCCAACTCATTATGAATTTCTAGTCCATTATTGGAAGTCACTGGACCTGAAAGAGACCCTGATATATTTACTTACTCAGTAATGATAAAATAAATCATTAAATATAGTAGTTGTGTATAACATAGTAAGAAAATATGCAGCTGTTTCTCTAAATACTCTGTTCCACTCACTTCTGTTCCCTTTGCCCTCTGATCAGACGATAGCATTTTGATTGACATTTATGAAGGTCATTGGTTAATTATCAGTAACTCTTCACCTTTAATTACGCATCAGTTGTATTATGTACATGCTTATTTGCTCAAGACCCCAATCGGTTCACCAACATTTCTTATGCAAATTGGGCAACAATTATCTCCCCCATCAATGATGGAGGAGGCAGGACTTGTTTGTTCCTAACGACATTGTTTGCGTTATTGAGCGTGTCATTAAGTCCTTCCCTGCAAAGATGCTGTCAGGGTGAACACCCTTTCATTGCCTCCGTACCCCCCTGTTGTTGCAGCACAAAGCCACAGCAAACTTGACCTTTAGCCATTTCAACAAACAGAGGAGAACATGTATTCATGCAAGCACTGCACACCTGCACGCTCAACCACGTGCATGCCGCTATACTGCATCAGTTAACTCTTGGACATAAGACATTATGCTCTGCACATGGTAATACAGTCCATAGATAATGAGGCTATACACAGCCTCGAAAAGTGTGAAAGGCAGCCTTTATATGAAAATTGTTGTCCACCAAATGCAAGGAATAACATTAATAACCATGAAAATATTTTTTTCCATACGCATTTGCTGTGCTTAAAATGTGCTTAAAAAAATCAAATAAAAATCAACAGTTATGATAATTAATTCTATAAAAATATTCACTGCTTCCATCGTAATTTCAGGTGATATAGTTTGATACGCTATGTGACTCATTACTGAGTAGCTGTTGGCTGTAAATGTTAAAGAAGTTTATGTTAATTAGAATGGTACTATGAAAGCTTCAAAAAGATTTATGAACAATTACATTGTGTGGTTTGGCAGAACAGAGGCTGCTGCACCATTCCTGATTGACATTCCTTTTTCAAATACCCATACCTACATCACAACCATATTTTCAAATTGAAAATAAAAATTACACTATGTTCAGTTTGTAATGAGGGTGATAGATTTTATTGTCTTTATAAAAACAATAATAAAATGCATAGTATCCCAAAGGCTGCATGTGGATGCGGATGGCTAATTATAAATGCCAGTGTAGAAGCCCACAGAGCTTGCCAAGTTTATGAGAGTTCACTGAGCCCTCAGCAGAGCCAGAGCAACTCACATTCTGCTCAGAATATAAAATGTTAATTCATGCTGCAGGGAATCCAGAATCGGGTAAAAGAGCAGTACTATTACCATCATCTTGCTCCCTCTCTCTCTTGCTTCAGCTCCCTGTCTCTCTCCAACTCTATAACTGACTGCATGCACTGCTATCATAGTAGTTTGTGTTCTTTCTCCTTGCCTGATACATTTCCTGCTTACTTGGAGGCTGCCAATGTTCCACCCCCCCCCCCCCGACCGCTGGCCAGGCTGATGAACCAGAAAGCCTGGAGCCCTCACAGTTGACATCCATGAAGAGCCATATAATTTACTGAACATATCCATATACTACACCAGCAAATAGCCCAACCAAAGGAGAGGGGCCCGGAGATTCAGGCAGTGGTTGTCATAAGTCATTAACATTCAGTGGGAAACATATCCTAATTGGAAATAAAAGAAATTAAACAAAAAAAAAGGAATATGATATGGACTTTTGTAAGGCTTGTTATCACCACTGTGTAGTTTGTTTCTACTGCCTTGAAGCTCGCCACAAGGAAATGAGACATTTTACTCATTAGTAGTGTAAGTAGTGCAGTGTTTCTATTTTCCAAGTCAAATAGTGCAGAGATGTACTGTGCTTTGGACAAAACTTCATTTTGCATTCCACCGCATTTTTTTTTCCACTTCACAAAGCCCTTAACTGGTCAACTGCAAATTTAAAACATCATGTGATCCCACTCACACTTTTATACTATGCAATCCAATTTGTGTTACCGAAAAATTTGTTTTGGTAAAACTTACCAGGTTGAAATCAGTGCTTGATTAATACTTGTAAACTAAGAGAAAAATTCTTCCTGTGCCCTCTCACTCATACATACTGTATGTGACATGTGAGTACAAAGGAAACTCCCTTTGGAAAATTGCAGCCCTCTGAACATCAGTGAAAGTGAATTCATGGTTAACCGTCTGGCAATCTCATACCTCTTCCTCCTCCTCCCAGCTTTGAAGAGTGATTGATTGGATTAACGTCCTCCATCCTTAGAATATATATGTCTTTTTGTGTGTTACAATAGTTTTTGCTGCAATTACAGGGCAAGGTCATGTGAATTTAATCAGACATGCATGTATATAGTAAAACTGCATCCTTATGTCATAGTTGTATCTGTGTGACTATAACAAGAACAGTTATTGCAAGCGGTGCTGAGTATACCTTTTTTTCTGCATGTATGAGAAGAACCAACATGTGTTCATTGTATAAATGCACATGCCTCCAGTATTGGGGTGGGTGGGAAATATGTATGTGCTGTTGCTGAACATGGATAGTCTCGTTTCTTTCAGGATGAGGGCTGTTCTTACTTTATATCATTATGGGAGGTAAGAAGAGTTCACTATGTACACTATCCATAATGCCCAACAGAGCTGCACTAACTGTGGAAGTGACAAAGTGTTGAGTCTGCAGTCCTCTGACAATGGTAATCAGCCCTCTGCTACTGTGCAGGGCTAGTAAATTGTAGGAGAGGAGTGGATGTATGGCCTGCTTCTGTTTGTGTGTGGGTGGAGGAGAGTGTGTTGCTGAAATGCAAACAGGTGCCTCTGTCTGATAGTTTTGACGTGCATTGATCGAGTTGTATACATCATGAATAAAATAATATTTTTTCATTTGTAATCTCGGAGCCATCTAGTGTCTCATTCAGCTTGAATATGACCAGCCCCACCGATGTACCTGTAAGACAAATACAAAAAGCATTTCTTATAAATCTATTCTGTCCAAGTCCTTTAATAAATTATGTATAATCATTGAGTTTGCAGCAACTGTAATTAGTCAGGCCATGAGGTCCTTGTTTTAGGAAAGAAAATGGAAACCCTCACGCCGTAGATATTGTTGCATCAACAATTATTAAAACCAAAATTAATATTTACTGGGAAAAAGATATATTCCTACTCACATGCAACATCTGATTGTTTAAACGTTCCTACTCCGTAACGAGGGAAAGCTTTATTCTGATGCCCAAACCAAATTCGGCACAGCTGCAAACACTATCATCTTATTATGTTAGAGTGAGCAAGTGACAGAAAAACATACAAATGCATAATTGCAAGTACTGGTACAATACCAATACAGTACCAATCGTTGTGGCTTGAAACGGGTTATGAGAAAACAGAGATTATAGGCTACCGCTAGCAACAGTGCATAAGCAACAGTTAGCAATTAATTAATATCAGCAGCATTAGCAACCATATAAAATGACAATATGCTGTCCAAATACCAAAGCTTGCATACAACCTTTGCTTAGAATCTGCTGTAACATTTGTTAAAATCTGTTTGTAATGCTTTTTTCTTACATGCTATCCCTGTGGAAAGCTCCACTCCCACGTTTATCCATGTTCTACATAATAAACACTCAAAAGTTTACTCCATTCGGAATTTGGGAAAATTGTGAGACAATGATTTGGATGGGCAAGTAAATCTACTTAGATTGAACAATTTGTGTTTGAGAGTCTGTATAATGTACAAGCATAAAATACAGAGACTGTCCTCGATGAAAGTTCCCAGACCTTAGAAAATTACTTTAATCCAAACCAGTGTCTTTCCCTAAATCTAAGAAATTTGCTATCTTGCCTAAGTCTAACCGAAAACTAAACCTCTGTTTCATCACAAAACTGATTTTATTTTTCAACAGCGGTTTAACAGTTTCGGAGGGCGCAGACAAATTATGCCTTTCTACCGATGGAAACATATCAGAAAACACCTCTGTTTTGTTCCTGAGGGCATAGACACACAACATATTCTGCTGTTTAATTTGGAGGACTTGTAGATTTTTTATTAGGGGGATGTGCCAGAGGCTGGACTCGCCATCACTGTGGCATTTGGTTTTAGCTTATTAACCTCAGTAAGTAGTGGGGATCATAAACTATTGGCCTGAAGCATTGTCGGGGAAAGTGGTTAAGTATCCTAAATGTCTTGTATGACCACAGGGCAGACATACAACAAATGGCCATCCCTTTGGCATTTGTCTCATCTGTTTAAGGTCTGTGTGGAGCCCCCCATACACACACACACGTCCTTTTCCCCATACACATCTTCTACAATCTTCTCTATCTCATGTTGCTTTAATCCTTTCTTCCTTTTGCTTTATTCCATCTGCTTTCTTGCTATCCTTTTTCAACCCCCCCCCCCCATTCTGTAACTCCCTTTGTCCTCTGTTGTCAACCTTCCCCTGAGACAGTGTTGTCACTTCTGTTTAGTCTGGCTACTCACTAAGGCTGCGCAGCTGTAATAGTTTTAGATTCCAGCTAAACCTTTGGCTAACTGCATTCAGAGAAGGAGGGGTGAGAACAGCAGGGACAAGGAGAGGGAGAAGGGGAGGTGTGTGTTTGAAGGCTGCAGCCATCCATACAGGCAATTAATGACTTTGAGGTCAAACCTCTGTCTTCTGCCTCTGACCCTGGGTTATGCATTTTCTTCCTCATCGCCCCTTTTCAACTTATTTTCCTCCCCTTGTTTCTGTATTTTAAGCAGTTCCTACGGGGACATGGATGCGTTTGGGGTTTTTTTTTTTCTCCTTTCTGTTTTTCTTGTCTTATCAAAGAAATGCATTAAGGGCACAATGGTATTCTTGCCCTCTCCTCTTCTCCTTCCACACAATATTTCCTGTGACAGTGTGGGCCCCCTTACAATGGTCCTTTTGGACATGGTGACTGATGAAACAGCCAAGTCTGAATCACTGGCTTTGGGCTTCAGGCTGTGGGTGGTGAGATGTAGAAGGTTACCATGTCAGAGGCAACGCAATAGAGAAAAGCTTCTCTTTTAATATGAGTCTCTTCGTGACATTCATGCCCCTCACATGGCACTGCAAATCCATCAGCAACTACATTTAATTAGGTTATGATTTAAAATCACTGAAATTCTCAGAGCGGTTCTTCACAGAATATCGGGGTGATTTCTGCACTGACCAGGTTTGTCTGATGAGATGTGCACAACTAAATTTTATAGATTGTTTCCTAGAATTTTATTCTGCAGATTTAGTCACTGAAGCATTAATGATTGACCTGCTGGGATAGCATGGGATTGATGTAATAAAATAGATTAAGAGTTTTCATTTGTTATTCCCATGACACCCCTTTTGCTCAAATGTCATTAAAACATAAAAATCTATATAAATATCTAAAATGATTGCTTTGCCCCTGATTTTGCCCGTGAAGAGTAAAGTATAAATATTCATCCTGCTTCAATTAACTCATGTACTAAAGTAGCAAATAACCTGCTTTCTGACATTTTTATGGTACAGTACATCAGTACCTATCAGACTTATGGCATCACCATCTTCTGCAGTAGATGGACTCACTCAATTCAAATACACTGATTCAGCTAAAACAATCCTTAAAATGTGTTCAGGAAATTAAATGTAGCTGGTCAAATTCTACAGAAAGTCAAACACAGATGATGCAGTGGCTAGTTTTTTAATGGCTGTATGATACTTACTAGCTGATTAGAAAAAGTTTTGAAATATTTGATATTGAATAGAAAATGCTATTAACTTTTACCAACCAGGAATGCCAGGTTCATACGATTTCAAGCCCTAAACAGTGTCACAATATTCAGTGGTCTCTCCAGTTAAAGAACACCTTAAGAAATACCTTTTTGTTACAATTTTCAAAGTAGAAGATTTAACCTAGCTACATTTAAGTTATGTTAGTTGTAACACAGTTATCGAATCACTGAGTATCAATGTGTAAAAAGAAAAATGTGCAACTCAGTCGCATCATCACATAATCATCATTTAATATAAGCATCTCTGGGCCACTTAATGAATGCTGATCCAAATAATGTACTGTTAGAATTTAGATTTACATCTTCATTGAAAGCCTTTAATTAAAAAGCACCTGGAGTTTTTATTGGGGTCAAACTTTTTTTTTTTTTGAACCATGAATCTTTGCATTATTTTCTTGCATCTTTACATTACAAGACATGTTCTATGTAAAACAGGAGTAGATTTTATCAAACTGATGGCTGTGTCTGCACAATGTTCATGAACCAATTATTAGCTAAATATGCAGTGACGTGAAACCAGACACATGTAGTGTTACAGGACTTGAAAGAGATGACAAAATAAGTTAAATGTTCACTTCAACCATTTGACAGTTAATCAGTAGTTTTGTTTGAGCTGATACAGTCATACTCCTTAGGCAAAATTATTTTTGACCTCCAGTGAATCATTTTAACACTTGGTTGAGGTTTTCTGGAGACATTCATCCGCTCTGTGGTGCATGTTATTCATTAAACCCAGGAAAGCCTTGCTGAAAAGTCGGCCAATTTTACCCTACAGATGTAAAAATAGGAAGAAGGGATGTGATTTTTATTTAAGACAAGACAGAATCTTTGCTACATAATCCCCTGTGCTCCTGGAAAGGTTTGAGACCTTGCTAAGCCTGTAATCTCTGCCTCCCACAACTTCACAAAAGTCAATATGAAAGACTAATTACCAGCATAAATACTGCACATTTCCTGTCATAGAGATACTATAAAAAAGGTGCACGTGAACGGGGAGGGAATGGGGATTTCCGAAGATTCAGAAAAATCTGTTACCTCAAAATGTCAAAAATATTTTTGTACAATGTGAAGGCCCAGATTTAAATTCATAAATTATGCTCTGTTTTTCTTGTATCACTCACCAGCATGGAATGTAATGTGGATAAATTCTTATCTTTAGTTATATAACAGACTGTAGTCTTATTAGCAGCACATTAATTCTCATCCTTCCTGAACTTGTGGAAATCAGATCCGATCATCTCAACGTGAACCTCTTGTAGTTTGTCATTTTTATCTGCCTTTATTTCCTTTGTCTCTGTGGACACTCTAACCCCCGTCTCTTTAATTAAGTAATGTTAGCCTCAGAACCCGACTGGGAGCCTTCATTAAACTCCCCCCATTATGCAATTTCTACATCACTTACAACAAGAGCTCCTTTAGCACTAGGCCAGCTGGTTGGGTGCAGAGGGGGTGGGGGTAACCCCCAAAGGTAAAATCAAATCAATACCTTCAGGCAAGGGGAGCTAACAAGGTCTATCTTGTGTTGTGTTCTGCTTCTAAGTAATGTCAGGGGACAAATGTGCAGGTTCTCACAGTTAGCCTATCACACATCTAATGGAGTAGCACTCACCCTCTCTCTCTCTCTCGCTCTCTCTCTCTCTGTTGCTCTCTCTCTCTCGCTCTCTCTCGCTCTCTCTGTAAGTGTATTGAAGGGTAAGGTGCTGACCTGATGGCTACAACCTTCCCAAAGATAAAGACCACAGTTATAGAGATATTCACTGTAAACCTACCATCACTGATACAGTGACATAAGAGATTGACTTCTACGAGTCCATAGATCCTCTTTGCCAGTATCTTATTACACAAACCAAACCAAACCATTAATGTTCCATAAGCTTAACCACCTGTTTATCATTGTACCTATGATGACGAAGATCTGGTATGGCTGCAATTGTAGGGGTGCTATTTTAGGAGATGGCTCCAACCTACCTATGGTTGGATTCTTTGTTAAACCATATAGACATATATCCTGTAATAAACCTCTCATTATATTAGAATGGGAAAAAATTTAATTTGAGTTCACCCCCAAGAAATTACACATTGCAGACGGTTTGCCAAAAAAAAAAAAAAAAAAATGTAACTTGCCTCAGCTGTATATGGCTGCAGGGAGTGTTTACCCAATTTTACAAAATGTTGAGTGAGAAAAACAAACCCTTTAGTAGTTTGTGATATTTGTCTCTCTGCTTTTTACAATGTGCTTTGTATCATCCAGGAAGATATAATAATTGAACAAAAGAAAAGCAGAAAGCCAGATCAGTCTCCACCGGGTCAAACTGTCCTTTGACCAGGTTGATGGAAATAATATCAGCAGTGTTGATTTACTGACTGGTGGATCTTGGTGATTATATTAGTATTTGTGAACTGATTCACTGGCAAATCGAACTCTTGTTAGGATGGTTAGCATGTCCTGATTTAAGGGTATCACAGTTGCTTGTGCTCCTACACTGCCGGGGCTTGTGTTTGTGTCATTGTTGATAAGAATAGAAAAGGTGGTGTTTATCCACTTCAGAGAGGTACTGGTCACCTCTTGATTCTTTTGTTTACCCCCTCTGTGCCCCTTGTCCAATTATTTGGCTTCACTCTAGTCCCTCACACTTTACCGAAAAGAGAGGAAATTAGAGTTCATTCAAAAAAAACCTCTTGAGTGAAAACGGTTTAATGGACTCTGATGAAAATAAGCAGGCACTGAATTTACAAGCTAAAAAGTTTGTTTCTTGTATTCCAGATGTTGTTTGTGGGAAATTATGATGTAGACGTATTAAATAGTTGGTACTGAGGTACAAATGCTTGACACATGCAAAAAGCAAATACACTGTATAATGGATTTTTATGTCTACAAATACTATAAGTATACTTTCTGTGCAATTTGCATATATATATTATATGATTTCAAAATCTTTGCAACATATTTTTCTATCATCCATTTTAATTAGTGCCTGTTTCAGGTTTTTCCAGTGGTTGCTGTTATTTAAGCCATTCCGCGTTCCACAGCAACAACTCCCCTACTCTCCTGCTTAATTGCTTTGTTTAACAAAGTGGCAATCAATCATACCATTCACTAGTTACCTGTCATACTATCCAGCTGTGAAATAGATGAGAGACAGCATTCCATCTTTTCTTTCAACCAAGGCACTCCTACCTTACCACAACCATTTTTTACAGTCAGTGAAGAGAAAATGTGACAATTTTTCATTATATGGTGATTCTAAAATCTGTCAGTCTTCATCTTGTGCTTTTTCGCTGTTCACTTTCAAGTAATTGATTGTTCACAGTGAACTGAACACTACTGAATAATCAATGAGTCATTGGGGTACAAAATATACCTATATGCAGATAACATTATATATTAAATTAGTATTCACTGAAAGATGTCAAAAGATTACATTCATTGTGCCCTCATGTATTCATTTTATACATAAAATCAATTCTCCATGAAAAAAGGGAAAGGTGAGTTATGTTACATAAGAATTATCAGTTTGATCCAATGGAGGTGAGTTCCTTTAGATAATCCCGATAGTATACAGTACCTGGAAGGGCAGGGGGAGGATGTGTTTCAGGGAAGGTTTTTGGGAACTTTATCATTTGATTAATGGAGCATTGATATGCATAGCTTATGAAATGAAAGGCTGGGAAATTGCTTTCCTATCTTGATGGGCTGATAATGTGAATGGGATGGGGGCTTGCCTAGCTCAGTCAACAGCACCTGTCATTACACCTTTGGTCCCTATCAGCCCAACGATCTGTCTTCTCCCGCTCTGCTTCAGAGGGGTAATCTCACAAAGCAATTAGGACTTCCTCCTTCTCCCCACTGTATTTAAATGGCAAATTAAAATGTACCCCTCCTCTCCAGCTGTGGGAGAAGCAATGGCTGCAGTTGGATGTTTGCTCAAGATGTTCAAAGAGTAGAGAATAGCCATGGCTCATTAGTTTGGAATTTTGCAAGTTACCCTGAAGGTAAAACACTATGCAGCCACATACTTTACTTGAGCATCTCAGAGAATTGTAAATACACAAACTAAAGCATTTTAAACATAAATATTACTGTTCCATTGTAAAAGTGTATGTATATTACATGGTTTTGAGACCCAACTGAGTAAGTGGCTATTTAAGGAAAATTTTTCAATTGATTATGTGGATATAAAGTCTCTGCTGTCATTGACAGTCATACTAAAAAAGACTGCATTTGAAGTTACAATCAGTGGTGCCTCAACATCAGTTCAGCTTGGGGAGGCAGTGAGTTGATATAAGCTCTTATACCATCTTGCCAAACATTTTTGTCTGTCAGCAACAAAGGCAGGAGTAGTGTGATGATGTTAAATCACTGCAAAATCTCTGGAGTGGGACATACAGTGTCCCACCGCAATAGTGATGCAACAATCAGACAATGACTACCTTTAGTGTTTAAACCAGTTACATCCCCATTTTCACTCTGCTGAAACACTACCGTCAGGAACTGCACAGGCTATTTAAGCAATCATATTAACTGCAAATCATATATGTATCTTTGTATCATATATCAACCCAGTGTTAGGTTACAGGAACATCATCACAACAGTGAACCCCTGTCTTATTCATTGTGAAAAGGTACTGTTTTGTTTATTTTTGAAGAAACATTATCCTTGTCACCTACCTCCTCTGTGCTGGCATCCGCAAAATCCGACAGAAACTAAGCTGTCAGTGAAATGGTTGCAGGTGGGAAACTGGAGTACAAAAATGCAACCATAGCTACTGGCTCTCAGCATCTCTGTCTCTATTGTCCCGGCTTATGGTGGCGCTGCCTGACCAAAGCCAAAGCAATGTGCCACTGCTTTTTATCAATAGTCAACTGAGTTGGCACATAAAGCATTGTTTTAGCGTGCAACATCCAATGAAATGCATTGTAAACATTTGTGTTTTTAGCATTAGAGCGAGAAAGACAAACTGTGTGCTCAAAAAGCTTGCCTTAAGTCTGACAGATGAAAGAACTGTGATGACCACAGCCAAGTGTGTTCCATTTATCACTAGCCGTCTTAAAAAATGACCACAATATCAAAGTATGCACAGTAGTTTTCTGTATTACAATATCTAGTGCAGATTTACCTTCAATTGTATCAATATCAGTAGAATAAGGTAAGCAGAATGTTAACTAAACAAACCATAGACATGCCACATAACATTATGTAATGTTCCCTCAGTGAAGGTAATGGCAGGAAACTGTCTTGAACCTCCCACCACTGACAACACATAAAATTTAAAGTGGGAGAAACAAAATACATTTATCGAAATATCTCCGCTAAAATGTGATGCTATAGAACTATCATTAGTTATATTGCAGGCTGAGTGAAAAATAGAGTTAATGTGTAGTTGTTGATTGTGTGGCATCTGAACTGTTATAACACTATTAATCCTTGAGGAACGCACCTACATGCCTGCAGATTGTTTTTGCTGAAGTACATCAATTTTAATCCACTTTATCCAATTACCTTATACTGACATGCCAAGGATAACCAACAACAAACTGAGGTGAAGTAATCACAGGGGTAGTTATCTATGTTGAGCTATATGGATGAACAGCTTAGGACAGCGTGTGTGTGTGTGTGTGTGTGTGTGTGTGTGTGTGTGTGTGTGTGTGTGTGTGTGTGTGTGTGTGTGTGTGTGTGTGTGTGTGTGTGTGTGTGTGTGTGTGTGTGTGTGTGTGTGTGTGTGTGTGTGTGTGTGTTAGATTGGCTATGGGGTTCCACTTCATACAGTATTTGCCCTTTATAACGGGCTGTATAGACCTGCCCATTTTTCCTAATCAATCAGTAGCTAATGATGTCTCTGTCGGGTTGACATCATTTTCAGTTGACACAGGCCTGTGGTAGCAGATGATTAGAGAATTTATCATTTATTGTTTTCAAAGAAATATATAAATGTATGATTTGTAATTTCTGTAACCTGTACGGCCATTTTTAAAAACCATATTTTTCATCAATGTTGCCGTGTAACAAATTCACTTTACAAAAAGCTGCTTCCAAAAATAATTTCTAGTTTCCCTAGCCTTTGATATCATAAACCTATGGGAGATGTGCAATTTTCCGTTCTTACTACTTCAGCCCTTCTGCACAAGATCTAACCAGTGGCAATTGTCTTTTGCCAGCCTGTGCTACTGCATGGACCTCTTCTTATTCCTTAACCCAGTACTGTATCTTACAGACTGGTGACGTTGTTGGTTTGTTGGGCTATTAAGACCTGTTAAAATCAGAACCTTAAAGTAAGAGGTGCCCATTCTGAGAATAACCAGAGTGGCAGGCTGTCTGAGATATTATGCTCTGGTCTTTTTCCTCAGTGGGCATATTGATGTTGCTGTGTCTTTGTCACTGCTCAACTGCTTTTACAACCTTATCTCCAAAATGCGATTTGTTTTTTCCACATGCATGGACAGCTGACTACTGCAGATCCACTGTATCCCCAGCCCCTTATAGTCCATATCCTAGATTTTTCACATGCCCAAGTTTTCAGGTGGTTGAGGATAATTAGCTGAGGCGCCTGTTCCAACCAAAGGTTCTGTCACTTTTGTCACTGTAGAGCACTGGTTCCTTTTCCACTTGTATTGACGAGAAGAGTTACTCATGTTACTGGCATGCTGTTTTTTCTTTTTTGGAGGACATGCCAAGACAAAGAAGAAAAGCAAACAGCCTGTCTTCACTAAGAATTACTAAGCAACCAAATGTCTATCAACTGGGCTGATGTTGGTTGTCTTGTTTCTGAAAATGGCTGCAAAGGCATCACATTCTTATGACGAGAAAGTCAGGGCCAACAAATGGACAACGATCTATTACGCAGTTAACTGTTGAAAATACTTTTTGTTTTGTTATTTGAAAAGTTTAGATTTAGCTAAGACACGTGTATATATATATATTGTAGGGGCTGCCTATTTTCCCTATCCAGGTCTAAATTAAAACATACAGTTTTTTTCATTGAGCTAAAATATCATCACTTCTAATCTGCATGACATGCACATTAAAAAGTGTCATAAGAAGCGCATTTACTCTATTAATCTCTTGCACTGTGGGTCTCGAGGGTATATGAACAGAGGACTTGCAGTGTTTATTCCTCAATGAGCCAATCTCAAATTGGCAGTGGACAGTAGAAGTCTAGCTGAGTTAATGAAAGAGATCTTTAAAGTAAGTGTAAGAGAGTTTTAATCTAATGATTCAGACTTTCCGGGGGGGGGGCAGAGCTACCGGAGGCTGTCGGCAGTGAGGAACTGGGCATGAGTTTCGAACAACACAGGCTATTTCTGTGGTTAGTCATACCACACAGGTTAACACACCGCTGTGTTTGTTAGAGGTGAACATCCGTGCAACCAGCCGGTTCAGTTGGAATCCATTTCCTTGAAAAAAACAAAGAATGACCCCAGAGGAGGTTAAATTTGTCTACAAAAAAGTGGCAAACCAAACTCGAGCTTGTTGTTAATTGCAGGATGTAGCTTTGGCTTGCATTAAAAGCACACCAAAAGTGTTTGTCAGTGTTTGGCAGAGGTGCAACTACACCTCCAATACATCAGCAGGAAATTGAAAACATTATACATGGTAGCCTTAGTTCAATGAGCAACCTCATTGCCCATCCAATACAACACATCCTCATGAAATAACAAAATATGTCATTGGTAAATGCCTTCCAGAACGACACATACAGTATAATCAATTAGGAGGACAATACAATTTGCCAGTGTCTTCCAAAACCATTTACAAATAACTGCTGCAGAAATAAAGCTGTTCTCTGATCTGATGCTACTACTTTAAGGGTTTGGTTTGGTTTGGTTTAGGCACAAAATTGGTATTGTTATGGTTTGGAAAATAGAATGGTTTAGGTTTAAATAACTGCTTTATTAAAGTTACGGAACAACTGTTGTGATGCACCGAGCATCCATTTCCTCCTCCTCCTCCTCTCTCCCTGTGCACATTAATATCTCAAAAATTGTTATTACTAACAGTCCTTCTTCTCTCTCCAGTAGTTTTGTGCTTTCTCGTCTCTCTCCTCTCTCCTCTTGTCTCTTTCTGCAGGTTTCTGTGCTACTGATGCTGCAGCATCTGGATCCACGGCTGAAAACCTCCTACTGCCCCCATGATCCTGATCAACACCCACTGCTTTAATTATTATGATTACACACTGTTACCATTTCTTGTATCCCTATTAGTACTATTATTAGCCATGTTAGTATAACTATTAATTTTGCTATTAGTCCCATTATTGTGCTAAGCTCTCTCTCCTCCCTCCTGCCCCCCGTCTCTCTCTCTTTCTCTCTCTCTCTCTCTGTCTCTCTCTCTCGCTCTCTCTCTCTCTCAACTCAGCCGGTCGAGGCAGACGGCCACCCAAGGTTTCTACCTGTTAAAAGGGAGCTTTTTGTTGCCGCTGTCACCAAGTGCTGCTCACGAGGGAAATGTTGTCTCTCTGTAAATAATAACTCTAAGGAGTCTGATCCAGACCTGTTCTACATGAATAGTGCCCTGAGATTATCTCTGCTTTGATATGGCGTTATATTAATAAAACTAAATTGAATTGAATTGAACCCTCCAACCACCCTAACCGGCTCCTGCTGCCAATATTGTGGCTCTATAACAATGTCACACTATTTCCTCCATGTTTCAGTCAACGGTCAACATTCCCTCTGCTGCTACAGGGCTTTACTTGAATGTTGGGTTTTTTTTGCATTTGCGGTCTCAATGATAAATTATTTCTGAAGATTAATAGATGCACTCGTAAGTCTTGATGACCCGAATAGTGTTTAATGTTTAAAATAGCTGAAAAGTACGTTGGTTAATAGAATTGTGTTACTGTAGTGTGGAGTTGTGGCAGCTTATAGAAACTGGTTGCACTCTCCATGCAGTTGGATAAATCTTTAAATATGAGTCATGGGTGGATGCGTAATCTGCAGGCAATGGAAAAGAATGACTTTTCTGCCTGACTGATTAGGCCACAGCCTGCTGGCCTCAGTGTCTTATCAGCATCTGAGTTCTGACTATCTTGTTTATAAATAAAGATGTTTGTGGATATCATTTAATTCAAACTTTTGACATTGCCACTGATCAAAGTCATTCCTTCTGGCAAGCCTGTACCAACTGGGAAAAGAGAAAAAAAACATGTTTTCATCAGGACAGAATGTGCACAGGCATGGCCACGCATCCCTGAAAAGTGTTTACCAAGTAATTTGAACTGACCTCTGTAAAATGCTCACTGATCGGACAGGATCGTTTATGTCACAACGGAGACTGTTAATTCTCAATCTGCTTTTATCTAATTAATGGAACTATCTTAATTATGTGATTGTCATTTTCCACTGTCCACAGGGGGTAGGGAGTTTAGGGACAACAGATCATGTAATGTGATAATAGGTCTGAAAGCCTGGGTAAGAATGTTAGATATAAATTCAATAATGCAAGATTTGTGCTTGGACAATTGGATTTTGATTGGCGTAATTGACGATTATTATTCACCAGCATGTAACACAGCCCATTGTTTAAAGTATGGGATTCATTTGTTATCAGAACAAACAAGACACTGTGAAACAGACGGTGACAAACATCTGAATTGTCCTCAATTACCAAGTGTGTCTATGTTCTGAATGTGTTTGTTACAATTACCATTATGGTAAAAGGTCTGTAAAAGTTGCTGTATGAATATGTTTTAGCAATCTTGCTTTGAGCGGCATCATGACTGTCACTTCGTTTTGCATCTTGATTTACAAACTCTTTTTCCCCAAGAGTTATAAAACTGAAGGTGTGATATAATGTTTTCATGAGGAAACATATCATATTTGATCATAGGTTGGTCAAACGTCATTTCCTCATTCATCTGCACAGAATAATACTCTTACATTATGTTGGTAATGGAATAGGAGAATGCTTGGAAAATCTAAAATGGAAAATTTTGATTAAAAGACCCACAGCTTGTTGCAATGCTTTGTAGAATTTATACACACATTTCTAATAGAAAAGGTTTGGGGTCTGAACTGCTATTACAGCTTTTCATAATCATAGTATTGATAGTCATATCAGCCAAATTCACGCATGCAGAAAATGTCCGAAAGAGAGTTTGTACAATGTTCAAAGGAGGCTAACTACTATAGGACTTTTGAGTAACAGCGGCCACTGTGGAAAGCAAGTAGTAATTGCAGTGAATAATGGTAAGTGCTAAAACAGAAGCACTGTAGATACTAATCATACCAATTAGCAAACTGACTCAATAATGCAGAACAAATACTATCTTAAGCTTCTTCTATCTTAAGCATGATAAAACGTAAACTACTAGTCATGCCAGATCAAGTAATGTTGTACCTGGAAAACCCATGAGTGCACCGAATTGAGCAATAGTATAATTTACTGCTTAAAAATTCAACTTTTACTTTGAAAAAGGTAGAATGTTAATTATTCTTACAAATTACATATTCATGCTTAAAGCATGAATATGTAATTTGCAGTTTACATATATTATAATTAATAATTAATTAATCATATAATTAATCTTTGCATTAGAAATTTCATGTATTATAATGCATAATATACAGGACGGTATACATTTTTTATTAATTAATTGTTATTCATTACTAGTATTCAACAAAATTAAAGTTTTCTTAAATAAAAGTGTCCATCAAATTGCATGTTGATGACTTTCTTTCTTTTCCCATAATCCCATGAGGATTATGATTCTAAAGCAGAATAAAGGAAAGAAAGGGATGAAATTTCAGTCTGCTCCACCCTCTGGGCTCAAGCGCTTGGTGGGATAGGGAAAATAAGGAAAGTAGAAAGTTATTTGAGTTCCTGAACCTCGCCTGTCTTGCACCATCAAACCATTTATCCTCCTTTGTTTGTTGTTCGTTTTGCTATTAGTCTTCATTTTCTTTCTTTCTGCCCGCTTGCAAAAGTCATACAATTTGTACTCAGCCATAGTTCCTCTTTCTTCAAAATTTCTGAGCTGGAATGAACTGTTGTTGATTGTTGGAGAAAGCAGGAAGACTAAAAAACACAGGCTAATTGATAGGGAGCATAATTTTAAAACTAGTAATTCAGTCTTTTGAGATATATGAAGAATTTATGTAGTCTGTTAATGAGTTGAAAGTTTATTGTGTTCACATGAAAACATACTGGGTTATTTATATGTTTATATAATGTAACACGTCTTTTTATTCATCACTCTCTTGTGTTCTGTAATGAAGTCAATCACTGCCTGATGTCATTATATTTAACTCATCTCATCTCACATTTTCCTGTTTACACATAAATGTTACATACCATTTGAGCCCTGTGTGGCTTTGGTAGGCACGTAAGATGTGATCTGGTACACAATATACTACCTGCATACTAAATGTATACCATATAGTAATGTCATGTGTGCCTGCTGCAAACTCCTTGCAGAGAGAATCTGCCTATATATTTTTATTCGGAAGATTATGATGATATACTGAGACATGGACTAATAAGTGAAATGTCTTTGGGAGACAAGGATCACACTTGTGAAAATTTTCACACTGAACAAAAGGCATTTCAAAGCTACAGTATAGCATATTAAGTAGAACTAACTGATCCTTTGACAGAATCTATTAGTAAAAACTCTGCTTCCACTGTATTGCTTAGTCAGCCACAGTCGAAAATAAATTTGGAAAAATTTCAGTTGAGTGCAGAAGGCAGTGAGTGGTGAAATATTTTTGAAATGCACTGCATCATTCTAAACCTTGCAGTCATTAAGTTAGTTCAAAACTTTCCTGATTAATATGATTTTATGATTGCTTTGATGTAATTGTGCAATGGTTTTGATTCAGAGAGAAAACCTGCCTTGCTATAGTTTTACTAATAATAGATTTGTTGTTTAGATTATTAACTTTGAAAAATTAACCTATTACAACTTTCCAGAGCCGAAAATGACAATTTCAGATTTCCTTTTTTCTCTCTTTTACCAAATGTATAAAAACCAATGGAAAATCCTCTAATTTGAGAAGCTGAATCTAGAAAATGTCTGTTTTTTTGGTTTTTTTGTTTGTTTTGTGTTAGATAACTAAAGGGATTTTTTCCAGCAATCAACTAAAAAATTGAACAAATGTTTCCCTTTTAATTCAGAATTTGGGAAGGTTGGATACAACAGCTTAGGTTATCTCGGTTTTTACTTACATATTATCTTGTAGAATGTAGAATAACATAAATAATCATTATGTAATCCCAATGATCAGTGGAGCAGGATATTTATTATCAACTAACTATTAAGCAAACTTAAACTGACATGCCACCCTCCAACACTGTCAAGTCATTATATGTTTGTTTTTTTATAGCTCTGTATTAGTTAAACATGCTGAACTTAGCTGCAGGTCACCTTTTACCTATGTTTTCTGTCCACCTCATCTACATGTGCAAGGTACAGTTAAGATGCTATCTAAGGAGGAAATGAAAGTCATTCTCACCCCTTACTAGCATTTTGAATAACAAGAGAGGGACCTCATCATTCATAATGACACTGATCATCTATAATGGTTCAGATATGATAAAAAAAAAACCAAGCTAATGTAGAAATACTCTCTTTTCCAATTCTGACTTTTATGAATCTCCTGGCTTTAACCTTGAACAATGACCGATAATAGGTTTGTCATTGGAAAGCTTCCTCCTTCCCACGTAAAGAACCTTTAAAAGAGATATATCACTGGCCTCTAGTTGATGAGGTCTGCAGTCCTTTGGGATTATATTTCGATTCATTCTAATTTACCTATTCCCTGGGTCTCTAATTTGAATGACCCTGACAAGGTCATTAAAGCAGAGGTTATCAACTCTGAATGTAGATGAGATGAGTCATCAAGCATTGAGAATTGGTCACCTTTTTCACTTTCACAGTCACCTGATAACTGCCCGTGGGAAAAGTTGATCTTATGTATCCAATCAAAGGCAAGTGAGTGTGCAAAGGTCTGGTTCTTTATCAAATCAACAGTGGCCATCAGCGTCACATATTTTCTATAGATATAGATTTAGTTGTGAACATTAAGCATATAATCAAACAAAATACTACTTTAAGGTACAACAATTTATAATTCAGTACCAAGCTGTCCTGGAAAATTACATTAATCATAGTATAAATCAAAGCTTGAATACAGGTTATTACTATCAGGATGGGTTGAAAATGGATGTGTCTTTATGTAGTTACTATTTTCAGTTTGTTGGACGCAGACTTTCTCTCCATAATTTGAAGTGATGGGCCCCTGAAACCTAGTATATATGGAATAGAATCCTCATGTTCTTTACTTTAGAAAAGTAGCAATAATACACATAAAAAGTACTATTTTTTGCATTCAAATAAATACATGTACTAGCATAGATGGATGTAATAGCAGGTTATACTTATAGCTGCTATAATTCATATAAATATTATTATTATAATTATTATTATTATTATTATTATTATTATTATTATTATTATTATTGTTATTATGTTATATCAATTGTATTCTATATGTGTATATATATATATATATTTTTTTTTTTTCCACGGAAAAAGCTCTCCAAAACCCATTGTACACTACCTGTCCATCGCCAAACAGCAGGCAGACTAAATTAGCATATAGCAGATGAACACAATGGGGTATTTTGCAGGTAAAGAGCCAGATATTTGCCTCAGGCATCAATGGAGACCAAACCAGAGCTACAAAGAGATTGACTACCAGACTTACATTCATCAGGTGACCAGAAACATGATTCCAAATTCTAGGTAAGATGTACTGTGTCTGCCGGATTTGTTTGACAACAAGTTGTCAAAACCGTGTTTACAACTTATCAAATCTTATCAAAAATCTATTTGTTTAAGCACCAGTTTAAGCATCACAAGTAAACATCTCAATATCAGAAATGGTCCTTTCCAGTGTTTTATTTGATATCTTAAGAGATTTAATGTAGTTAGTCCAGATCTTTTTCAAAATACAACAAACTACTTTGCTAGTGCCATATTTTAAAGTACTTTGTGAATGTGAATACCCTCCACCCTTCCCCATGGGCATGAGATACTCTGTTACTTTACAGATCATACCAACCCAGTATTTATGGGATTTTACGAACAGGGATAGTTCTGGAAATAAAGGGAATAAATCTGTAGAGTAATGATTTTTTTTATGATGCTAACAAACCACTACTGGCATCAATATATTGTTCGACATCACGGAAATGGTATTTGGGGAGGCTGTATGATTTAGCTACCATTAGTTTTGTTATTTCTAAATGAGACTATTGCACTGGAAGTGACTCGTGAAAAGTAAGACATGGAGACAGGGTTCATCACTCCAATTTGATTCTAATTCTTCAATACCTACAACAGTCCTCAGATCAGATATTGAAGGTGTGTATATGCATAAAGAAATTCCATTTTTTAGTTATTTACATTTCAACAAAACTGAAATGTATTGGTTTTGCTTCTGTATGCAAGTCCAATGGTAAACCTATTATTTCACAGACCACTTCCCTTTTGGGTCTGTTAGATGCTAAAGTATAATCCTGATAACTTTGTTAAAAAAAAAAGAATCAGACACAGTAGTAGTACACATTGGAGGGAGGGTAGAATTGGGTTGGTTTAGATAAAGGTAGTGGGACGAAACCTCCACCTGTTTCTTATTCCTCCTTGCCATCTGTAGTGACATCAATAATATTAATTCAGATTTAGGATTTGGCAAAGATCTTGAATCCGAACTTCTATTAACTATATTCAGGTGGTAAAATGTTGTTTCCTTACATGTATTTGCTGAAAACTTTCTTAATTACATTTTTTTTTTTGGTTCTGAAATGCCAGTGTGTTTTGTGGCGTGTTTTTGCAGCTGTTTTGTAAAATGTTGTGTTCCGCATCACATGCCTACCATAGCATCCCAGAGTGTCTGCAGAGAAATGATTCTGACAGAGAAGTGAACACATTACATAGCTATTTAAGACCACGAAAACTGCGAGTACTTTTTTTCTTTTACTTTGTCTGATATGATGAGCAGCTTCACATTACAGAGCCAAGGAAATGCAAATTACAGGCTGTGTGGGCTGAAAAATTGGTTAAGTCAAGATCTGAATTCCCATGATAAGTTACATTATTCATGGAAAGGCGAATATAGAGGAATACGGCCAACAGTGAATGAAAACTTGCCAAAGACTTTGACTTATAATGAAATAATGTAATGGAATAATGAGATTTTGTCTAGCAGAAAGGCTAGGCGTTCTGGTTATTGTGTTATAACGTAATTACAGTCTTTGGCGTTTACATTTTAAAAAGCATCAATCATGCCTATTTTGTTTGCTGTATACTTAGTAACAGCACTTGTGAGCACTCTGCTGGCCCAAGCTCTCTTCCCTCCAATCTTCCCTCAAATGTTTGCATGTATTGCAAGTACACAACGTAAACAAATTACACAAGGTAACAGTAGAAAATAGCACCATTTTACATCCCCCTTTGGGCTGCTTCTGTTGCTTCAAGAGGATGTACTACTTGTACGATTTTGTGTTTTCGTGTGTTTTCTTTTCTCAGTTTTGGAATATATTTCTTATCTTGCCTGAAAGGTTGAAATCATCAATGATCACTGAATATGTGTCTACTGATATGATTAAAAAACTGAACTAAACATACAAAATGAAATGACTCGCTTGCACGTTTTCTCTAGCATGAAAATGATCATTTTTATGCGAACCCCACTTGCGACCATACAGATTTCCTTCAGAAAGCAACAGAAAAAGCATTGAATTGTGAATTTCTTTTTTTTGTCTCATTTGTGTCAGTGCTGTGCAACATGTCATTATTGCATGTGAGCATAACATTCATGGAACATTTCAATAGCAAATGCAAATGAATTTAATTCAGCTCACGCAGACCTCGGCCCATCTTTTCTCAATCTGCCATATTGATTGACACCCATATATTACTGCCTTTTCATTTGTTTCTTTGGATGGATCAAAATGAAATACTCTCTATTGAATTTCACCCCTGCTAACCACATGAGAGCCACTTGAATTAAGACCAGAGGTTGGCTCTCAGTTTTCTCGATGCAGGAGATCTTGATTTGGCTCCCTGGGTCAGTTTCAATCAGCACAAATCTTTCAGTGGTTAAGCCTTTGGCATTAGTTTCTGTCTTTTTTTCTCCACTCTCTTTTTGCTACACATTTCATTCACTGTGTATGTCTTGAAATGCGAGTTTATAGAAACTCAGTGAGGAGACCTCTCCTACCTAATCCCATTACAAACCTCATGCATCACACTGACAGTGAATTCATGATTAAAGAGTAAGGCACTGATGATTAATCTACCTTTAATTACTCAATCATCCTTGTCTGAAGAGTTGTTTGAGGTCATATTTTTGTACCCTTGACTGATCTTTGTATTTTCAAATATTAAGATGGAATTGGCTCACTGAATACAAGCAGAGACTGGTAGAGATTAAACATACAGTATTTCAAAACCAGTGTACAGATGTCTTCCTATTGAGGCTTCCACAATTATTGCTTTCTGTTTATGGATGGCATTTCTTCCATTGTTACCTATTCAGTTTACAGGCTGACATTTCAATGGCTTTATTATTATTATTATACTCATGAATATTAATCATTACAAAACATATATATATTCATCTGTAATAAGCTCTATTTTATTTTCAGTTTATGAGTATACCAAATAATGTTTGTTTTAAGGACTTACACTTCTGTTTTTAGATCCAGAAAAAAGTAAAACTATGGTTGAAAGTCAATGCACTCAGCTACTTTCTTTCCCTAATCTCTCAGTTTTTTTGTTTGTTTTAATTTTTCTTTTCCTTTTTGTAGAATGGCCCACTTAAATTCTGTCAGAATGAATTGGTTTGTGTTTCTGTTTTTTTTTTTTTTTTTTGGCAAGGCCTCTTTAGAAGTGAGCTTTGCACATTGATCCCATGTTCCTGCTTAGTTGGTAAAATTGTTCTCATAGTGCATCTAACTATGGAATTTCTCAATAAATTAGACAATAGAGGAGATAATCAATATTAGGTTAAGAAGGGTATTCCTAAATTGTAAACCTTGTTGTAAAAATTGTAAACCTTGTTGTAAAATTGTAAACAATTTTGTAAATTGTAAACAATTTTACCCAAAATCAGATGGCACTATCAACAATAATTCCTGAATCCCCATTTTCCTTTTGTAGTTTTTAATTTTGTACTAACTGCCTTGGTGAAGTCACTCTTGTCAAGGTGCTCAGTAACGGTAATTTTAAACTGCCTCCTCAGAGTAATTTACTGTAGAGGAATTGTAAAAATTCAAACCGTCATGTGTTTCAACAAGTGAGATCAAAAACCGAAAAGTCGAGGAGTCTCGATAACTAGTCATCTGTGCTCAGGTCTGGTGTGTCAAATCAAATGAGAGTAGACAAACTTCTTTAAAGTTCATTCAGGTTCATTCTGACACCGATGAAGGTGCATGGCTGACAGGCTTGTCTGATCTCTTCCCCTGAGTGAGTCATTACATTCCACTGAGAAGAAAAGGGAAAAAAAAATCCACTGAAAATCAATGTCTGGTCCATATTTCACAGTGTAATGTAGGATCATATGGGCACCTGAATGGTTAGGTTTAGGCAAGTATAACTCCTTGGTCAAGATTAGATGAATATCACAGTCACAATACTGAACATTTCACGGGAGGCAGAAGGCAAAGGGAAGTCTCTTGTCCCAGTGTTGTACAACCAAAACATCTGCCTCAATCTCATCCCAAAGAAGCCCACCTGTGCTTATGAACATTACTGGCATAATGACAAAAGCTTGCTCTCTCTTCTTCTCTCTTCTGTATTTAGATGTTACCAGAGGCAGTAACTCTGGCCAATATATTATGCCTATTTGTATATAATATACATGTGCACATATATTTCTGTGGTTGTGTATAAGCGAACGCTATCCTGATCCCATCTGAACACAAACCAGCAGACTTCGCTCTGCTCAAGGTCATGAGTCAGTAATGAAATTATCTCTCCGCAGTCCGTCATCAGTGTACAGATGAACTTACAGGCCTGAGTAACACTGATTTAAAGTACAGGACCTTCTTTCTATAGAGGCGAATAATCATTAGAAAATTAGATGTGACATTTGACTCTCACATTTGTCATATGAATATAGATAACATATATGGATACATAAAATGTCTGAGGCTCTTACAATATGACAGATATTGGAGAAAACAAGAATAGTTCAGCCTCATATAAAGCTTGGATTTCTTCTATCAGTCTTTGACCATTACTGTATATTAAGAAAAATAATGGCTTGATTGGCATACAAACTGCTGTGCATATTCACTTTCCCAGTGATTAGGAAATTAAATTAAGAAGATGGACAGTAATTACAATATGCGTACATTCATAGGTATCGGGCAAACAAACACATGATATTGTTTTGCTAGTTCTGCTGCTCCCACTAAGAATCAATGACCAGCCTGAAACTATATGCATTTTTCAGCACAGTAATTTAGTTTGTTAGGTGGAGTGACTGAACAGCAAACAACAAAATCTGTTTCAAAATCAGAGAAAAACCTGCTTGGAAACTGAAACCATTTATCATACACTGTATTTGAACCTACATGTGTCAAAAGCATATCAGTCGTATGGGCCCCAGGGCCTGTGTCTGGTATGCCCATTCAGTAATTCAGCCAAAGGGTCAAGGGATCACTGAACACAAAGAAAAGGAAAATGACTAAAAAATGATGCAAAATGATCAAAAATAGACACAAAACGTCTAAAGGATGCAAAACAACCACAGAGCAACATAAAATGAATGCAAGGCACAAAAGCCCGCAAAAAGATGTAAATCGACTACACAGAGACACAAAATAGCCAGGATGAGATGCAAAGAAGCTAAATTTAAATGCAAAACCATTTAAGTGGATATTAAAAAAATGTTTTGTGTTTCAGAGTCTGGGTGTCTTGCTCCTATGAAGGAGGCATGGGCAGCCTTTTACATATCTGTGCCCAGGGGCCCATTTTCATATTCTCATATTTCATCCTTGATTATTCATCATGTGAACTCTCAATAAACATTATCCAACTATTCTGATCATATACTTTATAGGTTTGAATGCACCCATACATCACTCACCACATATATACTAACACATACTCAAAAAGCCATTTTTCTATTCCATAAATCAAAACCTAGGAAAAAACTAAGAAAAAAATAAGAAAATAACAAACCTGTGTACTGAATTCATCCTTTGATTTTTCATCTTTTCTTTAGATTTCAGCTCTACAGTTTTACTCAGACTGCATGATTTTCTGGCCATAAATTAAGGCCATAAACATACACTCTCCTAACAGATCCAAGTATGTTGAAAGGATGGAGTAACATTCTTTTCTTGGTAGGAAAATAGAAAATTCTTCCTTTCTCACCACAGATTATATGGACCAATGGTGGAGAAATGGATTATATGTTATTAATTTGTTTATTATTTGTGCAATGGCTGCTGTGAATCTAAGCTGCCATTCTTTGAGCAGGGGCGAGTGTCCTTTTTAATTTGGACTTCACATGATTACATGCTGTTGATGTGTTTTTGGAGTCAAGAAAATTCTGGAAATGTGATCTGAATGAAGAATTTTCGTATTTGAAAAAATACAAAGATACAAATCCAATAAAAGGTAGAAGAAATAGTGTGGGTGAGAAAAAAAAATTGTGTTTAAAGTTATTGTTTCAATAGCAGTATGCACAATGTAGAGCAACAGTCTATACCAGCAGGCAGGGCTCGATCACAGACCATTACACTAGTAATATATTTTAATGAATATATGAGCTCTGGCCTGATCATATGATTACAAATGTCACATTAAGGCCACTAAGTGTAGTATATTAAATGAATAGGGATTAATGATTTTCAAAGCTTTAAAGGAGTACAGAATCCCATTTTAGATTCTCTCAGATGTCTTTCCAAGCTGTGGGTAGCTCTCCTAATTAGCTAGGTGTTTGTGCGCTGGAGGAATTGCCAATTACCGCTGTGACAAAGCACAAACATTAATGGGACTGCAACCAGACAGTAGTGTCTTGAGCTGCAAGCCCAAATAAAAACTCTTGTAGACAGGTCATAAAGCCAAAGGTTAAATCCAATTAATTGCTCAATATCGGTGCAGATAAAAACACTGAACAAGAATTATAATACATCCGTGCTTCTTAATGAATGTGACTGTAATTAACCTGTAAAGTCTCTTCCCAAATCTGCCCCTAATTAAAGCAAAAGATAAATTGTCTATCAAATCAACTCTCCTCTATCAACTCATGCCAGGAAGCTGCGTCTACCTGATAGTGGCACAGAGACCGTGGTGTAACTTCCATAATTAAGCTATCATACTGAAACTATTACCCTGGGCTACGCTGTTGGATTATCATATACAAACATCAAAATGCCCCAGTGGAACAAAGTCCATACTAGGTATGTGGCTGAAATGCTTGTAAGGTTAAAAATATTGTATCAGTACCAGCTGTGGGACCGCAGGGAATACCCTGTTTATATGATGGGAGTGTAATGTTTTTAACTTTATTTTTTAAGGTAAAAGAAAATACCATTTGGTACTTTGAGTGAATTCTTTTTTCCCTCTTTTTTATTCACTCTGGTACTGGCTTCACCGAGGGCAAAATCATGAGTCACAACCTCAGCACCACACAGCAAGGTTCCGAAAAGTCTTCTCACAGAGGATTTGTAGTTTTTAAAAAGATGACATGGATATCATGTAAATTTTGAGTCAACCTTGTATTTGGCAGAATCGCATTTGGTGTCACAAAATGCTCCTGAATGCCTTTTCACTTCCATGTCTACTTGCAAATGTTCTGCAATGGAAAATGTTGTGCATAAAAATAATGCTCAGTTTATTTCTAAAATCCATCAGTTGAACTGGGAAGGAGGCTTGACGAAGGTACTTCAGTACCAGAATTTACAGTCTTATTAGTCTGGTTTATTGAAAAACCACTGCTAATGCAGAATTTTGCAGCTGATGTGTTCACTCTTTTAACTCTGAAATATTAAGCTGAAAAAGCTTTCTTTAATCTCTGTAAGTGACCCATTCATTTATATGTCTTGGGACTTGCAAAGAGCTGCAGTGTAAGGTCATTATTTTTAATTAAAAAATGTTGCTAAAATTAGTCAAATTTGTTTGAAAAATAATGAAATAAAGTTATTTTATAAAAGCTGAACTGAAATGAATACCATTAAAACTCTATTCAAATAAATAGGCTTCAATCAATTTCTCTCTTGTGATTCATTTCTTTATGCATCAGGCTTGGTTCCCATTAACTGTTATGCTCAGCAAGAAAGAACTATACCTGATGTGTTTAGTGATTTTAACACAATTTGGAAAAATGCATCAGACAAAACACTGTAATATCATGTTTCAGAGAAGCTGCAGTGATCCAAGCAGGCAGAAGAGCACAAGAAGAAAGGAAACACACTTAAATAATTTGTTGAATTCTGAATGTTCAAATGTTTAAATGATCATTTAAAATGTCCTTTAAATGTTTATTATCACATTTTTTTTTCCAATTTCAATAAAAGCTAAATTTGACCTGATATAAGTAATAAAAAAGGACAAATTGAATGGTATAAAAATAAAACTACTTCATTGAATGTAGTTATTAATTTATTTTTGCTTTAATTGCTCATATCAGTTTGCAAAAATGATCTTGCAAACGAAGCTGCAGGAATAAACCAAAAACAAAAAAGAAAACAAGAAAGGATTTTTTTTTTTTAATTTTATATACAAAAATTTTCAAAATAAGACTTAGTATAGAAATTGTACAGAGTTAAAATTGAATAGGATCAAATACTGTATAAACCCAACATTTTCAATCAAAAACAATATTTTTTAAAACAACTGTGCAGGAAAAGTAAACAAGATATTTCTTAAAGTAACAAGAGGACTGTGGGGGAAATGTGGCTTAGCAAACAGAATGTGATCCTAAATCAAAAAAACAAGGAAATCTGTAAAAAAAAAAAAAAAATTAGAGGAAAAAGACTGTGACAAAGAGAGAAAGAGACTTATAGTCTCTCATTTTCTCCAGTCTTTGCATGTGATTGGATCCATGCGGGTCATTGGTCTTATTTCCTCCTGGCTCGCCTGTCGAGTTGGATATATGTAAACTGGCCTTGCCTGCGGCAGCCTTTAAAGGATATCAGTTTGTTGGAGAGTGAGGGCAGGCGGGGGTGCAGGGCCAGCTGAGTGAGCAGTTGTGTTGGGGGTGAAGGGCAGGATGGAGTGTGGCGGGGTATTACATCCCCCAGATTGAGCACAGTCCCTCAGGTTCAAATTCCAGTGTTATGCACGCCTGTTGACTCATGTGAACCTTTTCCAGTTGCTATCCTCCTGTAGATGGGGACACAATGTGGAACTGTGTGTATGTGTGCATGTGCACTAGTGCTACCTGTGTGTGTGTGTGTGTGTGTGTGTGTGTATGTGAGTGTGTGGGTATGGCTCATGAGGGGAAACCTAGTGCGACCATTAGCCATGGCAATAGCTTCAGCTTTTGTAAATCTGCATAGAGGAGAGTGTGAAACCATCTCACTGTAGTTTTCTCTATCATAAGACCGGTGAACAGTGGGACGCGCAGATGACAGAGAACTGTGTAAGTATAATAACACACAGCAGAACACAAGGACTAAACAATCGGCAATGTCACATTTTAACAAAGAACATAATGTTGTATTTCGGCATGCGTCCATTTTAAATTCGAATCTAATTATAGTTGGTTTGCTAAGGGATAACCTCAGGATTAAACAATACTGTGGAAATTTGATTTGAGTGGAAGGATTGATTTCTTTAAAAAATGGTTTATTTTAATCATCGCTGTTTCAGCACTACTTCATTCTACCATCATGTAACTACTAAATTATTATGATCAAAAATGAAATGGTAAAATGGTAAATAGACTGTACTTATATAGTGCTTTTCTAGTCCTACTGACCACTCAAAGCACTTTTCACAAAATACCACATTCCCCCCATTAACACCCACATTCATACACTTCATTTCTATACATACACTTCATTTCTATACATACACACACAGTCACACTCACAGACAATGAAACTAGGCAGAAAATACTGGAGTAGTGTTATTAAATATCAGAAACTCTGTCTATATCCCCATATTTATACAGGTTATAGAACTGTAACCTGTAAGTCACTTGGAGGTGATACTGTATACTGTAAGTGATCTTTGCACTCACTATGATAGTGTAATGTAGAGTGATGGACTGTGTGTTTTTGTGTGAGTGTGTGTGTGTGTGTGTGTGTAATATGCGATGTACTGCACACATGTTGGGTAATGTGACATTGAACCGCTGACCCTTCCAGCTTAAGTGATGCTCACTCTCAGCCTGCCTGCTCCATTCCTCTAATTAGAGTTGCCAGTCCTGACAGAAATCCTGTCATAATCCGCCTGCTCACAAATGGCACTTGCCTGTTTGTCACCCCTATTTCAGAAAAGTGTGAAAAACTGGAGAGGTGACACATTCTCACCATCTCAGTTCATTTCATCCCCTTCCTCTGTCTCCCTTCATCTAGCTGTGAAGAAGAGTAGATATTACGGTCTTCTTGATCGTTTTTGCAGTTGGATTGGTGGTGAAAAGACTCACAAACTTTTGCCCTGGGATGTCAGTGGCTTGCTTTACTACCCACTTTGCTAAAGTGCAATACAATGTGTAAACCTTTGTTTGCTCTTACGTAGATACTGCCATTCATACAATCATTTGTCTTTGTCTGCTAGGCTGACAGATTGTGATAACTTTGGAAGTTGCATACATAAACAATAGTGTCTTTCAACAGCCCTGTAGTTATAAAAAAAGCAATTTCTCTATTCTTTCATCTTTTATTATATGAGGAGGTTGCCTTAGGAAACAAGTGGTTCTGAAGAAGGAACTAAGGCCATGCTGAGAGAGAGTACAGAGGGGAATCATTCTTTCTATTTTCCAATATGGTCAGCAATGTTCGGAACAATCTGTGCTGCGGTGTCATGGCAACTGCACAAACCTCACAAGACATGTTCAAAGACACACAGAGGAACAAAAGCAAATGTGGGCAAATCAATAGGATCATGCATAACTATACAGTACATTGGGGTTGTCTATTTCTAAATACAGAACTTAAGGATGCTCAAAAAACATACACGGTGACATAAACACTCACTCTGTCTCTCTCTCTCTCTCAAACGCACACACACACACACACACACACACACACACAGAAACACACAGCTGTTCCCAGTTTGATTTTCTCCTCTTTCCTCATCTCACATTAACTCATAATAAACTATATAATAGATAGTAAAAGGACATATGTTCTATCCCACATTTGGAAGTGTTTATTTTGCACATACTTTGCAACAATTCATAATATTATTATTACAACACATAGTTAAAAATAATTTACAGTACATCATGGGGCTGTAGTAGATGAAGAGGGAGTCATTAAGTTCCCAATGCCTTGTCTTTATCAATCATATTGTAAATATAATTCTTTCTTGAAATTATACAGTAGATCCAAAATCTGTCAAAAAAGAGCTTCTCATTCCTGTTCATGCATCCTTAGCAGTTAGGCATGTTCTGAGATATTTACAGGTTTGGTTTTTGAAATTTATTTGACGTTTTGAAGACTTAAGGCACCCCAAAAACTACAGCCCCCTATCCTTAGTGGTGATACTAGTTAAACCGGACTGCCTGCGCTCACGATCCTCTACCGACCACACAAATGTCTCATTCTTAGCCAAATGGCAATTAGGAATATGAGAAATGATATCAGGGTCATCATAAAACCGAGTCTGGTGAAGAGCGCCAGAAAAAAAAATAAAAAAATACACCCCCACGACCTCGATAATGGATTGTGAAAACCGAAGAATGTAGAATGTCCATTATTTTGTCAACATTTTTTTCCTCTCTCTCGCTCTCAGTCTCTCCTTTTTCTCTCTTTACTTCAAAACCTTTTTGTGAGAGATGTGGCTAAGATGACCTTTACCCGCTTCCCCGCCAGAACACTATAAGCAAACAGCTTTGCAGATGTAAAGGAGTCTTTCACTGTTCGCTAAGGAATGCTAGGTCTCTTGTGGAAAATAGGCTTTTTGCGCCAAGGGAGAACAATATCCTGCAGTCATCAAAGTGCTCAGACAACTTCACCATACACAAGGCAGTCCAAAATATTTTTTTTTCATGCGGGAAATCTGCCAAGGCCTCTGGCTAAACTGTTAATGCCTCTGGCTCACATTGCAGTGTAGCATGATAGCAGATCCATACATACAATATACGTCCATTCAGACAGGTCATATCTTTCCCATTTTACAGTAAAGCAATTGTGGTCATATTCTTCAATGAGTCTTTTTTTAAATTCAGATTCAGTAGCTCTCAGTCTGCATGTAATAAGTCAGTAAAAATATGATTGTAGGTTGTATTAATCTTGTTTTGTAATGTTTGTGTATTTTTTCATCATTTAAAACAGACTCTTATAGATCTATAGATTTTTTTCCATACTTGTTTTTTTTCTTTAACTTTCAGGAGAGGTCTGCTTAAATGCTTCAGTTTTTATGCTTTCAACAGGTAAAAGGTTCCTCTCTCATGTTCAGATACAAACTCTCACCCAGGAAGCAAAATTTAAACCATTTTAAGCCCCTCTGAAATAACACTGTTAATCAATAACTATGTTCGATATGCTGCATATACAATATATCATTGTAAATATAGAAAATAAATAAGTTATGAAGGGTTTATCAAGGAAACATACTGACTGTATAAATGATTATACTTCATTGCAGGAATATGCAGTTCTACTCTGCATCTACCACAAAGTTCTCACACATGACACAAACATATTTGCTTCATCTTTAATTTGGTCAATCATGTAACCATGGAAAACACAACAGGGAAATATTGTAACACTGGGAAATGAAAAGCAATCATAGATACTATAATTAGACCATGAGTACAACAGAGTAAACCATCACACTTATTACCTAACAGCCTCCTGGTGAATTGATTAACAATGATATTGCAGAAATGCTCAAACTGGAATGTTTTAGAAAGTGCAGAGACATGTTTTTCAAACATATATTGAATGGTTTAGTGATGTCTAGTAATATGTTTTTAAGCATGCTTATATTGTATAAGGTAGCTGTAGCCTGAGAACTGACCATGTAATTTATGTTAGATTTTTCCGTTGTTTGCAAAGAAAAAAAATGTGGTGTCTAAAACGACGCACTGGCAAGACGGATCTTTTCTTATAATTAAAAAAAAACGTGTATATTAACAGGATAGTTGATAATATTGTTGACATAAAGCTACAACTAACATCAATTAAGCTAAGGAAAAAATTCATTTGGTTTCAGAGATAATGGTATGCATTATATGGGCTTGGTGCTCACATTTCTTCCAATAATCAAGAGCATATACCACTCTCTATCGCCTATATTGTATCATCTCTGTCTAAGTACAATATCTTTAGTTTGTGCAGAAATTTATACACACTACCCACACATACAATTGTATTCTTATGGGGCTGGTTAGTCTAGCCAATGTGTATCTTTCTTGGTCATCTGTGTTTTTTCCTCTTTTGGTCCTATTTGTGTTTACGTGAGCTTATGTTTGTGTACGTCAATGTTGTGTCACAGATCAGAGCTGGAGATATTGTTATATTCATGTACACCCCTGTGTTGTGTGCTTGCTTGGATTTCTGTGCATGCAACTTACATGCAATAGGTGTCTCCATCATGAGGTTTGTGTTGGAATTTGTAACATTAGCTTTTGCCAGGTTACGCATTAACACATGCCAGTGTCACTCTTTGATTATTGAAGATGGTGCCAATGTTGGGGTGCTGGAGGGGGTTGGCTTCAGAGTCTGATAAAAAAAAAAAAAACAGTGAGAGAGGTATCATGGTGACACTTACACTGTCTCCCTTTTACCCCTTCTCTCATGTTGAGAGGTATTCTATCATTCATCACCTGTCCACCAGCTGTCACTATCAAATTTCAGCCCATCAACTGATCCAGCCACCAGTCCACTAAGCTGCTTCCTATTCCCCAATCAGGACAGACATTTCACAGATTGCATTGCCACAGAGTGATATTCATGGTATAGTACTTTTGCAGTTAATATACAAAACTCCCTTTGCAATTATTATGCAAGAAATCAGTGTACCTTTAGACTTGATGGGGAAAAAAATATATCAATCAACTTACTTGTTAAACTGATGAAAGTACTGCCAATAGATTCAATAGATTTCATAATGTATTGTTTGTTTTCTGAGATATTTCTGGCTCACTGTCATTCTTAACTATGGTAATTTTTTCAGGTGTGAACAGCATCTCCATTCTCTTTAATCATGGTTTTTCTGTAGTGCTCATCAACAACACACACTATGATTATATACAATTAAACTGGCTGGATAAACGGATTGGGCTTTTTGATACAGTTCTAAAATTGGTTTGAGATCTAACAACTAAAATAGGAACTACTTTGCCTCATTTTGCAACTTTGTACCTGAGTAGACCAACATGATATGCAGAGTTCCCAAAGGCTTGTTCTGTGGTTCTCTTTTATTTAACTTTTACCTGTGTTTATTACTTTTGCATTAATGGCCTAATGAAATCACCCATTCTAATACAGAAGACACCTTAAATCACTTCACGCTGTCACTAAGAAACTACAGTATCATAATTTTTCCCTGCATGTTTATTGAACAAATCAGTCACTGGAAGTGCTTGAAATTCCTTGTTTGATTTATTTCCTTATTTTTTCTTTTTTTTTTTTTTTTTTGTTTTTTTCATTTCAGCGCCCAGTTTGGAAATGCTGATTCCCACCTTAGTTGCTTTCATTTCCCACTGTTGGCCTGGGAGATTATTGTCAGTCATGTGTCTTCTCTGATACACAGCTGCATTTTTTCCAGCTGCCAGCAAGGGGCATGCAGAAGTTCCCACTGTCTGCCCCAGATTCCACCTACATCCACACAGACGGAGAAATAAATGTTATGAATCATTAGTGCAGCACCAGGAACACTTTTAATAAAACAACATTTCTTTTTGATAAATGGCTGGCACCAAGTGTAATACATTATAGTCCAGTTGTCTGAATATGTGAGATATATTTACAAATTCATTTGGATTTGATTGATTTGTACAAAGTTTCAGTTGAGATTCTGTGTATATTTGGGTCTATGAAGAAGTCAAAGCCAGAGAGTTCCATTTCATAGACATTTTAATAATACTGGACTCTATTCTGACTTTTTGTGAATAAAAAAATAATGCAAAAACTGGACTGCAGGACAAAAAAAACTTCACAGAGAATTACAGTACTATTAAAGACAACATCAGCCAACATATGGCTGTGTAGGCAAGACCCAGCAATAAAACTTGGCCCAAATATAGGATGACCCTCATTATAAGACAACCCACCCCTCCAAAAGGTTGTTCTTCAGAAAAAGACGTTTTGAGGAAAAGTTTTCCTTAGATACTATCAATCAAGGAAAATCATCATGACTGAAGCCTTATCTCTAGTAAGTAAACATGAAAGATGAGATATGGTAATATATGAAATATAAAATAAAATAACTAAAACCCACATTTTTGTAGCTTTTCTATCAGTTACATACCCACAATTTCTCCTGTCGGGTTCTTCAAAGCAGTGAGAATAATTTTCTCTGAAGTCTCTTGTCTGAACAATTATCTGACTGTCTTTTTGAGCTCATCAGCTATGACAGCAGTAATTTTTGGCTGTGTGACAGATTTTCTACCTGGTTCATTTCTATAATAAAGAGGCTTGCTTTTAGTTGTTGTATATTTATTTCAGCTGTGAGGGAAAACACATACAAACAAGCCATAATTCCTCGCTGTTTAGAAAAGGCTGTGTTACACTGGTACCTTCTCCATTTAAAATGAATATCTGATGTTGGGAACTGTAAATTTGTCCAGTCATTAAATATAAGACAACCCCAACTTTTTAAAACCTGATTTCTGGAAACAAAATACCATGTAATATTTAGGGCAAAACGGTTCATCATATACTCACTAACTGACTTTGCCTCCATAAATGCGTTTCTTTCATTTCTGTATTCTCTCACTTTATCATTGCATCTTTCACTCATGTCATAAGTTGCCTTGGGCATGCAAGTCTAAAGGAAGGGAGATCTTAGGGTTATCAATGAATGCAAGATTGATTGTATCTAAGAGTAGAGTGGTGTAGACTGTCAGCCACCAATTCCTGAGGATTTAATGGGAACCAGAGCTATTCTCAAAATTGTATGACTTGAGAATGTAATTTCTAGTATAGACTGAGAAGTACCAACTACTTACGAGCCTATATTCAAAATCTCTAACCCAAATATAAATGTAAATAATGCCGCCCCACCACCACCAGCAGATCTTGCAATTAGTTATCACTTTATTGAAATTCATTTCCTTTATTTTCACTTTAAAATAACAGAAGAACTCTGTGGTAAGAATGGTCAAAAATTTGGGGCATTTACCAGGAACACTGGAGTAAAATCCACGTTCTCACTTTTAAATGAGAGGAACCTGTTTTATCTTCATCCCTTGTAACAGAGAGGCCAAATTTTTGAACTTGAAGGACTCATTTGGGATGAGAGCCTACAATTCTGTATGTGCATGTGATTTTTTCATGAGAAACTTCAGAGAATACTGACGCTGTCCTTGCCTCATATGGAATTCCTTCTGAACTTTTTCCATGTGCCACAGCTTCAGGGGTTGGGGAGAAGAGAAAAGTGTTGCTGTGGCATTTGTCTCATACCCAAACCACGTATGACACCTTCTATCTTCCTCAAAATAACAGTGTATTTCTAGCTTTTTTCTTTATGGCTTAACGGCCTGGTGTACTTCATGTTTACAAATACAACTAAGGAAGAGACTTTACATCAAGCCGAATGTCTCACATTGTATACTTGACAAACTGTAGGGGCTAGAAACCTTCTGCACTGTACATTAATTGGACACCTCCAAAACATTCCACATTTTTCAACCCACACAAGCCGCAGCCTAGCATTATCATGGAGATGAAGGATGACACAATTTTATATAGAGAAGGGAGAAGCAGAAGACATGGACATGTTTAGATTTAGAGAACAAAAAAATTAAACTAATTAATTCCCCTTTTGTATTCGTACTCGTACTGTACAAAAGTTCAATGAAATGGTGAATTGTAAAATCATACATTTATAACAATTTGTGCAATCTAATATTGGAAAAAACAATATGTAAAAAAAACAAATACTGTTGCCCCAGAGTTTGCAGACACACGTAAACACAATGCCAGCAAATTACGCCATCACAGTGCTACTGTAATTAGATGCACAGACAGAGTCGCATGAAAATCATCGATTTTATATGTATGGAGCTGAGGTAAAGACATGTCATGTCGGAGAAAAACAACAATCTATGATTATCTCTGAAGAAACAATGAACCCGTTTCAAGTGTCCAAATGGTGTAAATAAAGGCTCAACAAATTGCAAATAAGATTGTTGGAAAATCTTGCCGCAAAGGGCACTTCATTATTTCTGTCTAGCTTGACAACTGTTTCTTGTTGCTCCCAGCCCAGTGAAGGTTACCTGCAATATCGCCTGGAATACTTGTACTGCTGTGACGACACAAATTTAGAGGTAATCAATCAACCTTTGTCTTACTACACAAAGCCTGTCTTGAAGGTTATGGAAATCTAGCACCGATACTGTCTCTGCAGGCAGTGCGTTTTTACTTTCTTTAGGAGATGTGTAAATAATGGATTGTTTTTCCTCTCAAGAAACACCAATTCTGTTCCATGTAAATGTCATACCAGGCAAGAATTACCGATTCTCTCTGGAACACAGTCGTGACCACTAACGTTGTAATGCACGAGCTTACCAGGGCTCAAGCCCTGGGGGTCCGACAATATAAAGAGCCAACAAGGCCTTGGGGGGGGGCAATTAACAGGGAGAAAAAAATCATGTCTGACTTTGGTATATCAACCCCCCCCCAAAAAAAAATAGTCAATGTGACTGCCATGTGACTCAGTGTCAATCACAGATATGTCAATCACATGGATGACGTGCCTGCCTTATTTGTCAAATCCAATAAATGAGTCGCTGTCCTCCGGTTCCCGGCTTGAGTGGAAATTTACTTGATTATTGTTGTACCACGGGCACATTTGCAAAAAAAAATGTCTGGAAAGGAAATGTGAAGGTGGAGCTCAAAAATACAGAATCTATGAGAGAAAGTGCAGCAGGAGTGAGAGCTATTAAGAAATATCAGGAGAGCTGACAGGATATTTCAAAAGCTGCAAGCCTGAAGGTCGAAACGACCGAAAACCCTCCGGCAGCCGTAGCAGAGCTGGCAGGTGAAACGTTATCTGCGAGGACACCTGCTTCCACGGGTTAGCAGGCTAGCGTTTAGGACGTTAGCTAACTAGCTCGACAACACTGGCAGATTTAGCTAACAAATGATGACAGGCCCAGACCGGTTAACGTAATCATGCGCAATTCCAGATAGTGATGAATTTGGGCTTTGACATTGGCTATTGCTCCACTAATGTTATCTATAACCATCCCAGACTCCTAGCCTAGCTTCCTAGCATTAAATTATCTGATAACACTTTATAATAATTTTACAAATCATATAATTAAGTAACGCTGTGACTCATGGTGATTTATCTTAATTCACGAATTACTCCAGGATGTATCATGAATTCCTGTTGCTCCCATTATTAATTGATAAAGTCAGTATGTGATATGTGGTTAGTTGACACACATTTGCTCAGCCTGTCTGACAAAACAAACTTTTTTGTTATATTTGTATTGTCGTTGGTAGAGAAAGATAAACTAAAACCGAAAAAGGACAGTGGGTACTAATTTACAAAATAGAGGGGAAAGATCAGGCATATTTAAGATCAACGGAAGTGCCATAGGCTTAGGTTTTATTTGGATGACATTTGATAACTTTTGCTAAGTATTCAGTTTTCAAGGGGATAACTAGTGTCACAGCATGACTCTACTATGAGAAGATGCGGTTAAAGTAAGTAACAGTGACCTCATGTGTGAAGTAATTGTGAACATTTCATGTCTTTTACACTCAAATGTAAGTTTGTTGGATACAACGTCTTTACAAATACAATTAAAAATGCCTCAACCTCTATTTTGTAAAATACCGTTTTTTGGGGTTTTTTTTGATTAAGCAAATGCATGGTCCTGAAATAAACTTTTATGTAAAAAGAATCCAGCTAATTTGATTGCATAGAAATTAATTCTATTAAATGTAGATTTAATATCTATTAAATGTAAACTATTCACATAAAGTCAGAGTGACTCAGCCATTTGCTGTTGGTGAGCAACAGGAATTCATTATACATTCTGCATTAATTCATGCATTAAATCATCATGAGTCATGCATTATTTAAGCAAGTTTATGATTTGTACCCTTATTATATGGTGTAACTGATAATGTAGAGTTTTAATTTAGCCTGTCTAGTGACTAGTCTAATGTGGGCTCTTTTCAGTTCAAGAGTAATGTGTGTGTGTGTGTGTATGTATCAGTATGTGTGTGTGTGTGCGCACATGCATGTATAAGCACACATTGGTGTGCATGTGTGAGAGAGATGGATATTGGCCAACAGTGAGCCGGCCTGTACCTTTTTGGTCATGTAAATTCTGTATTGTATATGCATGTTTCACAGTGGTCTGCTGCCACAACAGTCATATCACATTGGGAATTCTGGGGCTTTGAAAAAGTCTTAGCCTCAGGGCTCATCATACTTTAATGTGGCCTTGGTCATGACAGGTACATCACTGACACAGTGATCATTCATTTAATTTTTTTTTTTTTTTTTTGGGCCATTTGAAGGCAACGTAACAAGCTGAAAACATCTGACATTTCATTACATTATAAAGTTGTTATGGCAGATATGTTTTCAAAAAAATACCAATCTACTTGATCAAAGAGACATGGAGCGACCTATAGCAATCACTACATGTCATGTTTCTGGCCACATGACAAATATAGGTCTAATACAAAATCCCTTTTTAACTGTGTTTTAGCCTCTCCTGGCTCTTGAGAACAGTATCTGGCTGTTCAGCTGCTGCATGTTCCACTGCGTTCACTAGTAAATTGCTAACCTTTTCTGTCCACCATTTATTTAACACTAATTTTTTTCAGAGCTTTTTTTTTTTGCTCTGGGATTCTTAACTCACAAGAGGAATTAACTTAATATACAATAAAAGGATCTCTTTAATACTCAGATTGGATTTGTCATTAGGGGCAATGCATTTCACATTGTCATTTGATCCATTTTTAAGATAAAAATATTGATCAGTTCAGGTTATTGCATTAATGTAATATCACAGAGTTTCAAGGAAAACGAGAACCATAAAAAATATGATAATCTGATGCAAAACTGCAAGCTATCCTAACATGAACAGGCCTGAAAGCTTAGTGGGATTTGGCTTACAAAGCCCTTCATACTGATAGCACAGATAACTATTTACAGTACAGTATTATCTACACTACAGGTGATGGGAAAAATTATGTTATCAAAATAACCATAGTGATGAATTCTCTTATCATTCCAGCCTCCGAGAAATGAAATGGTGGGATTAAACTTCTGCCCAGTTTTGCCTGGGAACACTTGGGTTTACTTTAAAGACCAGGGAAAAAATATAAAGTTTTTGGGGATTAAGGTTACTAATACTCGATACAATGGCTACATCTGTTTTCTTTATTTTGTTCCCCGTGTCACAAATGTACAGAATGAGCTATACGTATTCAGAATTAGACACATAACAGGCAACATTGCCAAATGTTATCCTCATACAGAGAACAAATTAATGTTTATATAAACGTGATTAATGGACCCACATATCTATTTGGAACAATATGCTGAATTTGGCTGGCAAACATGAAAGTCTAATTGTTTAGGAACCAAACAAATTTGCATGCCTCTTTATGAACACTGGTATTTTCTCATTTGTTATTTGGCTCACCTATCAAGCCACAGTGGTAGTGCCATGGCATGACGGCAGCTTGGCATCTTGGCATGTGTGTACATAGAGCAAGTGTGTGTGTGTGTGTGTGTGTGTGTGTGTGTGTGTGTGTCTGTGTAATGACTGTTTCAAAATCCTATCAAGTAATAATTCATGTGCGATGGCTCAGAAATGTCACCTTTCTACAGATGCAGGGGTAACTTCAAAAGCAACTACATGGAGACATTGTTTTTTATTATCATCACCCAAGACAATATCTATTGAACCAAGCAGCTATTAGAAATGGATTTCACTATGAAGAGCTCGATTGCAGGATGACTGTCTTTTTTTGTATTTGAATCAAAATGGAAATGAGGAGTGATGACCTGCAATAGGCTGCCCGAATCAACTGAAACAAGCTCATTCTCTGGTATTGTAGCTGAGGAAGGAATCTCATCTCAGCAGAAGTTTCTGTTTGGTCAAGTGCATAATTCAAACTGAAATGAAAGTGAGCTGTTTACATTTTTCACTTGTAAATGATGCACCCTTGCCTTTGTGTCTCGGTAACACGATTTCTCTCCGGGAACCGTGATGTCCATGGAATCCATTCTGAGGTTCACTCCAATTAATATTGTTGGATATGTCATATATCTGATAGCAGGTGACAGATAATATCAGTGCACTGCTTATTCATTCTGAGGCCCTTGACACTTCACAATACACAGGGTAGGTTGGTCAAACTCATTTTAAGTTTACTTGATTGATTTTTCTGACTTACAAAAGCAAATACCCAGTTGAAGAAAAAAATATTAAATTGATGAAACCCACATGAAAATGAGAAAAAAAATCTTTGACCTTCTTTTGACGTGGTTTTAAATGTTAGTACAACATAATTGAAAATTTCTAATGGTTAAAGAACTCTCAGTGTAGCTCAGATAAAAGAGTTAAGTTTCGAAAAAGGTGCTATGTATCAATACACTTTCAGTGGAAACTCAGACGCTAAAATCTCCCTGGACACCAGACTCTGCAGAAAAATGTTCAAAGAATGTTCTTCTAAGGAAAACTTAAAATATGCTTGCATAAAAAGAGTCTTTGTGGTGTACCTCATCTCTTTAAGGTTACACCATGACTGGTAGTGAATTGAAGACCATTAAGGAGCTTCTGACAATGTGTCATTGACTGATTGATCAATTGCAACCATAACTCCCCTAACATGCCCATTAGAGGGAACTCTTATCTTTAGCATATTGTTTTAGGTTAATATTTGTTTTTATCAGGGCAGAACATGTTCATGCAAAACACTTTTTAATTTACTTCGGGGGGGAACGGTGTCTTTGTTGTGCATTCAGGTGTGCAGGTGACCTATGGTGAGAAGGGCAAGGACACATGCAGTAAACTTACTCATGTCACAGTGAGAGGTGTGACTTTTGGCTTTCTTCATCTTTTTGTTAGGAAACGAGCAGTGACTAGAATATACTGTGCATTTAACCTGTGAAGCTGTATTTATTCCTGTAGGCACATGTGATTGCTGCTCCCTGCGCACATCCTCTTCAGCACAATGTCCAAAATCCAGTTTTTACCAAGCCACCAAGAACACGTTTTTTATTTTCATCACTCATACCACTTATACCACTTACATGAATCACAAATAATAGACACAGTTTCTACCTGCGGATGCAGACATATCGGTGTCACCACCTGAAGCCAGTAAAGGTGGCTACTGCTGCTTATGTAGCTCTTAAGCCACCTGCAGGGAATGAGTGTTACAGCACTTGTTTTATCATCATTATATTTTTATTCTTTTTTTGCCTCTGCTTTTTGTGCATCTGCGAAAATAAAACGACATAACTGTGTCCTACTAAACTCCAGTATGCACAAAATACTAATGTCCTTACAAATGTAAATAGCCTAATGTTGGCTTTTGAAGATTTCATAAGAGATTCATCTTTTACCAATAGGCTTAATATTAACCTAATTAATTTTAGGCACTTGACCATCAGAAAAGTGAGCCCACGCCATGCTGAGGAGCATTCAAAAGCAGTGGGCATCCAGTTATGCAATAAAGCAGGGGAACACATAACAGCCGTAACAGAACACTACACAAGCTCTACACTTGTCTTTGTTAATTTGATGTTAAACTGCAATTTATGTGTTGTATTTAGAATTACAATTAATTCTTAAATATCTGGCACAACAACATAACCACTGGGTCAATACACTCCGGGATGTCTTTATTATATAGTAAATTAATTAGTGGTGTAAGTTAGGAATCCCACTGAATAACAGCAGTTAATTCATGTAAATTCATATGGTTGTATAAATGAGACTGGCCCATTCTCATTCTCGCTGACTCTCTGCCAGTGCTATATGCCCTTTACACTGCATCAATTAGTGAGTACATTTTATGGGCCATTTAAACTTGGCTCAAGCAGTTAAGATTATCAGTGGTGGAGCTAACAGTATTTGCCCTAAAGAGAGGGCCCTCCTATCAGGATTAGCCTGCCTGCCCTTCCCCACAGAAGCCGATTGAGATTCAATTGCAGAGTGACATTCGCTTTATGACAGAGTGATCTATTCACAACGAGGCTGAGATGCCCTCCTGTTCAAATAAGGGCATTTTGTTAATTGTGAAGCAGAAAAAAGCAGAATGGCATTTGTCTGGTGGGAAGGAGGGCATAATCAGGCGAATCGGAGGCTGAGGAGTGGAGACAAGGGCCATTATGTTCTTCCAGTACAGACACTTGAAAGGAAATGATAACCGGAGCTCAGAGTGACAGAGTAATATCACACACTCCCTTGCACGAAGAGATACATTCCTTTGCTCACGCGGACGTGAAGTTAAAAAAAGAGCTTTGAATTTAAAAACTTCCATTCGAAAGCAAATTGATGGCCGCTCCGAGTGCTGCCAACACTTCACTGCACAACCTCCGACGATATTAACAGACTGTAATTAATCAAAGTTTTACTTTTTCTAATTGAACCCAGCTTTCGATTTGCCGGAAATGAGAACCCCCTGACATTGGGTTGTGATGATTCCACATTATGCCAAAGACAATTATGTGCATGTCAAGAGTGTTGTATTACCAGTCCTAATAACACCATGTCCTCTTTCAGAGACACTGCGGTCATCTTGTATTGCAAAAATACTCTCCAGACAGAAGAAGTGTGGGTGGCAGAGATAGCAGAGAGGTCAGTGCATTGGCTGCATTTGCCAGTCCCACAGCATTCAAAAAGGAGCTAGAGTATCTGGTCAAAATGAGTCTGGAGGAAGATATATTTGTTCTGTTTGCAAAATCATTAGCAATAAAAGTGATTTATTGACATGTGGTCTCAACTTAAAAGAAATAATACCTAATTTTTGATCAAATATCCTAAATAAGTACCTCTTACAACACACCGTGGCCCACTGTATTCCAGCTGCATTCTTCTTCTCCATTTGGTAAGAGAAAATGCAATTAGATCGGTACAAATTGCTAATTCAATTGTGTCAAGCATTATGCAAATAACGCAAGGGGAAATAGAGCAGTGGAGAGAAACTCAAGTCAAATTTTACTATAATAAAAAAAAAGGAATCAATAGCAATGTAGGCCTCTAGCGTGGGAGCTAGAGAAAGATAGCAGTCACAATGCCTTCAGGATCAATTTTTCTCACTTGCATAAAAATTGCATTTGACTTTAAAAATAAATTAAAGGATTAAGTATAATCTGATTACGGTACTGTTTGCCTTTTCTTTAGCTCTGGGCATTTTGGATGCTTGAGGGGCTATACGTGGCATTAAATCTGCACCCCCCCACCCCCCACCTCGACACATTGTTGACAGGAAAAGGGTTCTCTACGGCAATCAATAAAACCTGCAGGTATGTGTCACTCAGTGTATGAGTAAGTGTCATTTGGCTGTGGTCACCTGATAGGACAGCAAAGCAGTGCTGCTATCCAGACAGTCAAGCAGCTAAGATGCCCAGTCTTCATAACATTTATGATGGACCTGGCTAATTCCCTGAGTATATAGAAAATAAGAAATTCTATATTAAGATATTTGATTTAGGGAAAGAAAAAATATCTCAGAGTTCTTCAAATATCAGCAATTTGTGGACTCTATCAGAGAATAAGGTCTACTTGATTCCTAGATAGTTTAGAGCCCTCACTGAGAGAAGAAAGGATTATATATTTGCCGTTTTACAGACACTGCTGCTACAATGCCAGACAACACCTGAAGTCCCACTTTTAAATGGTTTTCTTTTCTCTCATTTTTGTTAGAAATGTTTCTGTTTGTGGAATTGACATTGTTTAAATATTTAGTAAGGATATGGGATGGAGAGGAAACTTCCCAAGCTACACAAATCAGCCTGTTCAAGCAATCTGTTGAACACAGCTCTGCTGGCATCAAATATTGGCAATGCTGACTCATGAAAAATGCAATTACTGCATAATTTATCACTGTCTATTGGTAAGTAGCTTCAGAGTGTAAATTGGAAATATTCATATCACAATGCAGGTTTCAGAAAATTTCAAAATTCAAATGCAACAAATAGTCCAAATTGTGGTTTAGCTTATAAATATCTTGCCGAGACCATGATGCTATTTGGCCTCAAGTCTCAAAAGCAGCAGGACAAAATTATAAATGTTGTGGCCTGCAGGTCATTCTACTCAGCATGTTCAAAATGGCTCCAAACCGGGTCTTTGTGAGGTCAGCTCTCTGTGTTGGGGTCCATCTTCTGCGCCAGTAACCCTTAATATCCCAAGCGGACTCTCTAGTAAACAGCCCAACCACAGCTAGCTGTGCCACCTGCACTGAACAGCTGGAGCCAATCCTCCCAGTCAATGGCCCTATAAAATATGGCTCCATGAATGGGTAAGTGAACACTTCTTTCATTTATTACCATTCACCTCGCTGTCAGACCTGCCCCTGAGGACCAAAAATTGTTGGGGTTGTAAATAGTGGGACAGTGCCTGCCCTCTGCATCTGGCCAAAACCATTTGTGGCTGTTCTTGTCCATCCTGCTTTGGTTTATATAAACACTCTAATGAGTTTTACTACAAAAATATGTAGTCCCCTCTATGATCATGCCCACTAGCTGTCGTTATGTGTAAAAACATAAATGTAGTGGCTGGAACCTGGGGACTACAGTTATTTAGCTCAGCTCTATCAAATACTGAAACTGATCATTTCTCTCTCAACCTCACATAGATTTTACCCATCTTCCATTTCAAAATACAGCTTTGCATACAGCAGTTCAAAGTACTGCATTTTAGATGCAAAAGTTACCATTGAGTGGCTGTTAAATGCCATTGATGAGGATTAGCAGGTGTCCAAAATCTCATTTTACTTCTTACTATTGTGCCACCATGTGATGGCCAGAACTCAAACTGACTTAACTGCAAAGATCACAAAAAACACTGAATATAATTCTAAAAATACCAACACTGACTTTATAGCTTGAGGTTCTACACAAAATAGTCAGTGAATGGAGCAAAAAGTAGACAAGTGCCAGGCAACAGGGCAGAGTTCAAAAACAGTCAAAAGAACACAAAGCATTGGACTCGGTGCAAATCAGGCAAGAAATAAAACCCGTAAGGAGGCTGAGGTCAGACACCAGGAAACAACTGGTAAACAATAATGGCTGGAAAGCTAGTCTGCAAGAAGAACTAAGACAATTTGGCAAACGGGTAGTGAAAAGCCAGGGGTGGAAGTACTGGGAAGACTGACTGGATAATAGAGAACCGGTGATGAACAAAACTGGCAGGGGCTTGAAATGGCAGGAAGTAAAACGAACCGGAACGCATGAAGATGAGTAAATACAGAATATAACAGGAGAAGAATTTCATTGAGGTCCATGCTAGCGTCAGTATAAGCTGTAGAACAAGAGCATAGAGAGAGATAGTGAGATAGAGAGTAGTTATCGAGTGAATGTGGAGGTGATTTCAGACACAGCCCTGGAGGCCTTAAGAGAAAAAAAAATAACAACGACAAAACAAACAAACAAAATATAGTAACACCATTATTAGCCAAACAATAATTTGTTATTGATCTGAATTTTGCAATAGCAAGACATTTGGCTCAGATAGCTACCACAATGACCAGCTTGGTTGGCAATAAACTTACCACAGAAAAAATCATTATAAATTTTTAACCGTTACTATCTGACAGTGAAACAAAGTTTCCAATCCATCCCACCCCAGCATAATTTATTTTTCATTTCAGTTGTCATTTTCTTTAATTGCCTGGCGTCCCCCCCCCTTTTTTTTTTTTTTACTTTTGTTTCAAACATTCATTTTCCAGCCTAAACTTTGGTTACTAACAAGAAGTGATCTGGCTGCCCTGAGGCCATGAAAGTAGTACTCCAACCAGGGAATATCAAACACTCATCCCCCAGGGGTTTTAAAGGTGACCATTGATTTGAGCACAGTAACTGTGGTCAGCCTGATTTTTTTTTTAGGGTACCATGGATTCTGACAGAGACCAGCTTTCACAGTTGGAAAAAAAGACTCAAAATGTCCATAGAAAAACCTTATTTCAAACAGTCCCTGCAGTATACTGCCCTTGGCACAGTATGATTGGTGGGGTGGGGGCTGAGGGATGGAGGTACAAAAGTAAACATCCAGAGGGCCTCTGCATTGCTAACATATTTGCCATAAGTTCTTGATAAATATGTCAACAGTTATTGCTATGAGTTTGGGATTGTTCAGTCACAAGGTGGTCAAAACCAGTCGAGGCAGCTTAGTGGGTATATCAGGCTTCTACTCTCAGGCATTTCAAATGTTGCTTCCACCACATTCTGGTTCCCACCAAGCCCACGCCATGCTTGCATTAGGACATTCTGGATTCAGTAACATAGCAGAGATGGCTGCAAGCAAAAACCGAGGTTACCCCAGGCCTGAATTTCAAAATGTTCTTTTAACAAAGATATGGGCACATCTGTGTATTTCTACAGTCTATTGTCACAGAGTAACAGCAGGAATTCATTTCACATTCAGCTTCGATTAATGCAGTGTATTCTTGTGTGTAACTGTGAACGAGGGTTTTTTTTTTACCATTTGGTAGCTATAGTGTGTCATGTCATGTCTTTGTACCATATGTCCAGGTCAATTTGTGGGGCTTGATCTCTGTTCGCAAAGAGATCAGCATTTCAGGAACCTCAGAATGAAGACACAGTAACAGGAACAACTCCAGCTTCATAATACCGACAGTGTTTTTAATGTAGTGTTTAATATATGCATGTATCTTTAATACAATTATCTTTACAACAACCTTGCTGGGACCGATGACAACAGGAGTTCTGAGATTTCTCCTCTTATTTGCTGTGCTCTCCATGAACATCAGTTTCTGGTGTAAAAAACAAAAAAAAAAGAAAAAAACTAAATTAGAAACATTATTGATCTAGTATTGATATTGATCCAGGGTCTGAGGCAGATCGACTGTGTCCGATGTGGCCATGTCTGCCAGGTACAGAGCCAAGTACATTCAGTTTGTGTGTGTATGTGTGTGTGTGTGTGTGTGTGTGTGTGTGTTTGCGTTTGTGTATGTAAGATAAAGATATATGTTTTTGAAGTGTTGAAACATAATATTTTGTCTTGTAATAGTTCAAACACAGATATAGAAGCTTCCCTTCACCATCTCATTATTTATTTTAACACCAATGAATGAATGATAATAGGCTGTACATGCTGTTAATCAGAGAGTAAAATGTTAATTAACTTTATAATTACATCTGCCTTTTTCAGTGTCAATCCAAATAGTAAAGTCTAGTGCCAGTCTTTTTGGCTGGTGATCCTGAGGCCAGAGTGGCTCCAAAGGACATCCTTGACTTGCTTCATGAAGCAGATGCAGATGAGAGTGGAAAGAGAGGTGTTCCATCTCCTCCCTTACTCCCTACATATGGTGCAGTCTCTCCCATATGCATTTTTTTTTTTTATTGATTTGGTGCAGGATGATATCCATAAAGCTCCTTCAGTGTCTTATTTTGTAAGACAGTGTTTGGAAAGGCCTGGCTCCACTCGGAAGGCAAGCCTGCTTCGGTTTTCAGTTTTCCACATTTTCAATGTTTTTCCTTCAGTTTTTCACTGTCCTGTGTTTGAATACATTCAAGATAATTTCTTTATCTATTTTCCCTGTTTTTCCATGATGTCCCTAAATCTGTGTATCCCTGGGCAGAGAGCCACACAGGTAGCGAGCTGCATGAGTGTGGTTGGCATGAGAGGGAGTTACCCAGGTGTGTGTTCTCTGGGTTTCCTGAGCTCACGGTTCCTTATAAAAGTTAGTGACTAAAATTTACAGAGTAAACATTTATTCTAATTGATGGATGGATTTGTCGACAAAACAGAGGACTGTCACACAGGACCCCGCCTTTTGTTACGCATTTAAAACCAAGAGTTGTTTGTTGTTTCTTTAATGCATGACCTTATATAAGTATAATTATCAAGATGAACAAAGTCCTCTAACCTTAAGGAAGTAGTTATTTTAACCCAAACCATGATCTTGCTCCAAAACCCTAACATGTACCTTTTGTCCCTGAACCAAACCATGAGACCATTCCACAACCTGAACTGCTTATTTGTTACTGTTACTATAACGATATATGTCCAGTACATCTGCCTTTGGATGGCCCCCTACAGGTCACATTATTGTTACCATGACGACAAGGGTGGGGATGTGCAACCTACATGGTCACTTAGGTTGGAGGACTTGTTGATAACTGCAAGTATTTGACACTACAGCCACATCAGCAACATAAGATGACAACAAATACACACACAAACATCAGAAATATATATATATTCAGCTAATAAGCCTTATTATTACAGTGAAGCATTTATCCAAGGTAGGACTAATACATAATAACAAAAAAAAAAATTATTGTATTAAGCAAAAATGCTGAAAGTGGGTGGATGTGTGTGTTCATATGAGCCTATGTTATATACAATTAATCCAAGCACAATATGCCATTGGAAACATATGAAAACAGTAACACGAGAAAGCATCCAGGCTTCTAACACAAGAAATTGGACTGTTATTGCTATTTGACCTATGCCGCTCAGCCCAGATGCACTCATCCACCACACGTTGGATGTTTTCAGCTCAGTAGTCCCCTAGCATAGGCAGGAATGATCAATAAGGCCCTCTTTTACTGCTTCACTTCACAGCTGTCTAGTCCTGCAGCTCTGGAATAGTTTGACATGCACAGACACTGAAGTAAACAAACTTAGAATGGCAAAGGTGAGTTTAAAGGCCCCGACAGGAGCTTCTTTTTAAATATTTTTTAACACTGAATCTTCCAGCTTCTCTTAGTATCTCTCATGGGTGTAGACATTTTTCAGCATATTTTTTCAGCTCTACCACCAGACTACTTAGGTCTCTCCTCTCCCAATGTCAACACTTATACTGTATCTTCTCTCCATAAAAAAAGACTGCAGGGAGGATAATTTCTCTGCACTCTGCTTCACCTTATTCCTTTGGACAATTCCTCTGAGGAGGTGTCATCTGTGATTTGTACCACTGTGTCTGAGGTTGTGCAAAGGGAATCATTTCAGTTTAGTGGCATAGTCTGGCTGGGCTCACAACCTGAGGCTTTGATGGTTTTTGACAGATAAATATGGTCACAGGTTAGAACAGCACCATAACATAAAAACATTTTTGCACCCTGGTCCTTCAAAGTCTGTTCAGCCTGATCTGCTATGATTTAGTATATGCTTTTGTGACATACTATGAAACCTGCAGGATTGGATTTGTGGTTCGTCCAGCAGGTTCCCTGTAAAAAACAAAAAAACAAAACCAAAACTTCTGTCACACTTGTTTTCTAGAGCCCAGAAAAAAACAAGCCTAAAGTCGTTCTCGCAAATTGATTTTAAAAAATTACATCTTTTGTTGTGCTGTTGAGGTTGTTGTCAAACAAAACATGGCCAGTGTCATTTAAACTTAATACAAATAGTGTAACATCATTATCATGTATCTTATACCCATTAAGTAAAATATCTTTTTACACTTTAAGCTCCTCTGTTCTTTTTCTCTGACCCTCAGATTTACAGTCTCAAGACACCTAAAAGAAATCCTGGCATAAAGTTACACGCCATTGAAAAGCACATCACAAGTGCAAGGAGATCTCAGTGTCTGCTTGTTCTCTGAATATGCTGTTCTTGCCAATTGAGATCCTTCTGCTTTGGGCATGGGGAGAATTAAGTCATTAGGCTCGAGTCCAAATGAAGTCATGGAGAGTCATTAGTGTTAAGTTTTTTGTTGAGTTTTTTTTGCAAGCATTTATTTATTAATTTATTTATTTTTGGGGTAGTTGAGTCCTCTGCTGTTGAAGTAAAGAACAAAACTGCATTTTGGAAATTAGGGAGAATCTTAGGAATGAAACAACATGAACATTATTTTTTTGACACTGACAAGGTACTGTATGGTAAAATCCATGTGACCGTGAATTCCACTCCACAATGGTTTAAGATATGTAGATGTCACAGTAAAGAGTTTGTTCTCATTAAAACTGGTTTTATACAACAAAATCTGTATAATTCATCATAGTTTAGGGCTAAATTATTGCACTTAAAAACTCGACTGAATGACGCCTTTTACATTACTTGAATCCAGGCCAAAAACACCCACGGCCGTAATTATCACTGTCTTTCTATTTCCCGTAATTATCATTGTCATGCTTGAATGCTTTAATTGATGCCTCACCCTGAGAAAACTACTAGTGGCCTGAAAAAATGTGTTGGAAATTTAAAGAAAACACAAGAATTGAAGTATTTCAATAAGTAGAAGTGAATTCTGTTTCTTTACAGTCTGCTCAGTCGGTCCTTTTCCCACCCCTCATTATTTCTCTGAGAGGTATTTCATATCCCTTTCCCCTTTTCCACCACAAACAGAAAGGTATGGATTATTATATTGATAGTTTATATTATCTTAGCTCTGGCGCTTATCCTTTTGAAGGTCGCAGGGGGGCTGGGGCCATTCCCAGCTGACAATAGATGAGAGGCAGGGTACACCCTGAACAGGTCGGCAGTCTATCACAGGACTGACACTTACAGGCAAACAACCATTCTCTCTCACTTTCACTCCTACAGACAGTTTAGAACATGTAAACTCCACAAAGAAAAGGGTCCGGCCAATGAAGGGTTTGATCCCAGAATCTTCTTTCTGGTTTTGGACCTTCTTGCTGTGAGGCGATAGTGCTAACCACTGTACCACTGCTCTGCCCTTTATCATCAATGTTATAATTTTTCATTATTTACAAACGTTTTTCATTTTTTGGGGAAGTATGTCCTAACTACCTGTGATGTGTGCTTTAACTATTAGCATCTATGATAAGCATTAAATTATGCACTATATACTGAATACCATAGCACAGTTCATACAATGTGTTCAGGAGTCGTAATTCTAAATATTTATAGTGTCAGTGTCTTTACTTTCTTGCCATTAGACACTTAGAATCACCTAGTGATCATCTTTGGGCTCGCCATATTCGTAAAGTAACAGTTCTGTATTAGGTACAGTACATTTGAGGCTTGTCTAGAGTGGAAGAGTGCAGGCCCCAAAACAGGTTAACAGCCCTAGCAATTTTTTTGTTCCAGCTGTGGGCATTTTGCACAAATGAGAAAAGCTGACTATGTGAATGTATGCAAAGAATAAAGATGAAGAACCTTTGTTATGGGACCTAAATCTGCCATTTGTTTTAGTGATTTGTCTCTTTATTGATCAAATTATTGGTTTTAATCGTTAATCTTTTAGTTCCAGCTTCTGCTGACCTTGCTTCCATATTCTATATTTATTGTATATTCTGCACACTGTCACAATAGCTGGTGTCGATCATCCAAAAATGCTCTATAGTCCTGGCAGCTACATGAGATCGCCAGATGTGTTGTGTCTTCTTGCTAAAAAGACACTTTATGATAACTACACATCCCTGTATATGTGTCAGTTTCTAATTACATAGCTGCTGCTGTCAGCTACTGCCGCTGATGGTACTGCACAGTCTTTCATCCTTGGGCTCACACGGAACAAATTTAACATGATTTCCATATTGTCTGATTTCTATCTTAGAATTTGAAGAGTGGAACGAAGGCACATTCACACACGCCAGTTCATCTGTTTGAACAATCTACAGGCCCCCTCTTGAATATATCCCTCAATGCATACTAAAACAGGCTTCTAGATTATCACTATAATCCAATATTGTGCATGTTTCTCATGTTAAGTTGTGGGATACAGAGTAACATTTTCAGACCTTGAATTGAATTGTATAGTAGGAGGCTTGTTGGAGAACAGAGGCATTTGTTTAGGGAACAGTCCAGGTAGCCCAGGGGTATGGGACAAATGTGTGTTTCCAGCTTTTGTGTTTCTACGCACAGGATTTAACTGTGATCTTGTGGGGTATGATAATGTTCCAAAACTGAAGCCTTGGTTGGCCAAGGTTAGAGCAGTAGGCTTCCCCTCAAAAGTAACTGCAAAAGTGTTTTAATGTTCAAACACGAAGGAAGAATGCTGTTTCTTCTGCTGTGTCCTTGTGGGAAAACACCAAGAAACTAATACCTACTCTGTAGGTTAAATCTCAAAATACCAAGCCCATAATCTCCACATAAAATAACTAAAATTTTATATCCAGTGTAGATTTTTATTGATGGAAGGCCATCAAAAAAACATATTTGTCACTGACAGATGTTGCTGGTATAATTCTGGGATGAAAAAGTGTTATTTCCATCTGTAGAGGGGGAGGCTTTCTGGAAGGCTGAGTGTGCATATTTGTCTGTCTGTAAATTAAGGGCTGGCAAGGAGAGAATTTAGGTTTGCTTTGCCTTCTCTGCATTTGTGTGTGTGTGTTGTGTACTTAGACGCAATAGAGTTGTATACAACGTATTTGATCATGCATTTCATAATCATTAGGTGAGGCCCTGGCTGGGGCATCAACCTCTCATAGGAGAGCTGCAGTTGTTTATCTGCTTGTGCTCCTGCAGACAACTTTAATAAATGAAGAAGGAGTAACTCCTGAGGGAGTATGGGGACGCTCACATTAGGATTTGCCAACTGGTTTGTCATGGTAGACTTGGTTCTGCATTTTTTCTTTCTTGTACAACTTTTGTCCTTTTTTTTGTCCATGTTTCATTTATCCATTCATCATGCCACAACTTCCTCTTACATTAAATCCTGTCGTGGTAATAGAGTTTCCCTGATTAATCTTTCACCCATTTTACTCTACAGCCAGCACTGCAGCAGCCCCCTACTTATCTAATTTGAGAAACGATCTGAAAGAAAAACTCAGGATAATAAATGTTTTGTCCTATGGGACACTGTACAGGCAACATGCATCTTTGTGGAAGTTGCGATCTCCTCTACCTAAGTGATCCAGTTACACATGCAGCAGGTGCATAGGCTACGTGTTTTCAGTTTACACCACTGCACCTTTGTTTTTGCTAGCATGAAGGGAGACAGAAATTATGCTACATATTTGAGTAATATGTTGTATTTGTGCACCTCCAATCCACATTTATATAGACAACATAAGTAATGCTCGAGAATTAGAAAAGGTGACTGAAAGAGGTCACATAATCAAACTAAAAGTGAGCACTATACACGGTATGAGAAGGCTACAGTGAACCCACTCTGCTTTGTTGATAGAGACATCCAAGACACATCTGCACACAGACGTTCTTCCTCACGATTAACTGCAAGAAGGTGGAGCTGATGAGGATGTCTCTAGTACAGCAAACAGAAAGCCCTATTCAGTTTTTAGCTCCCACATTACAGTTAAGCTTTGCATACTCCTAATCCTTATTGTCTACAATTAATGAGTTTCTCTCATATTGAGAAACATGCAAATTGAGATTTCTGGTTTGGAGACTGCAATTATGGAAGAAGCTAAGGAATATGAGACCCTAATTATGTGCTATCATTATTGCCATGGCTACTGCTACAGTTGACTTAGTATGCAAGGGTGGAAAGAGGAGTATGGAAATATTATGCAATCCAATGGCTGCATGTGATACAAGAACTAAAATATTAAAGAGAAGAAAAACAGCACTAAGTGTCAAAAGAACAAGTCTTTTGTTTTCATTCACATGCTGATAAACAGTACAGCATAACCTACAACTGTAGTTACAAGCAATGCAGTTTATTTATACCGTGTAAAAAAAAAGTAATATGTTATAAAGGAAACTCAAAGGAGAGAAAAGGACATAAGCCCACAAGGCAAAAGATAGTCAGAAAAATGGTTGAATCAAGCAAAACAAGTGCAATGACAAAACCGATTTGGTGTCATACTGACTTGCACACTGCAACTCTGCAAAAAACACAATGTTCCATTGTCATGGAAATTTGACACTATGCATTCACCTCTCAAAAAACAAACACAACACACGGCACACGCCTACCATTGTAGACACTGCCGTACACACATGCACTCATGGGTTCATAAGCGTTCCACATTAACAAATTCACTTTTGTCAGCTTGAGCATTGAATTTAATCTGCTTTGATTTTGCAGCAGACAAAGCACGCAGCCCTATTGTGAATGCCATCATCTCGAAAAGGCTTAGTGGGCAGAACTGCTATTTGACGGAGGATAAAACACAGACTTACAGACAGAATCAATGCACTACTTCTAAACTAGCATGGATTATGTATGCATTCTCCATATCTCTGTCTCCCTCACTGTATTCAAATTAAAAGATGATGTCTATCTCAGAGTAGCTGCACCACCACAGCCTCTTCTGCTGTACCAGCTTTGTGAACAGGCACCTACTCCCAGTCAAAATCATGCAGAGGGCGACTGCTCAGATGTATGATTTGCGGAGCAATGGAGCCACCTCACTGTGCACTTTTAACTTCAATGTCATCCATCAGTAGATTTCCCTCAGGGCTTAACTGATTTGTAAATGGCGCAGTTCACCCCTTTTGTGCTGCTCACAATGCGCCTTTGAAAAATAGAGAAAAAATAATAAGTTCTATTCCCTTTTATCCTGCATTGTGCCACTCTGTGCACCTGGGGAAGTGTAGCGCTTGCATGATAAGAGGAATATTGAAAGTGAAGCCAACTGAATTCAATATTTCAATGTTTCCCCCCCTACTATTCAGTGTTGCAGATTGAGAGCACATTCAAAAGTGTTTTTGCATGACATTTTTAGTCACACATATTTGGACTTGTTAGCATTAGAGCTTCATAACGAATGAATAGATATTCATCCATTAATTATTCATCTACTTTTTATTGACCTCATCAAGTGATTAAGATCCAAGCCCTGTCTGTAGAATCCCATAACATATTAATCACAGGTATAACCCAGAGCACTCCTGTTGTGCTGTCTTTGCGACACAGGATATGAGGGTGAGAGAGAGCAGGGGCTTGGAGGTATATGAAAAATGGACCCTGTGATACTAGTGAAGAATTCTTTAATCCATCCCTTGTATATTACAAGAAGGTCAGGATGTTCACATCAAACTGGAAGGCTTGACCTCCGACACCTTACCTGTGCGACAAGCCATGGGTAATCACACATATACGATGTGCCACTGCTGCACGAGATTTCATGCCTACTATCTAGCTCACACACCCTCGGTCACGGCTGCCAGGCAAAGTGTACTATTGCAGGGGCAGCTCTTTCCCCCTAAGAGGCCTGTGGTGAGCTAAGCCGAGTCACACAGTCAGAGCCAAAGGATTCTGGGAAGTTGAAAGCCGCTTTTCCGTCAGAGCTACCTTCAAAGACCAGGAAGCCATCCAGAACACAGGGACATAGGATCAAAGGGCCAGAGAGCTCTTGCTAATTAGTAGGAGAGGAATCCTGTAAATGCACCACAAACTATTGTCTGCCGCTGTCACATTAGTGATAGCAAGGCCTGAGCAAAAGAGGCAATGAGAGGATGTGGCAGGCTGAGGGAAGAAAAACAAGGAAGGAGCAAGAGTGAGAAGGACAAGATGAGAGGGGGGACACAAAGTCCCATTATGTAAAAGTGAATGTTCTGTGTGTGCGTCGCTTTGTTCAGAATTGCATGGCATGCTTAGGTGTGCGCTAATTTTAGCCCAGGGTGCAAAGTCACAGCACCCCTTTCTCCTCGGTAACAGGATGGCGGTGACCTCCCTCTCAATGTCCACAAACCCGTTGGCTCCAATCACATGGTTTTCATTGAACACCAACCTGGGTCTTACTTTTGCTGTTTTGGATCCTATTCCCATAAGTTTCAATATAAGTATCTTAAGCTCTGAAGCCTCCTTTTAAAGGTTGTGGACAGGCAATTCAGCTGACACTGTTACGATCACATCTTGCTATAAACTGTTGAGTAATGTCCAAATCCATGTGACTAGCTGCAATTGCTTAGTGTTCACTGGACAGTCACAATGATTTACTGCTTGGGTTAAATTGAACCACCTACCGCTGAACTGCAAGCACACATAACTACATAAGTACGGTTTTCATACTTGTTGAATCAAGAAGTTTGCGCCAAACGGAAGTTACGTGGATGTGTAATGAGTGTGCATATGTGCAGCCCAATAGCAGTCTACGCTTTTAGTTTGTTCTGAGGAGGCTATTCCTTGGCACCTGAAGAAAGATAAATCCACTCATTGCCCAGTCAGGGAGTAGCATGCCCCATAAGTAATCACAAAACCCACCTTTCTCTCGCCTTTCTTTGAAATCACCCAAGCGTGAACGAGAGATGAGCAGGGCGGGCAGCCGGAGGAATACATACACACTCATAGAATTAGAGTTTTATACAGGTAGCTTCAATTTATGTTTTGTATGCGCTATACCCTCTAACAGTCTTTACTGTTGGTTAAAACTGGAGGCAAAGGACATTAGGGATACGCTGCCCATCTAGATGGGCCTAAATATGCAATGACATATCCTGGCCCAGCCCCTAATTCGGTGGAAATGAGGATCAGAAAACAGACACACCGGTGGGCTGCTGTCTAACTACACACCGCTTTGCCTAAGAGCCAAATGCTGCACTGACAGTGTGCTCTGTGAATGAGCCACAGCAAGGATATAGAAGGAAGACGAAAGACAGATGTTTCTGCTGTGATAACCTTGTACAAAGCTGACGATGCAGTGCCCTTTGTGAAGTCTGCACTAAAGGACAGTGATTCACCACCTTATATACTTTCTGAATGGCATCATGCAGTCATGGAGCTGGCCTATGGGGCGAGAGGCCCTTGGTGCACATACAAGGGGTCACCTTCTCATAGTCCTCCCTGACTCTGTTTCAGAGTGGTGCTGACAGTTTGCTCTAATTTCCCTCTGCAGACTAGTGGTTTCCCCTGTCTCCCATCTCCAATGCCTAAGGGTTCAACCAGACTGGCAGTGCAGTGGTGAGCATTTGTCAGCACAGATTGACATTTTTGCCCCTTGAGGTGTCGATATGCTGCACCTGACAGGCCGCTGGCTCTGCGCAGTTTGCCTGCCTTGTTAAGTCTGACACTGACAAGAAGTGACTGGGTGAGAACTGACACACAGAGGAAAAATCCACGGCTACAGCAAATATTTGATGATGTGATTTTCGCTGGATTGGAGATGGAAGCCGATGTTGACATTTATATAACATCTGCACATACTGGTCGTCAAAGTCTGTCTCTCTCCCTAGTTTTATCTCTCCCTTCTCTCTGCCTCTCTCTCTCTCTCTCTCTTTTTCTCTCCTCTCTCTCTCTCTCTCTCTCTCTCTCTCTCTCTCTCTCTCTCTCTCTCTCTCTCTCTCTCTCTCTCTCTCTCTCTCTCTCTCTCTCTCTCTCTCTCTCTCTCTCTCTCTCTCTCTCTCTCTCTCTCTCTCTCTCTCTCTCTCTCTCTCTCTCTCTCTCTCTCTCTCTCTCTCTCTCTCTCTCTCTCTCTCTCTCTCTCTCTCTCTCTCTCTCTCTCTCTCTCTCTCTCTCTCTCTCTCTCTCTCTCTCTCTCTCTCTCTCTCTCTCTCTCTCTCTCTCTCTCTCTCTCTCTCTCTCTCTCTCTCTCTCTCTCTCTCTCTCTCTCTCTCTCTCTCTCTCTCTCTCTCTCTCTCTCTCTCTCTCTCTCTCTCTCTCTCTCTCTCTCTCTCTCTCTCTCTCTCTCTCTCTCTCTCTCTCTCTCTCTCTCTCTCTCTCTCTCTCTCTCTCTCTCTCTCTCTCTCTCTCTCTCTCTCTCTCTCTCTCTCTCTCTCTCTCTCTCTCTCTCTCTCTCTCTCTCTCTCTCTCTCTCTCTCTCTCTCTCTCTCTCTCTCTCTCTCTCTCTCTCTCTCTCTCTCTCTCTCTCTCTCTCTCTCTCTCTCTCTCTCTCTCTCTCTCTCTCTCTCTCTCTCTCTCTCTCTCTCTCTCTCTCTCTCTCTCTCTCTCTCTCTCTCTCTCTCTCTCTCTCTCTCTCTCTCTCTCTCTCTCTCTCTCTCTCTCTCTCTCTCTCTCTCTCTCTCTCTCTCTCTCTCTCTCTCTCTCTCTCTCTCTCTCTCTCTCTCTCTCTCTCTCTCTCTCTCTCTCTCTCTCTCTCTCTCTCTCTCTCTCTCTCTCTCTCTCTCTCTCTCTCTCTCTCTCTCTCTCTCTCTCTCTCTCTCTCTCTCTCTCTCTCTCTCTCTCTCTCTCTCTCTCTCTCTCTCTCTCTCTCTCTCTCTCTCTCTCTCTCTCTCTCTCTCTCTCTCTCTCTCTCTCTCTCTCTCTCTCTCTCTCTCTCTCTCTCTCTCTCTCTCTCTCTCTCTCTCTCTCTCTCTCTCTCTCTCTCTCTCTCTCTCTCTCTCTCTCTCTCTCTCTCTCTCTCTCTCTCTCTCTCTCTCTCTCTCTCTCTCTCTCTCTCTCTCTCTCTCTCTCTCTCTCTCTCTCTCTCTCTCTCTCTCTCTCTCTCTCTCTCTCTCTCTCTCTCTCTCTCTCTCTCTCTCTCTCTCTCTCTCTCTCTCTCTCTCTCTCTCTCTCTCTCTCTCTCTCTCTCTCTCTCTCTCTCTCTCTCTCTCTCTCTCTCTCTCTCTCTCTCTCTCTCTCTCTCTCTCTCTCTCTCTCTCTCTCTCTCTCTCTCTCTCTCTCTCTCTCTCTCTCTCTCTCTCTCTCTCTCTCTCTCTCTCTCTCTCTCTCTCTCTCTCTCTCTCTCTCTCTCTCTCTCTCTCTCTCTCTCTCTCTCTCTCTCTCTCTCTCTCTCTCTCTCTCTCTCTCTCTCTCTCTCTCTCTCTCTCTCTCTCTCTCTCTCTCTCTCTCTCTCTCTCTCTCTCTCTCTCTCTCTCTCTCTCTCTCTCTCTCTCTCTCTCTCTCTCTCTCTCTCTCTCTCTCTCTCTCTCTCTCTCTCTCTCTCTCTCTCTCTCTCTCTCTCTCTCTCTCTCTCTCTCTCTCTCTCTCTCTCTCTCTCTCTCTCTCTCTCTCTCTCTCTCTCTCTCTCTCTCTCTCTCTCTCTCTCTCTCTCTCTCTCTCTCTCTCTCTCTCTCTCTCTCTCTCTCTCTCTCTCTCTCTCTCTCTCTCTCTCTCTCTCTCTCTCTCTCTCTCTCTCTCTCTCTCTCTCTCTCTCTCTCTCTCTCTCTCTCTCTCTCTCTCTCTCTCTCTCTCTCTCTCTCTCTCTCTCTCTCTCTCTCTCTCTCTCTCTCTCTCTCTCTCTCTCTCTCTCTCTCTCTCTCTCTCTCTCTCTCTCTCTCTCTCTCTCTCTCTCTCTCTCTCTCTCTCTCTCTCTCTCTCTCTCTCTCTCTCTCTCTCTCTCTCTCTCTCTCTCTCTCTCTCTCTCTCTCTCTCTCTCTCTCTCTCTCTCTCTCTCTCTCTCTCTCTCTCTCTCTCTCTCTCTCTCTCTCTCTCTCTCTCTCTCTCTCTCTCTCTCTCTCTCTCTCTCTCTCTCTCTCTCTCTCTCTCTCTCTCTCTCTCTCTCTCTCTCTCTCTCTCTCTCTCTCTCTCTCTCTCTCTCTCTCTCTCTCTCTCTCTCTCTCTCTCTCTCTCTCTCTCTCTCTCTCTCTCTCTCTCTCTCTCTCTCTCTTTTCTCTCACATTGTATAGAATGTATGTCTGACAGCTTGAGTGTACTCCGCCCCCCTCCTGCATGGCAGGCTAGCAGTAAGTGCCTTTTAGTGCAATTACATGGGTTTCTACACATCAATTAGCAATCCAATTAAGTCTTGATGTGATGAATAGCGGTGAATACAAGCGGAGGAGCTACTGATCTCGCTAATAATGATTTCGCCGATTACACTGATCAGTCAGTGGCTAAGAAGACAGACACGCCAAGGTCATCAATTAACAAACAGAGGGACTGGTTGGGAAAGAGCGAGAAAGGCTGATACACAATGTTATCATGTGCAAAATATTAGTTGTATGAAAGTTATAAATGGTTTTGCATTCCCTACACGATACCAATAATAATATATATTTCTTCAAGGTGAAATGCATTGTGCAATGTTTTAACTGAATAGTCTTGATGAAGGAGTAACTTATCCATGACAGATAAATGAATAATAATTTTTAAACCAATTCACGACTTGATTAAATGAAAATTAATGTACTTTAGTGCTATTCCAGCTTTTTAGTACAAATATGTTTTATAGTTCATTTGTCATTTAATTGTAGTTGGCACTTATTTTGTGTATTTGTGTGTGTATTTAGATTGTGTATCATCTATTTTGTGCTCTTGCTCATTTTACACAGAAGTATATCTGTTTAGTCTCATACCACATTAGCTCTACGCATGATTCAGTATTAGCATGTTACCACATGCTGCTATACATTACACTTAGATCAAGAATTGATCGGAGAGGGTTTCACTGGAGTTTTTTGTCCTTGATGGTCCATCACTGACTATACAATATCAGCGTTATTCTTAAGCTTGTTATTGTTTTTTGTAAAGTCAATTTAAAAGGATAAAACCATTATTATTCTGATTCATGAGCTATAATACTTTTGAACTGTATCAACCCTTTCCCCCATGCCACCTTTGGAGCACTAAGCACCTTCCTAATATTTGAAGGTTCACGCACACTTGGTTACTCTGGACCACTGGTTAATTCTATTTGGGTCAGTGGCTCTAATGAATTAGATTTCATTCCTCCCACTTTGTCAAGCTCTGATTAAAAATTTTAGAACTCAAGTAATGCACTCTCTATAAAGTGAAGTTAAAAGGAAGGACAACAGTGATCCAGTGTTAGGAAAGTCGAATATCAATCATCAGTATGTAAACTTTTTAACATAAATCTAAATTAATTCTTTATATTTCAAATGAGCTGTTAAAACTGGAAAAGAAACATTTGAAGAAAATAGTCAACTGATGTGAATTGATTTACCCTGCACCCTGTACCCTGCACTTTAAGGATGCTATAGATAAGTTTTTCTCTGCCACAAAATTTGTTCTTTTCTTTTTGCTAGGAGCAGGTGATGGTGATACTGGTCACTTGCCAGGGGCTTCAGCCATTGTTGCATTTATAAGACAAGATGTTAGAACATCCCCCCTGGGCAACACTACTTCTGTTTTCTCTCATTTAGGACTGAGGGCAGTCTAGAAAGACTGGAAAGTGTATTATGAGATAGGATGGGCCAAAGCTGGCTAGTTAGCATGCCAGCTTCAGTGGCAGAAAAGAAGTTATAGATATAACTCATGCACAAATCTCTTTGCCCTGCACCTGTTGAATTCATTTTCCTTACCTCTGATTTACTGAAATCGTTCAAAATGCTTTACAAATCGATCATTTCAATTTCAGACAGTTTAAAATCAGTGACACAACATTCATGACAGCACTGACCTGATTCAGAGAAATGTTTGTTTCATTTACTTCAATCGATGCCTCCATCACTGACTCCTGGGTAACAGTACCTCAGTGTAAGTTCAAGGGACCTAGGTCACTGACTGTGATCATCATAAACAGAGAATGGGAAACAGGTGATTTAGTTAACTATAAACTTTAGCATACACATGAGCATCAGTGAAAATGGGCTACTCTCCAGGGAATGACAAAAAAAGGACCTTTTGATACCAAACAAATATTGATCTTTTCCATTGTCTTAAATATTTTCACTCCATGACAACAAAATAAGATTTCTTGCTGAGATAAATATCTGTTCGAACAGGTTTTGATTATCATAAAAAATTAAAACCGTTAAATAAAACCGTGAAACCGTTAAATTAAACCATCATATAGTTCACTATGGTGATCACTATGGTGACTCTTAAGGCCTTCTGCAAATTTCAAAAAAGATGAAGTTGCTATTATTCATCAGGGAGCATTAAAGTTTTTTCTTTCTTTCTCATTAAGCAACCAAGTGCAGCAGCTTTAGGCTAATTAATTTTAAGAAAGGCAGTTAACAGTCACTACAATACAAAGTTTGACAATGATGTGTGATTTCAACATAAAACTTGGTTCCTCACAAATCACCTAGCAACGTCACTTAGCTTAGTATGACAGGCTGACTTGTATGTATTGCAATTAAAGGTGAAACTGGCATGCTGACAATCATGGTGTCTTTTTCTTCTTCTTCTTCTTCACCTTCTTCTTCACCTTCTTTTTCTTCTCTTTCATGTTACCACCAGATTCTGAACCCAGTGGATGTGCTGTCAACTGTCAATCTACTCTAGCTGGGGGTGGAACTGTCTAGGGGTTAACTTATTGACTTGTCGTGTACATTGGCAAAGAAACTGTTTTTAAAGATGACGAATATTCTAATTTTATCTCCTATACCTGAGGTTTCACTTCTAAAGTTTTCTTTCAACTCTTTTATTTCATCTTTGCAGGTAAGTACACAAATATTAGTACTAAAGTACTTAGAATATTTAAAAGTAAAAAAAATAGTCATTATCAAGCAGAATAGCTCCTACTTGATTATGTTTCTTACTGATAAAATAATGTTTAAGCAGCTTTTTTCTTTTAACAGAGTTTACAAAGATGATTACTTATTTATATACTTATGGGAAATTTGCCTGTAGCTAGTGACAATAGATGGTAAAAAGAAATGCAGTGGAGTAAAATATAGAATAGTCCTCTGAGTTTAAGTAAAGTGGAAATACTAAGTAATGTTTGAGTGCCTTAAAATTGTACTTAAGTTCTATACTGGAGTAAACCTATTTAGTTATATTCCACCACTGGTGTTTAGAATGAATGATACACAACAACGCAAACGACTCACAGCTGTTCATGAAGTGAGTTAACCACATCTGATGAAGATCAACTGTCCTCTGTATTTTTAAAGTTTTGTTTATTCATGAACAGAGAACCTTTTTAAACTATTGATAAATTAGACCTGTGTCACACAGTTATAAAATTTAAATCTTACACAAAGGCAAAGAGAAGTACACAGTTCCATAGTAATGATACAGCAGCAGCACGGCTTAGAGCGATGTGAATCTGATGACCAGCTCTAGACCCAAATTATATGTTCTAAGTGTCCCATTTTCAGTGACTCAGTAGGACATCCACGTAATGCTTGGATCGTGAATATTTCTACACCAAGCTTCTCCATGGCAGAACCTGTATAATAAACACTGATCTTTGTCTCTTTGAAAGTCAAGTGATGTGGAAAATCAAAACTATGAAAAAAAAATGATAGAATAGCACTGCAATTCAAAAAAAGGGGAATGAGAGGGATTGCAAGATTGAGGGCTTTATTCATCAACTTATTAAACACTTCCCACTGGAGACTAGATTAACATAATGCTGTGGAGTGCAGTATACCTCTATCACTTCTGTTGCCCTTGACCACAGACAGCTCATCACTATGAAAGGACTGCTACGTCTATTCAAACATTTCATCAACATACTGGATACACGTACAATCAAACAAAACAGCAGTATTATTTGAATTTGGCTCGAGAAGGCTCAGTGATTTTAAGGCAATAGCATTCCGCATGTTTCTTTAGTAATAAAGCTGCTGTTAAATCTTCAGTACATCCAACATACAATTTCATTTCTTCTCCTCAAGAAGAGGTAATTATTTATATTCGCTGTAACAAACACTCGCAACCTCTATGGATGTGCAACATCAGCACATCCAACAAAGTAACCTTTAGCCTGTAAATCTTAAGCCCCTCCGCTTGTCTTCTTGCAGGTTGTGCTTGCCTCCTTATAGAATCTCCTTTGCAGAAAATTGTGGATCCTTCAAGAGTGCCTGAGATGCGGAGTCCAACAAAATGTTGTAAATTGACCATTCTTGTGTGATATGCTTCTCTGCAACATATCAACAATAACGGAAGGTGAATTTTCTCATTGAGAGTTTTTTATTGTGTTGTCAGTCATACAGGTATGTATAATGAATATGCACTGGTATGTATAATAAAGTTCATTTAAAATACAAGATGGCAAATAATAGCTTCCATGCTTAGACGTGACCACTGCTGGTAGACAGATAGCAACATTACTCCTTTATTTGTGAGCACTGAGAATTGTTTTTGTTGTTGTTGTTTTTACATCAGTTTTTAAAAATTTAATTCATAGGTGGTTCACTTCAAACATCCCCAGAGATTCTTTAGTTTGACCAGTAACATCGGATTTCAGCTTTTTTGTGAGACATGTTTGGTGCCGTGACACTTCCATGATTTTTGATTTCTTGCTTCGTTCCATAGCCGGACAGACTTAGGACAAGTATTTCACAGTTCAGTACTTGTAAATTTACACGTGGTATATTCCTGTGCTGGTGTCGTGCTTTGAACATCTGATTCTTCAGTTGTAGACTACAGCATCAGTATTGTTGTCACAAGCACTTTTCTAAAAATCCACCATCCCTTGTTCAGATGCGGAGCATCTTAATATTTAGACTTTCTACCAAGGGGACCTTTTCATTTTTTCATCTCTTTCATTTACTAAAGTCAGAAGTTCATGAATTCATTAGGGGTAAAAACATGCATTTCAGCAGCAATTTTATAATCTCTAGTGCCTCTGCAGCAGTGAAGATAGTGTCCATATCCAAACTCAAATATGGAATCCTCCCAGGTTTATGCCACAGAAGCCCAGTGGAACATGGGTTGGAAGCAGCTGGATTGGTGGTATTACATGGGTGTGCACATTATAAGGTGAGTAGGCCATCCATCAGGGAGACTGCATCTCCCAAAGGCGGTCTCTTTAAGTGCAGCGCCTGGCCCCACTGCTACACATACACCCTTAAGTTGCTCTAGTTATAGGAATGCACAGACATCTGCACAGACTAATTCAAATACACACAGACATTGACAAAATAATAGAATTGCAGCATAAAAAATGACTTCACAGGGAAAGTAACTAAACCTCAATAAGATAGTTTGACAACTTGAGTTAAGTGACTGTATCGGGGATTGATGCACTTGGCATTTATGCGCTCCCTATTCAGCATAATAAGTATCACAAGATAGAAAAGAGACTACTGATACGAAGGTTACCATAACCCACATAACTACAAGGACTTAAATAAACAGCCAACATAAAATAGCACTGATACATTCAGAGAAAAATAAAGATTCCAAGTTTTACAAAAGTTGTATTTATGACAGTACTGCCGTATGGAAGCTTCTTGCACCAAGGCCAGGGCCATATTGTAACTCATTTTAAAGAGCTCAAAAATAAGCAATAAGTAGCAGAGTTTGCCTGTCAGGAATTCTGTTTACTACATTCAAACGCGTTTAGAGAATGCCTTTTGATACAATAAACCCACACTGTACGCTGCCAGCTGTTAAACACAAGTGTTCACTCTATTCTCTCCTTATTATCTCATGTTCAAAAGTGAAAACACCCCCATTCATGTATGGGTTGTACATAAACATTACTAAAGCTTTCTATATTCTTCCTAATCACCAGCGTGAAGTAAATTTCCACCTCCTCCATGCCTTTTAACCTGGAGCCCTTCTATTATGATGAACAGTAATCTTACATACATAGTTCGGAGTTTACACACACACACACACACACATATATATATATGTAGGAAACAGAATCCATGACAGGCAAACTCTATTACTATATATACATACACACACACACATACACATATATATTTATGTATATAAATATATATATATATATGTGTGTGTGTGTGTGTGTGTGCGTGTGTATTACATACAGTAATACACATATAGACACGAACACCAACCATATCTTCATGTCCCTTTGGGGCCACTTAAACTATAGGCAGGATTAAACATGAGCACTTGCATGGATCCATGTAAATTTTTTGAATAAAATTGGACCTGCTTCTATGTACAGTGCATGCATGATATTTGATTTATGCTTTTATTTTCCTCTTCATCTCCCTAATATTTTCTTTCTTCTTTTGAGAAAGAAACATCACTCATAATCATCATATTTCTATATGTAACATTACTGTCAACAATTCACAAGTTAATTATTGGTAGTTATCTTCATAATTCAATTAATTATAGACCTGGTCCTTATGCCTCGAACACTAATATACAGACTGTAAAAAAGATGTACTTATTGCAGGTGCCTTAATATTGCTTTCTTCATATCAATTCTTTTATGAGAAATATGTCCATCGCCATTCTTTTTCGTGATCCCTTGAAACTGCACTTGAATGTGACTGATTTTCCGCTGCTTACACGTGCAGTGAACCAAACCGGCTCGCTGTGACACATTTCAATAATCTCACAAAGTGACTCCTGCATGCAGCACATTTGGGAGAGGCTCTACATTGTTAAAGATTTAGGAAATGGAAAGAGGCTTACAGTGGGTACATGATGTCTATGTTTGTGCATTAGCTCAGATACAAGATACGGGAAAAGCAGGTATTATCCAGTCATCAAGCACTAACTAGGAGCTTCAATTTCAGAGATTCATTTGTGATATCTGTACATGGCCCTTTGATATAAGAAAACACATCTCACTGCCATGTGGCATGCAGAAAAGATCTCATGAATATCCACTGTCAAGGGAATATGCATATTCCATTTTCATCAGACGAAGTATTAAAATAAATTGATCTGTTCTTCACCATATAACTCCAACATCTTCACCATAAAGGTGTTCTCTCTGTGTCAGTTTTAAACTTTGAAGGACATAGATGGTAGAAGGCCGAGTATTTACAATTACCATGAAAAGAATTATGCGTGATACAATTTAAGTCATAGATATTTTTATGACAGCTTCTATGAGAAAATGTCTCTAATAACATGTGTGCTTGAGATGCTGCACATTTACATTATGTGCTGCAACAGTAGGCAGTGTCATTTCTATGGTAGGAGATGACATCGGTAACTTTTAAAAATTACCATATCCAATCATTTGCAGTTTTAAAAATGTTGCATATTTTTCTTCATGTTTTTCTTCAAGTACACTTCATGGAGCTGCCTGTTCTTATGGTAAATGTTCTCTGTTCTGTAACCAAACCAGACTCGTTATTACTTTAATTGCTACAGCTAATTTAAAAAAAACATTATTTCATATAATCATTAGCACAGAGTAGGTTTGAGTTCCTTGTTCCTTTGGCTCAAACTCTTTCCTGCACATAATATGTGCCTTTGCTGCCAGGCGTCTATTTCTCCATTACTGTGTCAGTGGTGGTTAAACAACATGCCGCAGATAATTAGTTTATCTACCAACATAGCCACAGCTGTTCACCAAAACAGTCATATTTGACCTTTTGCCCACTGTTCCTGTTCAGAAAAGCAGTTGGGCCTACGTACTTTAAGGTGATACCATTTGAAGATTGACCAGTCAGAATTTTATTTGTATATTATTAAATGCTTGATTTCAGACAGAGTAAGACAGTTTAAAGCCAGTTACTGTTCACATTGTCAGCTGTAATGACAAATGTTGCTGACAGATTTTATAGATTTAGCTTGATAGCTAACTAAGCTTGCATTATCCCAGTGAGTTGGTTGAAAAGGCTGTCTCCGCTTTTTACCCTCTTTCTCTTTTGACAAGTGCTCTGTGCTAGGCACTTGGGGAAATCCAGGGCTTAACCTGCTGTATTAATGGTTTCTAAGCTATGACTGACAATTGCTATTTGATGGAGGGGTTAGCAAATGGTCTATTATTTTTGCAACTGGAAGTTGCTCCATCATTATTTGCACCATTAGGCAATACTTTGAAAAATGTCCAAAGACCATTTAGAGATTGAATGTAACTTTTCCAGTCCAAGCAGATACACAAATGAGATAGTTCTAAAAACAAAATAAGCAACGTTTAAGACATTCATTGGCAAAAAAAAGGTGCTAAGTCATTGTTTTTGTAGACAGTTTAGTGTGTGGCACATAGAACACAGATGGAGAAACAGACAGTGACAGTTGACAGTTACAGTTATAGGCCATTGGTAATAATTAACTTCAGCAGAGACTTGACCTTCATAATTTCTTTATTACTAAGGATGCTGATAACTGTGCTGATATCAGCAATATTAATGTCCACCCACATCCAGACAGGAGGCCTTCTGCAGGCAAAGCAGAACATCATCAACAATACATTTGTTTTCCAATATTCCATTTCTGGTTCTGCATTGTGTGCTGAGTCATTGGAAAAAAATATAACGTTGGAGCTGAAAACTCTAATTTTCTGCGACTATGGGATTAATTCTCCTTTTAAATTTGTGGTTGTATATAAAACCAGATAACTTCTCATGAGGTGAAGACACTTACATCCAATGTTACTGTCACTTAGCCACAACACCGATTTGCACTTTTGTTTTGATGTCAAGCTCAGTTGCATAATTTACAGGGCTAACTTCGCCTAATTTGTAAATGCAAACCTATATAAGAAGTTGCATTACAAAAGCCATACAACAATTTTTCTCTTTTGAAAACTTTATGTAATTTCAAAATACCACAATAGATAACCTGTCTAGTTATATTTACATGTAAAAATGTGAATTTAGGTCATGTTTTCTTAAGTTCCATGGATGATTTAATCTGCCTTTCATATTAAAATCATGTAGAGTATGTGTCACAAGAGCATACAGTAGGAGGTCTCCACATTCCATTACTATTACAGCAGCCATACAGAAAATTATTTACCAACAACATATGATTCAGTATTCCACATGGACAGCATGCATGAAAATGCACCACTGATATAAAGACAAATTGCCTTATTGCCTTTTGGTTTAATTTATTCTTCTTCTCTCATCCATTCAGGGGAGCTCACATCAATCCTGTTTTCAGCTTTTTCCAGTCACTATTAGTCTTTATCCACTCTAATATCTTTCAGTCTTTTTATGATTCTCTTCAATTCTTGTGTTTCTCCACACCTTGTGCTCCGAAAACCTTGCCAATCAAAAAAAAACACACTGAAGTAGAAGCCATTTTTTAAAGAAATTGTTATTTTCTTCTCTCTTTTCTTCCTTCTCTATTCAACAAGACCTCCAACCCATTGTTTGTCCCAACACCCTACGAGTAATTGGAGCATTGCCTAAAATAGCACCCCTCTAGTGGCAGTAGCTTCAGTGTCATGGTTACAATAATAAACACATGGCTAAGCATACCGAATGGCCCCGGTTTGGTTTAGGCACAAAAGCTTTTTGGTTAGTTTTAGGGAAAGATCATGGTTTGGCTTGAAATCAGTACTTGCTTACTAAGTAGGAGACCGTTGTAATGGTTATGCTAAAAAAACTAACCAAAAAAAAACAAAAAAAAACATACAGTTAAGTTTGTAGATCAATCATGGTGAAAATAAACATTGATGACTATTGGTTTTAAACAGAATGTGAACAGAAGTTGCCACCACAACCTCCTTGTAACATGAAGCATGTCACTTTACGTATACTATGTCAACTGAATTCTTCCTTTGCTCCATAACACCATAATTACAATGGCCAGTAGGAGTTGCCTTACAATAAAACGTAACTATGGGATGTAATAAGCTTCTTGCACAGCAGAACAATGGGCTTAAATAGGGAGGCACAGTCTACTCTTTTTTTTTCGAGAATTTACGTTGTTCTTAAAATAATGATCACAAACATACAGTTGTAATGAATTTCTAATTCATGAAATGAAATGAATAATATATTGTCTGACTTCATAAATGCATGTTTCCATAGGCCCCTTACAAGCCCCTTAATGATCCTTATCAGTAGCATGTTGACTCTGACTGTTTGTAAATGTCAGTGAACTCAGTTCACCACTATAAATTATGCTCCAAGTAGAAATATAATGACACCCTGAACTGCCTATGTTCACTCCAGAGAAATCATGACACAGCTCTATCAATTGCTTCTTACTGCTTTTTATGCTGCTGACCTCCCTTCCTCGTACTCTTGCAACCTTCTGAATATTTCAAAGCGCTTTGAAAAATCTACTGCTAGTATGACATTGCAATTATCTTTTTATTTTTCAGTCATTTGTTCTAAGATGGTGTCCCCTTTTTTCAGATGCCACCTGTTCTGTGGATTTGTGTATATGTATGCATGCATTGCAAGTGTCAGACATATCTTTAATGTAATCACAAAGCCGTTCTCCCATATTCTGCTGGCTTTCGCTTCTCTTCTCTTCTCTTCTCTTCTCTTCTCTTCTCTTCTCTTCTCTTCTCTTCTCTTCTCTCAAGCAAGAGAATATTGGTGAAATTTCCTCAGGATCCCCAATGCATATCATAGGACAAATGTCAAAGTACATCAAGGGCTTAAACTGGCCAATAAATTAAACCTACCCAATGTAATTATATTTTCAGAAGAACATCGTAACATCTCTTTGTGCACTGTGGTATCTTTACTGCCAAATAAACAGGTTACTAAGAAAATTCAGTATTGTGCAATGTATGTGCTGACACTATGTGGTATCAGGCTGCTTTTGACTCTGTCTGCCCATTCTGAGAAATGCCCTCTCATTGAATTCAGGAAGGTCTTTCTGTCTGTCTCCTTTCTTCTCCTTTCTATGCTGCTATCTCAACCCTGATCCTCCCACCTTAATATTTTACCAAATGGCCCGAAGGGTCTTCTCTTTGCTTTCCAGCCTTTATTATGTATGTTTTCAGACTCTCAATCATTTGTCCAACTCTGAGATGGGGATTTTTCTTCCATATAGCACTTTTAGCTGTTAATTTCTTGGGTGAAAATGTGAAATAGACTCATTAGTGCCGGTAAGGAATTCCATCATAATGGAATATTTACAGAATCCTTTAGGTCTCAAGATAAAGACACTATGTGTACAATTTTTTCTTATTATACCATCTTTTCGATTATGCTGATAGCACATGTTCTTGTTTGTACACATGATGTATATACATGATGTATTGGTGCTGTGTTGTATTGTATAAATGTGTTGCTTTCAGCCCATTCATACTGTAGCACTGTTATCAACTGTACAGTGTGAAAGTTAAATATCTTGACTTGTCTTTATAATATAGATATACCTAAAGGCTTCAAAGACTAAGTTCCAGTCCACTGAGACATGTATTTTGCATTCTAATGTCAGAATTTATGTATCTCTCCATGTCACACACTCAGTGAGGCCATTGACTTAATGTGTTGTAAAATAACTGCAGCTCAGCCATATAGATAGAAAATAATGTAGGCAATGGATAGTAATGCAAAAGCCCAGATTACTGCTAATAATAACGTTTCTTAAGGTAAATGCCATCAATGTGAAAATTGTTGCTCTCTACAGTATCTGCAACTATGGTGCGATTAAGCTTTGGGAAAATTCATGGTTATTGCAAATTAACTATGGTTGAGGTAAGGTTGACACAGAGGCAGTGGATGGACATGCTTCACACCCTTATTTACACCCTGATACATGAGGAGAAACCATGAGGTGCAGAACTATCCAATCTTAATGATATTCTGAGGGATACTGGACTGTTGCAGCCATGTTAATGTTGGATCTTTCTCACAAAGCTTTGTTGAACAGAGAGAATAGTATCTGAGGATAATAAATGACAAGAAAAATATATCTACAGACTGACTACAGGTGTAAATTCTATGATTTGATGCTTTGATTTGAAAAGGGAGGTCGTTGTTTTTTTGCCGTCTTGAGGGAAAAGTATTTTACTAAAGCATTTTCTTTTTAGAAGCTGTTATGTTATGTTGTTGATCGCTTAAAGAATTTTGAGAACACAAAACCATTTTAAGTGTGCATTTGATGTTTTACAAACTCTAATAAAGTCATGGCTTGTGTGCGAAAACTTAGCCTCATGACTCGGTTCTAATACATTAACAAAAGACTCATTTTCTTCATTTCAGAAAATTATGAAAAATGTAAATACATTCTTGATAAATTCTAAGATAAACTGTTCATTTTGGCCTTCTGACAATTTTCTCCTGTGTATAGGCTGTGCATTAAGAATTCAAACTGCATTCAGCTTACTTGAGTGTACTGAAGCATCTTCACTCGGGGGCTTCAGTTCTCTTTGACTTCAATAGCACTTTTGTTTTCAGACTTACAAGCCCGTTCAAATTTTACAACTTAGCAAAGAATCTCAGTAGTCCCCTGTCTAAGTGGCAACATCAGCTGGTGTCTCTGGTGAGAACTGAACAACTGTGCCAAAATAACATACCATGAAAGACATTGCTGACTCTGTTACTCGAGAAGCTGTCACAATGGGCTAGTGCAGAGGACTCCCTCTCTCTGTAGCATGCATTTTCCCTATTAAATTACTCTTGTAAGAAGGCCCAAAGATGGAGCTCATTACATCACAAAGGGGGAGAAACCAGATAGCAGAATTCCCAATCCTCAGTTTAGCAGAGATTTGAAATAGCAATCCCCATCAGGGCCTGGCGATGTCGGTTAACTTCCCCATTCACTAAACAATGGCACAGAGCCGACCCTCCCGAAGTATTGAACAGCATCAGGGGACACAGCTCAATGGAATCAGCCGGGGGGATCTCTCACTTCTTAAGCTTTTCGGTAATATGATCCCCTGCTATCTACATTACCATATGGGATCTGGCAGCCAGGTAGGGGCAGAGGCAACGGGGTTTCAGAGAGATAATTGATTCCCATTTTTAGTAAGAGGATTGGGGATGTTGGATTGCAGCGAAAGGGCCCTTTTCAAAGCTGCAGCTTTTAGGCTGTAAGGCTACATTATACCTGACTCAAGGAGAATCTGATCTGTTATCCTTGTACAGCTCTCTGCGGTGTTAGAGTGCATGAATAAGCTATGGGCTACAAGAGTTCTCTGGTTGCCATCAGACAGCTGGACAGACATTCAGCAGTGGGGGGGGTGGGGGACGAGGGGGTCGGTGTAGAAAATGGATGTGTGTAATTTTATCTTTTTCACTTCGAAGATTTGTTTCCAGGGCCAAAACTATCTCGCTCACTGGAGATATTAATTAGGAGGGTGCAGTTTTGTCTGTTAAAAATGGAAAGGAAAATAAGAAAACATTTAGGGACATTCTATGAGAAAAAAATTTAAAAACAAATGGCAATCACAAACAAACAAAGAATAATTTTGTGCCTTATCCTAGACACAAAATATATACTCCAATCACAAGGCTCTTGGACTGTGAGCTATCAGGGGACTGGGTCTCCAGCCAAATGGAGTTCATTCCCTCCCCCCGAGTGAAAGAAGGAGAAATGCCACCCAGGATAGATGAATGATAGATGAGTCATTTCCTTTTATGAGGTTGAGAATGCTCACACTGATCTGCTGTCATGTCTCTCTCTGATTGAAATGTGTTTGTGTGCATGAGGTTGTGGAAGAGGCGAAAGAGCAAAAGAGGGAAAAGAGCGAGTGAGAGTGTAGGGATGAGATATTTTTTCCCATTGTTTGCATAATGCTTCTGGCCATCAAATTTTCCACTGAAGGGCCCCACCCTATAATCATTTATCCAGCCACTGGTCTTTCACCATGCTTGCAAGGATGTAGGGTTTTCTTCAGGAAAGCATCGTAGTCTGCCCCCTTCCAGATGTATGACTGCTGAGCTCCTTTCACAAATGGAAAGAAGGGAGAGGAAGTGCAGCTCTGTAACACAAAGTTGGATTAAAACCGATCCATCCGAGATGTACAACATTTCCAGGCGCATCCATTTACAGGGGCTTCTGCATAACTTAACATTTACATCTCTGCCTACACAGATAATATATGTATCAATTGCATATACCTACTGAATATTCATACAGGGGAATCACTTGTATTAAAAGAGATGAAGGAAAATCTTATACTAATGAAACGAAGACACATTCACTGGAACAACTTGATTCCCAATCTCAAGCATACAGCTTCTGTTATAGAGCAGATGAGCCAGTTGCTGGTTAGAATTGTTATGTTGGAATGAAAGTAATGTAGTCAGTAGCTACATGCAAACAGTTGATAAGTATTTGGATTAAATTGGAGGCAACAGAGTGAAAGGTAGATTGGTGCAGAATCAGCATCAATTTGCTTTTTGCTGGTTCAGATGATATTTGGTGGGATATAATATTTGGTTTTATGTGCAACACTTTATGCATCAATCCTATATTCAAAATCTTCAGAGTAAACTCGTTTTACTTAATTGCAGACTGAACAATGGCACAAAGTTCACATCCGTAGAAGAATATCTTGTCCAACTAGCAAGGGAAAGAGGACACAGTTGTATACACAAATGCATTAGATGCACACTTGTGTCAGGAGTGTATTGCATGTCTGGAGAGATGGTCAAGGAGTGCAAAACATACTTTCTGACAATGTTTTCAAAAACAGATACAGATGCTGTTAAAGTCCTGTTGAGTGATGTTGGTGGTGATGTGCAAAGAAACGTAGCAATGTGCAACATTGGATTAAAATCTGACTTGCAAATTTTTTCAGCATTTAACATGTTTGTTAGGCCATCAAGAGTATGCACAGACTGCATTTTGGCAAAAAAAAAAAAAAAAAAATTCTCACCATAAGCAACTGTGTTTGGAAACACAGTATCTTTCAGTGACAAATGGAGACTTTATTTAGTTTTTAGTCACCATTTGACCTAGTAATATCATGAAACAGTAAATAATTGATATGACAGCCTCACTGTATACACCTACACACCTTGAACATTTAAGTAGTACTTAATACCCCATGAAAATACTTTTCTCTACCTTCTTACCTTGCTGGAGTGTACAGTTTACATCACAAATACAACAGAATACATTTCTAGGGTGAAAAAATACCTGTCAGCCTGATGTGAAGTTATCATTTAAAGGTGTAGAGAGTAAACATAACAAAACTTATGTTTACATTGAGCGTTCCTCCCTCCGATATGCATTGTGTATAACCTTATCGTCTGAATGCACTGACAAGGCCTTTTGACTTAAAAAAAAATAATAACTCATTGTTTATATAAATGTTTACTTTCCAGAAGTCATCATCTTCTCTGCTTTTACTGGTGCATTACTATGTTTCTTTGCACCCATCACTACAATCACATCCTTGTGCATGTGCACAACACAAGAAAAATGGGGGCCCACTCTTGAAAACATTGCTACCACTACTAATGGTAAAAAAAAAAAAAACTTGGTCCCAGGATGTTGTCTCAGGAATATATGAAACACTGTTGACACAGATGCTGTGTCATTTTATTAGTCCAACATTCACAGACTTAAGAGACATCTTGATTGTCTTGAAGTGGACTTGACTGCTGGGAAATTCGCCTTACTTGAAACTTAACCCCCTAAAGATTCCATTTGTGCTTATGAAGCCTTGTGACTTCACTTGAGCTTTTCCTAAAAGACTTGAGACTTGCTCTGAATGTGACTTGGAGTTACCCCAGCAGACTTAAAAGTGAATCTGGTTACTCCTCATTAAAATGTTGTCAGAGCAAAACCCAGTGAACCAAATAACTAGGTAGGAGCCTTTTCTTTCCTCCCAGTTTTTACAAAATATTGCCATAGCATTAATGGCCCGCATAAGCCAGCTAATTAACTAGCTCCTTCTTTTCACACTGTTTGATTAAAGTCACTTCTCCCACTCTGGTGCGATACTTGCTTAAGTACCCAGTAGACTCTTCTCTCTCCTCACTGATATTGTCACAGTACTCACTGTACACTGCAATGCTAACAGCAGGTTAATTGACACTAGCCCCACAGTCTCTCAAAGCTCAAAATGATGCTAGTTACATGATGAACTACATTGATGAACTTCTCTATGATGCAGTATATATCTATAATGAATTCCTGGGGGAATCTACAGTCTTAATTGGCAGACTGTTGCACAGAACTACTTAGATGCCTCTCAGTCACCTGTTATCACAATAATGACCTTTGTAGTGGAAGCGTACTTTGAATTTTTCAAGAGCAGGATCATGGAGATGGCTACAGAACATTTTGCAAGCGCTTCAGTTTCTCCAACAGCCAGCACAGTCGCTGGTAGCCCGCCATCAGTCTTCCAGCTCTAGACGCTAGATGCGGTTACACTCTTCCATTTCTCAGCAGAGCTAGAGAGACATTAACAAGTCATGCGTCTCTCCCAAATGGAGTGAGCAACAACTGCAGGAAGAGAGAGAGGAGATTGCTGGGAGGAAAATGTCTGAGCTGTTTGTTAATTGGAGAGAACATTTAGCAGACTCCTTCACAAACATATGACAACCCCACCTGTTCGTTTGCCAGTCTCCTCGGCTTGTGTTACAATATGGAGCTGACAGTACTCCCTGAGAATCTGCCGTCTTGACAGGAGAGAAAAACTTGAAACACCTGACTTGTCAAAACCAACATCACAATCCTCAACATGTAAAACCAACAAATCAGAGCAGTGTGTCATCTCTGAAAATGTGTTTTTTGTCATTTCTTTCTTTTCTACTATTCTGCTGCTGTGATACAAAAGCCAACCAGTTAAACCCAGATGAGCAATTGATTTCACTTGTGCAAGACAAATGTAAAAATGTTTCTTAAGAATAGAATAGAATAGTAGTGTGCGATTCTTCTGAAATTGGTTTGTGCTTCATTTTTTTTTTTCCCTACTACTTTTTTTTTTTTTTTTTCATTTTAGCTGTGTTTCTTAACGGGTAAAAAATACTCAAGAGACATATACAGGCACATGCAGTATCCAGGACACAAACTTGCAAGGGACTAGCTAGCACATAGAGCAAGCTCTACATATACATCATTGCTCTCAGTGCAGTTAATCTGCCAAAAAAAAACATGTGCCTCTACAAATTCCACGAGTTTCTTAAAACTGTACAACCTCTCTGCTTCAAAGTATTAAGCAATTTAGTTGGATGATATGAGATGAATAACCATGTATTCCACCCCGTGTATTCACAGCCAACATCAGACTATCATACAAACAGTAGCCTCAGCTCTGTCGTACAGCTTATGACATACGGTGCACACCATCTGAAAACTATGCACTCTAAACTACTCTGCAGACATTGCCAAATATAGGTTGTGGAATATAGGCTGGTGATTTGCATTCTCATCCCCAAGAGGCTCTTGAATACCCACAACCTCTTCTCCTTTTTCTCACAAGTGCACAGGAAATGAAGCGTAATAAGCTGGTCTAGGCATATACATGTTTTTTTTTCTTCTTTTTAACATTTGGAGCTGAAAGGATTGGACTCCAGACAACAGTCTTCAGAGAACTTAACGATCATGCCATCTGGAGGTAGGGAAGAGTTGTAGTCACTGATATCGATCATCTTTTTACACTTTACTCTCACAGATGGTAAAAAAAAACACCATCTGTGCACAGGTGTTGGTGCTTTGAAAACAAAAAAGCAGCCACAACAAAATAGCCATAAAAATATTTGCCCTGACACTTCCGAAAGTTTGTTTTAATTGGGATGTTTTAATGTGTTAGTCTTTTAAGAGCTAAAGTAGTTGTGCTACTCCTGTGTGTTGATGTGTGTGTGGTTGAGTGTGACCATTTATGCAAACACATATATAGAAACCCCAGAGCTTAAAACCGCGGAGGAGCAAATTTTGGCTACAGATGCAAACTGTCTTGCACTTTGTACCTACCGCACATTAAAAACCACTGCATAAGAGATACTTATATGAGCCTCGTTTGTGCATCTTATTCAATGGGTTTCATTTCACATACAACTACTTTTCTGAGCATTGGAACACAGGATTTTTTTTTTCTCTGCAGTGAAATGAATTCATGCTCTTCTTGAACTGAGACACCATAACAATGCTGCCATCAAGTGGTGAACCATTATTGTTACATTAATCCTACCATCTCTCAGTCCCACACTTTTTTCTGTCATCATATCATCATCATCATCATCATCATCATCATCACCACCACCATCATCATCATCATCATCCATTACAATATTACCACCACTGCAAAAACTCCTTCGCTATTGTCACTCTCAGAACCAGTAGGTCAGATATGTGTTACCAATTAATACCTGATTTTGACATGTTTTTGCTCAGCAGCTGTAGATACAGGTGGAGCAGGAAATAAACAAATAAATAACCAATCTATTTTATATGAGAAGGGATTTGACTATTAATGGCATCATTAAAAAGCTAGCTCTAGCCACTAGATGTCACTGCCTACCATTAATTCAAAACATGGCAGAAATACAGCCTACACCTGCATTGTGAGGAACACTTCAGTGCACTAAGCAGACACAACAGATACAGTATATGGAGACAGACTCAAAATCACAAACAGAGGATCGGCCTTGTTTTTGTTTATGTGCTTCCTCCCCACTGCAATCACAAAATCAACCCCAGCTGCAGAGACTAAGTCTGTGAGAGCCCTCACAGGGGTTTGCTGCATAACTGACTGCTTTGAGACTAAAAAGCTGCCCAAAGCCAGGCTCTTACTGTATCTGCTTCAGTAGATAATTATTTAATTATCTAATCCTGAACATGTTTGTTTTCCTTCGTAAGTGAAATTGATTGCAAGAACAGAGAGTCAAAAAAAAACCCCTTTGATCAATGATCTATTTCAGTAAAGATTCAGTGCTTACCACAAACACACACTTCATATCACTGAAGAGGGAGGTTGTGGTAAATGGCTAAGACTGTGGCCAATGTGTTTTATTTATCAGTCATGTGTTCATTTGCAGTGCTGTACAGTTCGTTTTAATTTTATTGAGCCTCTTACGGTCTTTGGTCATTGATTGTCTTATGGTGAGATTCCCAGGAAATATCGATCTGTGTTCTACAGATCAATTTGACTTGTCTTTCTTTCATAATATCCATTGGTCAAGCCTATGTAATGTATTATGTTTGCTTTCAATAGGAAGAGTTCATTGGCCTTAATTTGTTGGATGCTCAGAGGGGCTGCTGGTGTCTCAGATTGGTGGGGGGAGCTTTACATGGTCTGTATGAAAATTAAATTTATATGATAAAGGTGTACAAACTGAAACATTGGTAATTAAGTACTGTGCAGTACTCTTGCTGAACAGTGTGTTAGATTCTCTATAGTCAAGAGTTATTATCACAAGCACGTGTGCCTTAGCTGTCGTACAAAAACTTTGTTATTAGTATTCATCAAGTGAAAAACTGTTAAATGCACCAGCGAAGAACTGGTTATATGATTAAAAAAAAAAAAATTGTGCTCAGCTGCGAAATGTGTTGGAGCTTAGCTGCTGTTGGGACACATACACATATGCATGCGCATAAACACACACACACACACACACACACACGCACACACACACACGGGGAAAAAGTTAATTGTCATAAATAGTTCCATCTTTCGCCCACAGTACTTCCACTTGCTTTGTTTTGGGTCCACCAGGCCAATAACCTGGTAACTGTAATCAAGCCTGAAGCCAGAGAGAGTAAGAGAAAGAGTGAGGGAGTGAGGGAGAGAAAGAGAGAGAAAGACAGAGAAAGAGAGAGAGAGCAATGCTTAGAGCCATCTGGCCCTCACCTGGAGAGGGTGATACGCCCTGAAGCCGCAGCCTGTCAGAGTAAAGGAGTGTTAGGGGCCTCCAGCCAAACCAAGTCGCATTCACACTCAGAGAGATCACACACTGTTTCTGGAAGCAAAAATAATGCAACACTCCAGCAATTGTCTCAGAGTCATTTTTCATCTCTTGCTGGTAGGATTTTCATTGAGGTACATCAAAAGGCTCTGACTCTGTTTCTGTGTGTGAGTTTGTGTGTGTGTGTGTGTGTGTGTGTGTGTGTGTGTGTGTGTGCATGTGCATGTGCATGTGTGCGTGTGCATGTGTGTGTGTGTGTGTGTGAGTGTGCACGTGTACGTGTCCGTGTGTGAGTGTGTGTGTACAGCACGCACACACTCACTTTGAAAACCATGCTGTGTTTTTACTCAATATTTGCCAATTTGTGTAAGCATTTTATTCCTTCCAAGGTTGAGTAGAATCTTTTTTTATGTGTATAGCTGTCCTTCCACCTACCTGTTGTGGACTGACACTGCCAGTGACAATTATAAATTCCAGGTTTCTGTCTTTTCTGAGCTTCTGAGCCTCTCATGAACGCATGGACCCGATGACACACCCTGGGGTCTTATAAAATCTTGGCAGCATATTGTGTTGTGTGTTTCCTTGAGGCTGAATTGTAGAAGTGAAAGTAAAGGCCTTGTTAGAAAATGATTTCTCCCAGGTCTGTATGTATTCAATAGTTCTCTTGGGCTCTCACTCTTTTTTTTTTTTTTAAATTTAGAGTAGTTTTTTTTTTAGTTTCTTAATACTGTGCAGTGCAGTGATGTAATACCTCAACACAACTCTCTAAGGAGATTTAATGTCCCGGATGTAACAACACAAGGACAGTGCACTGTGTTGAAATGCATTTTTGCAGTGTTTTTATATCTGAGCAGCAAAGACTTAACAATATAACAAATATACAAAAGCCAGTGATATGAAAGTCAATGTGCTGTAAATGGCAGAATTTTTTATGTTAAATAATATTGAGGAAAAACTTTGCATTTAATTCACACTTTGCAACCTACTATAAAAGTGACATCATTAGATTTTATTTTTTTTTTGATGTATGTAAATTTTACTGAAGTGTCAGGTCATTAAACAACAGCCTATATATTCATTTTATGTCATCTTGTGTTTTTGCTTTTAGTAAGTTTGATTACTAATGGAATGATCTGTTTGATAAATTACTTCACAAGTTGTCAATGCACTGACTCAACATAATTGATCCAAAAGTATTAATTCTAGGGTAAACAATGTTTCTATTAATTATGAAAAAATTAGAGATATAAATAATTTTAGGTAAAGTAAAAGTGACTTTAAAAACTAAATGAATAGATAATAAAATGTATTAATTAATTCAAAAAGATAACAAAGATACTTGTATTATTACATTACGTATTTTAATAATGCTGTTATATATTTTGTTTTAGCTGAACTATAAAATGAATGTTGTGCAGACACATCCGCTTCCCCCGTTTTGGAGACTTGTTTATTTTAACTCATGAGAAGAGTATAAAGTATGACACAGAATAAATATAAATAAATGAATTAATAAATAAAATGAAACGAAAATGACTCACTTTAATCAATGTGTTTTTTTTAAATGTTGGCACCCATTTGAGACAAGTTCTAATCAGCAGTCAAGAGATTAGCTCTGACATCGCTGGCAAGGTGTGGGCTCTGCTGCAACACACTCTGCTGTAACACACTATGGAAAAATATTCCAGTGTGGCCTATAGAGCACAAGAGCAGCAATAGCATTGTTTAAACCATGGCTGAACCACAAGGGTGCGTGATGTTGGATCCTTTGATGTAAGTCTTGTTTACATGACATAATGATGCCCAAGCTGTACATTTAAAGCATTTCAATACTCCCCATTCACTCACAGAAGACACTCATCAGAGATTCACAGATGATCCGCAAATGTTGCTCATTATCATGGGTAAAATGATATGAATTGAAAATTTAACTTCTATGTCAGTGCCTATTGTGATGTGCATTCTGAAGAAAAATAAATATAATAAATCAAGACCATTCAAAGGAGAGAGTGAGAGGGAGAGAGAGAGAAAAAAACAGAAATAGAAATTTAAAAAAAAAAAATCAAGATGGGACGTAAGATCTTGCATTGTGTGTGAAGGCCCCATTTGGAGGATAACTGTTGAGAACTATGTTTACTATAGGTGGAACAATTTGTCAAACAATGACACAAAAAGTGGAATTTCAGGGACATCTGCCAATGGGGTTGCTAGCGTGTGGCTTCACTCACTGTCTCCCAGCCTTTCTTGTTCTTTTAATGTATTCCGCTACAGTATATACAGTATGTATACATTTGAAAATGTGTGGCATGCCTGCAAATGTGCCTATCATGTGAACACATGCTCCTCTAGTGACAACAAACAGGCGTTTTTGATGGGAAAGCCCCAACAAGGTTTATGTTTTTAACTGGAATGTTTAAAACTGTGTTCTCAGTGTTCTCTTGGTATGTGTGTGAGCCTTGTTCTATATTCAGTGCAGTGACAGTCAGTCAACTCCATATTGACAATATATTTTTGTACAGGAGAACTTGAAATAAAGTGCTTTATAAAAAAAAAAAAAATGATAAAAATAATGCACCACTTTGGGGTTAAGACATAAGACCAATGTAGGCATGTAGTTTATATTTAAATATGAACTACAAACCATTTTGTAGTTTTCCATGAGGTAGTTGTACAACAGAACCATTATCAAGGAGACAGAACTTATCATAATACTGTAAACTGTACACCATGTAATAGACTTTGAATACCACATGTTGCAACATGGGTGGTCTAAGTTGGTATCAAAGCCCTTGACTCTGGAACTTCAGAGTAGTACAATATGTGCATTACTTTCATTAGTGTTCTTTGTTGCCAGGTCATCATAAAAGGATAAGTACATTTTACAGTATCCTGCAAAAACTATATGCACTGTGTCTTTCCATTTTACCCTTGCTCAGCCATTATGGAATGAATTAAGCTTCTGGTCATTGTTTTTTTCAGGAAAATACCAATTAAATACATTCCCACTACTCTGTCAGGAGAAACTCTTCTGCTGGTCCCCATTTTTACAAAAGGATCCATCCTACTGCGGAGGCGATCACTAAGGAGATTTAAATGTTTACGGTGGCCAGACAGGTGATATCTAATTAGCCAGCATGACAATGAGTTTAGCCCAGAAGAAGAGCTCTGGTGTCATAGGTCATGTTTTTGGCCTCAGGCAGAGGAGGAGCTGAATCTGACCCCAGAGTCTAGTTCCAACATGGACTTTCCCTCTGGACCTAGAGGGAAGAAAATGGATGTTGGAACATGGGAGAGATGAATTGAAAATCTAGCTCTGAGATTTCATTTGATAAAATATAAACAAAATAATCCCTTTTTAAGATTATTGGATTTGGCGGGATTTTCATTAGTCATATTTTGTTGACATTAATAAATGTTATATTATAACCAGAAAAGCTTAGAGAATATGTTTGACTGTTACTGATACTAATATACATTTTATCACTAGGCAGTATAGATAGGTATTATTGTCTCCCCTAAATGGTAATCAAAATGTTATCAAGTCCCAGAATCATTAAATAAACATTTTATATATGAGCTAGATTCTTCTTAGGAAGCATGCAATTGTATCTTTTTTCTTGGGTCATCATAGTAAACAACCTCACACATTTTGGGGGGAAAAAATGTAAATATTGTTACAATTCAAATTAAACACAATGGATCATGACTTTAACAAAACTCATCCAACTTTTTTTCTTTACCCAACAGAACAAGCTTTTGGGTTTGGTTGTTAGAAGATTTGATAAGAGTCTATGCTTCCACACAAAAAAATGTGTTACTTGTTTGTCATGCTCATGCCTATCTGACACTCTCAGTTCTGCTGAGTCTCGATCTCCATGCACACTGTCAGGCTTTTTCCCAAATGGGGAAAAAAAGAGAAAAACTCTGAAAAAGCCTTGTTCTCCAATAATGTGCAATGTGTCTGCCTTCCTCCTGGGAGGCAGAAACAAAGATCCATGACTCACAATTCACTACTCCAGCTTTCTTTCAACTGTCACCCCATTTAGTCCCCGAGCAGAGCTCTGATGGTTAAATGTTGGACAAGAGTCCCGGCTTTTTGACAGTCGTGTGGTGGTTGTGGTTTCTCTCATTCTTCTCTCTCTCTCTCTGTCCTTAGCTGTCTCTCACCGCGGCACCGTTGCCTCTGAAGTTTTTGCAGATTAAAGGAACCCAAGGAGAAGAACACACAGACTGCGCTAAGTGTGTATGCATTTTTAGTGGTTTTCTCTTTACTCTGGTGTTATTTTTATAAGTTTGATTATGCCATCATGCAGTCAGAATCAATGACAGATACAGTGGCATGAGCGCGAATGACTGAAAATCTTGGCAGCAGTTGAATGTCATCTAGATTGACTGTCATGAAGGGCAGATGCTGCTTTATAGAGGGTGAATAAGTCAGTTTCAGTGACTGTAAAAGTGTTTAATACAGATCGGCGTTTGTACATGTGCCTGTTCAAGATTTATTGGCAGTGTTAAATATGGAAAGAATCAGAAGCCAACATCAACGAGTCATTTATATAGTTCCTCATTCCTAGTGAGTTGGACAAAATTGAATTTTGACTGAATCATTATTATGAGGAAAAGGAAGTTATTGATTTGCACACTGAAAGATAAAACACATTAGCAAACTAGCTCCTGGCTGCACGTTCTTCTACGCCACTCTCAATACAGCCTGATCGGTGTTAGCAAAACCATGCGCTTCCATGCCATTTATGTATGTCATGATATAATTCCAGGCAGTTTTCCTTTCCAGACATAAAAAAAATCTATGCATTTTGTGGGCGGCAGCAGTCATGGTGGTATGACATCCAAAAGCCACGTTGCTGTACCACTCCAGTGGTACTGTAGATCTCCATAATTTTCTTGATTCCTTGGTCTGTGCGCATCTGCGTATCTGATGGCCCTGCCTTCAGAGTCTGTCTCTGTCATTTGTTCCAGCATGTCCCCGTTAAGTCTCTGTTACTCTCTGGGAACATGGACCACAAGAACCCCTGGGGGGATTAGAGTCCTTAACGCTGCTGTGAGTACATTTAGGTACTTGGGGGTCAAAGAGAGCAAGGGAGATGGGAAGAGTGGCATAGACAGAAACAGACATAGACACATGGAGCAAACTGGATTGTACAGTAAGGGGGGTAGAAGAAGCATTTTAGTGGAAACATGTTTTAGTAAGAGCCTGAAATCCTTCTGAACAACCAGTAATTGAAAAAATATGAAGGGAAACGGTGGATTTAGCAATAAGGGGCTTTTTGTTCTGCTGTTACAAATGCAGCTTTTCTGCCTCCATTTTGGAAGTTAATGGAAACATTGTATTGACTGTGACTTCTCCCAACACTATGCTACGTAATTACTTGTTTTATACATAGTTCAGCTAAGTTGTTTTGTCACAACTATGGCGCTTTGATCATGTTTAACTGAATCAGGAAAACTGGATATGAAAGTAGTACTCATCGCAAAGTGCTTTTTACACACAACTAGTTATTCGTATGACATTTGTAGGATGACATTAAGACCACTAAGGGATTTTAGATCTGTCTTAATTTCATCAAAATATCTTGCCAAGTATCTGAAATTTGTATCGTCTGTACCTTAAAAGTAACTTTTAAGGGAATGCTTTTTTTGTCCATCGCTTAAAAACCCTACTAAATGCAAATTGCACGGCAGCAGCATCATATCTTTATGTTATTTTGTCAAACAATTTATAAAGACAAAACTTGAAAGAGGTTTTTTTTTTTTTTTCGGCAGCTGTGATGACTTAAACGCCGGGTTTGACTGAGACTTCCTGTAAGTACTGGTTACTATGCCAGTCTACAAGCACGACATGTCACGACCTCTCCTTCTCTTCTTGTTTTTCACTACACACACTGGATCATTTTTTCAAGAAAAAAAAAAAATCAACAGAAGCAGTTTTACTCCAGCCTCCAGTTTCTTTGTAGACCAAACAGTTTGACCAGACTCCTGCTGAGCTTCCGACACATTATATCATTCAGTGCCTGCCACTATTCCCACAGAAAACTTTCTCTAACAATGTAAGACGGATTTACACAGCAGGGGTCATTAAATGTGCAACCAAAGAGACACTTATGAGGTTGTAAAGCCACCTCATTGTAAGTGTTTGCCTTAATGGCTTCCAAATGGCCAAGACTCATCTGACTATGATTTTCACATCAATTTATTACATGTAAACAAAGGCTCAGGCCAGCGGAGCGTGAAACCCCATCTTTTTGTCACGTGTTGCTTCATCAGTTCAGGATGAAGAGGAAGCCACGGAAACAGCAGAGGGGAGGTGTGACAGAGCGAACGTTTGAAATTAATGGCACTCCTTTGAGTTTTTGACTTATATTGGCATTTCAAAGCATGTTTTTGTTTTGATGGCCAGAGCCTTTTAAGAAAGAAGAAGGCTGCTAGCTAGTAAACATGGATGTAAACAATTCAAGTGCCAAGATATTTAAAAAAATCTGTTTTGAGGACAGAATACATATTTGTTTGCCGTAAAGGGGACACACACTGCATTTTGGTGGGAAACACTGAATTTAAACATAGTTTTGTTTGTTTGCAAGAATCTCCAAAAGATGTCTATATAGAAGACCATAAATGTTACATTAATCATTTTAACTTATTATCGGATTGGTAATGTGTAAAATTAAAAAATAAAAAATAATAATGTTTATTTTCATCTGCATTATCTGATTTTTGACCGCTGAGGGACAGCAGAAAATGCTTCAAACATGTAACGTATCATCATCACATTTAACGTGTAGAGTTTTTATGTTTAATACATTAGCAAACAATTGCCTATTTACCCATGTAGCAGACATGGAGCAGCATTAGCATTCATCTGAAGTCTCTGTCCCTGGTTACATGGTATATCTAAGACTAATATTTAGTCCTCCTTTAGCTCTGTTTTGGTCTCCGACAACTCCTGAGCAACATATTTTGGCTCTGTAGCAGTTAAATGCTCCGATACAAGACTAGCCTCAACATTTAGCTGCTGTTGGCTTTTTGGTGCAGTAGGTGTGGCTTAGGGCTTGAAGCTGAGACTGAACCAAAACAGGAAATAAAGCTGTGGGAGGTGAAACTAAAATGATGAGCTGTTGGTTCATCAGTGACACCTTTTACATTACAGACAATCATTTTTCCATTGTTAATATGAAAATATCGATTAGTTCATCTTTAATACAATGTTTCTTTTTGCATTAACATTAAACCCCATATCACTTATAAAACCAGGTCCTCTCTGGATCTTCTTCAAGGTCGTGTATTTTTTCCTTGAAATTTAAACCTTAGTGATGAAAATTCACGTTATCACTTATTCATTATTTATTTGTACAGTGATGTGGATTTAATACACTGCACACATGACGAGTTTATAACACACACCCTCTCCCCCTGTCACTGGCCTCTCACACATGAGAACACACATGATTTGCCTGTCTCCAGTGTGCAGTGCAGCAGGTCAGGTATCAGACTGCAGGTGGCAGGGTTAAACCTGCAGCTCCTGCCCTGGCTCCTCCTCTCAACCCTCCACCCTGCCTGCCTGGAGGCAGAGAGGACGGCTCAGGGACGACTCATGCCGTGCCAGAGATTCACACCGGCAATTTGAGCTGTCAACATACTCATGAATCACCTGGCTAAGGCATCATTATTCTAGAAGATTTATTGGAAACACATAGGCCAAATTTTCTTACTAAAGCAGCAAGTGGAAGAGGCCCTGAGGGGTTGAGGTGGTAGGTGGAGAATATGTGGGAAAAAGAAGGGGGCTGGAAAATGGGCTGTTGAAGAGTATGAAGCTATAGAACTGGTTGAAAGGCATGATTGTGGTGTGGCAGTGCAGGTGTCAGGAAATCATCTTGATCCTGGCCAAGTTGCTTCACAGCCTTTAAATACCCAAGTTAATCATTTTTACCAATAAAGATGATCCTGGAATACTTTTTCTGATCTCATCTTGACTCATACACAGGCTGTTTAGTCAGTAATTGATTGAGTGGTTGCTATGATTCCAACATTCAATTAATATTCTCAGACCCTTGTCCTGCAGATGATGTTCTTGCTCAGAAAACAAAAAAAATTAGGAAAAAGCACAATAATAATTAGTCTTGTGCCCAGTATGGATTCAAAATAGAGTTCTAATCTAAAAATACAATTGGAAAATAGATTAAAACATTCATCGAGTTGGTAACTCTTTTTCTTCTTCAGTGTCATAATATGTTAGCCTTTGTGCATATGTGTGCATGAGTCCTAAACAGTTTCCATTGTTTCTTTTACAAGCCTTTAACATGGGAATTGAGTACTTAAAAAAAACAAACTGCATTGGCTAAGATGATGTCCATTACGATGATGTGTGTATGTGACTGAGTATGTCGATGTGATTTTTTAAAATTGATATCTGCTTTGGTGCATAGTAGGATAATAACATGATGTGTGTAGCAGAGTCTATGTTCAAACAAAACGCCGAATAAGAGCACGTTCTTATTTATTCCAACAAACTGGAGGAGGGGTTCCAGAGGAAGGGATGATATTTTTGCTTTTGCCACCTAGGCATTACGAGCTTTGCTCAAAGTCACTATTGTGAAAGTTTTTCATTGATTCAAACCTCACTTTCTTCTCCATATTTTTCCTGCCAGTACTGGGATTTAGGCCAGCAATTTTGGTTTCCACTTGTACCTCTCTAACATTCAGGCTGTGTCCACTGTGGCGGTTGATTGTTTCTTTGTTATTGCCAGCTGGCTGCAGAGTAAATTGTAAAAAAAAAAACAAAAAAAAAAAACTGAGGCACTGAGGCATTATAGTCTCATCTTCCTTTCACAACCAAACAAACAGTAGAGTGATTCATAGCATATTTTAAGAATGCAAATTGCAAGAAAAAGACCTAAAAAATAAAGTAGTTTTATTCACAACAACAGGACAGGAGGGAAAATGACAAAACAGTGGCACACAAGCACAACTCGTGATACCACATGTAGCAGCAGAACACATAAATGCACACCTCTTCCACAGAAGAAGGAATGACAGACCTCAGAACTAGTCTGAGCACCTCCTGATTGCTCCCATAAGAATTTCTATTTAGCTGGCGTGTTAATGAGTTGCATTTAATTCCTCTTTAAATGTCCAAGTGCCTGAAAAAATCACACAGCAATTACCTGTCAACAAACTGACAGCACCACCTCTCAGTCCTGTGTCTGTCTCACACCTTTAATTAACTCCCCCCTTATTTTCTGAAATTTAACCTGTTACACTCTTATTGATTGCTACCATCAACGGCTCTCTGTCAAATAAGCCTCATATTTATAAATTTTCGTTATATGATCTCAGATTTTTTCCAGGTTGCAAACTGCACTTTAATGATGACAACCACATGTATAAATCCCTTTTGGTTTATCACCGAATCTACACATATCTCTGTACATGTGTGAGTATTTGTGGATGTCTTTTACCACATATATCCCCTATGCTTCTCATGACAGTGTTATAACCATCATATTTTTTCAGTAATTTATGAAGACACACTTGAACTTCTTATCTGGAATATTAAAAATAATAATTGAGTAACTTGCTGGCTGAGAGATGAGGGTTATTATTCATTACTCATCACAAAGAAGTTCCTTGCTAGTCAGGATCATGCCGCCTTTCTTGCATTAGTGTTTCAAAACTTAAAATACCATACTGATATGAAATGATATACACAGTACTCCCACCTGCTAACAATGAGTAAGATCAGGTCCTGCTTGGACATGAATCCTATGATGATTTGAGGGATGATTTATGATTTAGTAGGCAGACTTTGTTGTTGACTTCTAGTAGCTATAAAATAAAAAGGTTCATGTTTTTAGACTTTTGGTGACAGAGCGTGGTCATCTGCATAATAATGATGGGTTATTTTATTGCCTCATGAAAGCATGTCAAAGTTAAACAAAAGAGGGCCAAGGATTGAACAATGTGGAAAACCACAACTGATGCTGTATGGGTTTAGCTTTAATTTGTAGTTACATAACAAAAATGAATTCATGCCTGTTAGTAACTCACCAGTTCTGAGGAAATTCATATTGAGACAGAACGTAAACTGAACTTGAATTCTAAAGAATTATACCAATGAAAGTGAATTACACTCACGAAGTGAGGAAGTTATATACCATCCAGCAACAGCAGTAACACACACACACACACACACACACACACACACACACACACACACACACACACACACACACACACATCCAAGTCCAATACCCTTTGGTCAATGTGCTTAGCAGTATGACATTTAATAGAGATAGAAAGAGACAGGCCTGCCTGGTCTCTCTGTCTGGCAATATTGGCCTCTCATTATTTAGCAAGAGGCTGTGAGGTCTGACCCCTGTGGCTCTTCTGAATTGAATTAGACACATGTTGGGCCCTAAAGACCAGAAACCCCTATGATGCAAAGGATTCCCGACCATGGTAAACCTAAGGCCTTACGTAAAGAGGAGATATTAGGTAAAGAGATTAAGAAGTGGAGAATGAGGAAAAAAAATAAACTGATGAAAAGCAGAAACATGGAGGAAAGAAAGGATGTAAAGATAAACCTAATTAAAAAAGAGTCTAATGAAAGAGGAACTGATGTGATGTACACTTTGGGGGTGGTTTACTGAAGCACCAGTTGAGGGTGTCATGGCAGACCCTGACATCCTGACCTCAGGCCTTTATTTTTCCAGTGAGTCCTCAGCTCACCAACCTGACAGAACCAGCAAGTGCTCTATTCTAGTACACTGTTAGCTGAGGGCTTCATTTTATATGTGATCTACAAGTGCAGCTTGGTTCTCATTATTTAAACAACTCAGCACTTCACATGCACCAGTGTAGCCTAACGATGCATTTTATGTACTATAAAGCTGAGACTGTAACAACCCTGAGTATTGCAGATGACATAAAGTAGACTTCTTATAGGTGTTATGAATTGTTAGTGGCTAGTTTTGTACCCATTTTGTTTTGCATCAAGTCCTGCCCATACTACACTGTTTAAGATCTAAAGGATTTTCCTGTCAATCCAGAAGTATATGCTAGAATGATAGTACTTCCTACATAGCAGCACTAAAACTGTGAAATTCCCCTCCCTTGTCTGTTTGGTCTTCTTACACTTGATGCTTTCAAGATTCAAATTAAAATAGTTTTACTCAAGTGAAACTGATTTTATTTTCCCTTGACACTAAGTCTTGTGGTTATGATAGACTAGCTACCTACAGGACCCAACATATACTGAGTGCCTTAGGTTGACAGATGCCAAAGACAGAATATGGGCCTTACATCGCATCCCTCAGACTGAGTTGTGGGACCCGACCAGCATCCTCTTGTGGATTTTCACCAATACACTGATAGCTCACAGCTCTACCATTGTTTCAGTTTATCTAGGTTTTAATTGCAAAAACAGATAGTAACTAAAGCAAAAATGCCACAAGGATGGGGTTATTACTCATTACCCATCACAAAGGAGTTCCTTGCTAGTCTGCAACATGCAAGACTTTCTTGCATTAATATTTCCATCCTTTCCCTTGCCAAATGAAAGCATGTAAAAATTGAATAAAAGCGTACCGAGAATTGAACCCTGCAGAATACCACAGTTTATACTCTATGGTAAGCTTGAATCTCTGGTTAGATAACACAAAGAAATTCCTGTATGTGAGACAGGACTTGAACTACTTTAAGGCTCTATCACCGGCCACCCCTTTTTACTAGCCTGTCTAATAGTATTGTATTTTCAATTTTGTCAAAGGCAGCAAAAACTGGGAAATTTTGGTGTATTTTAACTTGAGATTCCAAAACAGTTAGCTACGAACGTTAATCCAGTGGCTACATTTTGAATTTCCTTGAGTCAGATTCAAGGAATTAAAAAAATATTTATGCATGGGGGAAGTTTATTTATACACACTTGTAAGTATGTGCGCAAGTACCTGTGGATACTGCTGTGTTTTTTCAGCTGGCCACATTTGAGAGGCAAAAAAATGAAATTGTGGAGAACATGGACATATACACAAACTTATACAAAAACAAGTCTGACCCATTATCATAAGTAAAGTGTCTTAAAAAAAGGGGGGGGGTTAGTAGCAATTAAATATTCAGCTTCTCAAATTGTCTTGGATGCTGATGAGGATATGTTACACCAGTGTTCACATCTTAAATCTTGAATGTTTTAGTTCACATTATTTGTAAGCCAGGCAGTACTCTGTCAGTCACCACATATTTATCACTTATTTAGTTGGTTTTGCTCATTCACATTTTCCAGAATTTTTCACCCATTTGAAGCCCATCAATGTTCATAATTTCTGCAAGACTAAGGACTAAACCCCAGCATGAAAATCTTAAAATGGCATGACTTCGTCATAGCAAGATCCTATCCTCTTTGACATTTCCACATATTCCATATCAGACATCTGAGAGAGGGAGAGATGGAGGGAGATGAGACATGCCAGAGACTCAACTCAGAGTGACATTTCAAAGCTGGCCTGCAGTAATCTGCCGGTGGATTCATCAGTGTCAACACCCAGAAGCGATCATCAAAGTGTCTGAAAAAAAAAAACACAGAGGCTGCCTAATCATGTCAACACACTGATATGTCATCATCCATTTAAAAAAAATATATTTTTAGTTTTAAACATCATCCTCTCGTAATTACCATTCCTGTGGTGACCTTATGATGGTGTCCTCAATTTTTAATTCTGATACTTAATTCTTAATCTTAATCGCATTTTTTATTGAAAATAGTAGTTCTCAAAACAATATCATTTGCTTTAGTTCCCATGCTGTAATTTATTGCAGCTTATCAATTGTATTATTATTTTCATTATTTAACATCAGGACCAAATGTCATTTTTTTGCCTGCAGGGAAAACAACATACAAAATATGAATAACCAACAAAGGAATGTGTGTCAGTAAACAATTTTCTAATGATTGATTTAGACTAATTATAGTATCCTGTTCAAGTGGTAAACAGTCTGGTCCATCTCTTCTGGACAGATAAGGTATCTGTATCAGCAACCTAGACTTTGATGAGATTTTTTGTGACTCTGTTTCTGTCACGCTTCATCTGATTTACAGTTAAATGGTGATAATAAAATTAAATAATCACCACATTCTCACCTGCAGTATTGGTCTTCATTGACAGCATTGCAGCGATAGAATTGCTTGTGTGCCTGCAGGGCTAAATGTTGACCTTGTCAAAGAAAAAACTGAAAGGTGTGAGACAGATGATTGGTTACGGGTGCAGTTCTTTCAGAAGAAGTGTGAGGAGGGTTTTATTGTTTCACAACTGGCTCTTGCTATTTCTCAGCTAAATCTGTTAGTTTGGTTGGATTGGCACAAAGCTGCAGGGAGTTCAAGTGTTCATTGAGTATTAGTGCTTGATTTAGATTTGTGTGATGTCTAATACAGGCTGAGCTAAACACTTAAAGTACCGTAGATTAGAAATTGATGTTCCTTTGCAGTTTCACTCCCATTCAAGTGAATGGAAGTGGTGTCAGACTACAATGCACACACAGACTTCTTGACCCTACAGTACACACACACACACATACACAAACACTCATATATTTTATATACATATATATATATATACATAATGGTGAAACTGCCAGACTACTACAGTAGGGTGATTAGCAACCTTTAGGACTTTACCTTAGATTTGGCCAGGGTCAGACTGGAATGGCCGGGGGCTGGGGGAGGGGGCCGACAAGTTCAACAAGTTCCAGTTTAAAGGGATTCCTCTTCTTGCCAGTAATGATGTAATGATATCCTTTCATTTTAATGTATGAAAAGGGACTTAAATTTCCAAATGCAGATATACCCTTTCAAATAACTCAGGGATGCTGACAATAATGACAATGATGATGATGATGATTGACTAAAACAACAGCATGTAAAAAATGCTTTTATGTTTTTATTCAAAGTGTATTTAAGTGTTATGGTATCATATATATATACTTGTGTAATAAATTACCTTTACCCTTGTAATGGAAAATGAGCAATGACTCTGATAAAAGAAAAGCCAGGCATGTACAGGATACTGACTGGCCCTTTTAACTACTCTCCTTCAGTTTGAAGCACGTCTAGTTTTGACATGTTGCAGTGTTTTGTGCGCTCACTCCTCTCTCTTTCTCTCTCTCTTTCTCTCTCTCTCTCTCTCTCTCTCTCTCTCTCTCTCTCTCTCTCTCTGTACTGAAGAATGTGACTCCCACTGCTGAATCCTGGGCTGGTTAATTGCTGTGAGTGAATAAGTCATAGATGGCAGCAGCAGGCCCTTGGGGCGTAGATCGTTTTCATCCTTCCTCGGCCTCACCGCCCTACTCAGGTTTTGGCTTTTTACCATCCCAGCTCATTTTCAGTGGGAATCATCTGGCTTAGCTTACCACTGTACTTTGTCAACAACTGTTACACTTACCTGACATCTTTGTAATTAAAACAGATATAGTCAAATCATAACGGTGTTAGCACTGCATGCATGAACAGATTCAGTCATGAGTGAACATACTGTACTTGGGCTTAAAAGCTTGCACAAAGACTCCCTTAGTTTAACCTCAAGAATGCAATGATTGGTGGAAACTGCATTTATTGGGGTAGCACATTTCTAAAACTTAAATTTATTAACAGGAAGTTTTTTTGTTTGTTTTGTTTTGTTTTGTTTTGTTTTGTTTTGTTTTGTTTTGTTTTGTTTTGTTTTGTTTTGTTTTGTTTTGTTTTGTTTTTTTTGTTTTGTTTTGTTTTGTTTTGTTTTGTTTTGTTTTGCATGCTTGTATACATAGAGGTACGGAAATAGTAAACACCAACAAACCCCTAATACTGGATTTCACTGGATTTGCAAGTTAAATTTCTTTTAGCTTTCTCCCACTATGCCTGAGGTTGGTTTTGACTGACTCATCTAACCATAGCATTAGAACAGAACAGAACACCACAGGTGAGATATTTATTTTCTTTCTGATCCTTGGCCTTTGAAGAAACACTGGATTAATTTCTGGTTGTAACAATGATTAAAAAAAAAATTAAAAATGAAGAATTAATTCACATAGTGAATTTATTTACTTTGCCTGAAGTATCAAACCATCTCACCCCTGTGTAACAGCATCATCCATTATTATATGTCATTTGTTTGTTTTTTAAATGGCGCATGTCCGAGGTAGCTCTTTATTAGAACATAAAAAGTTGAGACGAGTAGTCTTTTTAGTAAACTGTACCAAAGAATCTTATAGAAAATTATTTGGGAAAAGTTTTTCACAGAATATTTCACAGAGTATAGAGTCACAAGCATTTATTTTTGTGACTCCCTGGGAACAATCCTAATATTTACCCTCCTCTCATAACTGCCATAAAACTCTTTAGATTGATATTGACCAGTAAGCTCATTGTGTGTTTGCATAAAACATATATCTTCCGACATCTTCGCAAATTTAAATCATCACCGTTAACCCCTCAGCCAATAAATCAGCGTTGTCTGTTCAGTGAGTCGTGAGGACCTGCAGCGTTCTTCCTGGTTCGCTTCAGGGCCACACTGCCAATCACTCAGAAAGATAAGGAGGCTCAGGCTGGGATTCTCACAGAGATCCAGCTTATGGTAAATATCTCCTGCCTGCACTGAGCATCCACATTGTCAACCTGTCAGTCAGTTCCCTGTAGCGCCCTGGCCAGTCACGCGATGGCCTGCAGCCCAGCTGCACCTATGATTTGTTTTCTTGCAAATTCATTTAATTTTTTGCTGTCAATAATGGGGCATTTCGGTTGGTATTGTTTTAGTAAATCTCCTGTAGTCACAGGAATTGTGAAATCATGAAGAAACGTGATCTAAAAGAATAAAAAATTTTGATCTGACTATATTTCTCACCTAAATACTTATCAAAAAACAATGAACAAACCCAACAACCATACCCTGGATGTTAGTCATACAGATATTCAACAGGTCATTTAGTCGTAATTTAAGCAATCTTTGGAGTGGCTTGGTCTTTGTTAACCCTACACTCTCCTGCCCGGGGGCTTTTTCCTCTGCGATGCCTATCAAGTTGTTTATGGTAAACAAAAGCTGAAAGGGATTGTATCTGGCTGCGGCGCATTCATTTGACAATGCTGATTAGATGTGACATAAAAAAAAAAAGCAGACAAAAGAACAGTGCCATGAGAGCATCTCCAAGGAAGAAGAAATGTGTCTTTTTCCCCCTTTAGTCTTTATTCATATTCTGCTGTCTTTCTCTCTCCCTGATTAAAACAAAATGGGTGAACTCTATTCTTTCCTACCCCCACTTCACTACCAGTTTTGGACAGATATAACTGCTGCAAGAGTAAACCTAAAACAGTGACAATCCAAACTGTCTAGAGGAGACTATTGTTTTCTTGCACAGTGTAGTCTTTCTTATGCTTGGCTTTTTTTTAATTTTCAAATTATGTATTTAAATTTCAAAGCAATCTTTACCAGATGAGTATTTGCTCATGAGAGGCCATGCATGAAGACAAAGAAAATGGCTGATTTCAATTGTGTTCTGTCGTTTCTTGTTTAGTTTGGTGTGCTCATGGATGGAGGTAGGGGAGCATATTGCACGAAGTGAGCATAACATAAAAGGCAGCTTATTTCTTTTTTTCCAGCATGCACGTCATCCCATAAATCCAAAGTGTTACAGACACCGAGGGATGCACATGTTCTGCACAATATTAATGTCATATCCACTAACAGCGTCACAGCTGCTGACCATGCAGAGGATGTGAGTGCGTTGGAGGGTGTAGTTTTTATTGTGTTTCTACTGTGCATAAATCCCCTTCCTATGACCTAATGACAGAGCAGGTTCCACAGGTGAAGCCCTCAGGGAGGAGAGGAGGAGAAAGAGAGCAAGAGAGAGCTAAATACAGCAATAAAATGTCATAAAATCAACTTCATTCAAGGCATTTTACATCTACAGTTGCATGATACTGTTTTCCACATTTCATAAGCAAGAGAAGTATCGATATAAAGTCAGCTGAATGAGATATTTTACTTTTAAAGGTATTCATTCAGTAATAAGCATTCAGTTTACAGCCTCATATTCAGTATGTGTTGCAATTTAAAGTTGTAATACAGCAATGTAATTAAATAATTTCACTATTTTTAATAATATCCAACTGAAGCCCTACAGACATAATTGGAATGGCTGTCAGTAGAGTGCATACCTCCAGCAAGGTCAAACAACCCCATGTATTTCTGTTTAGACCTTATGATAGAAAAATAAAAGGAAAAAGGAATTCGCCTGATGTCATTAATCGTCTTTTAGTCATCAAAAAAGGGAGACTTTTTCACATCAAGATCCATATAGTATTTCTTCGGAAACTGCCAAAAGGGTAGAAAAATGCAATGCCAGGGAAACTGATGAAAACAATTCCTTTAAAGATCCTTTAAAAGGATCAGCACCGAGATTGAATAAGTTCTGCACCGGCCCATGCCCCACCCCTCCACCGAGGTCGGTGCAAATCAGTCTAGTGTTTTTTTATGTAATCCTGCTGACAAACAAACAGACCTGGGAGACAACATAACCTCCTTGCCGGAAGTAATAATTAGCACAGAGCTTGATAGTAATGCTGGCATGTTCAAAAGGTCTGTGTTTCTGCCTCTGAGCACTAAGAGAAAGTATTGGGTAAGAAGAGCTATTAAGTTACCATTTGTGGTATAAGATGTGGTAAAAGCTGGTCCCTAAGGCTGGTGTCCCCCGACAGTTTGTGTTCTCCTCTAACTGATTTTTCCAGGACGGAAAGCAGTTCTGCATGTTTATAGGATACTTGGAGTAAGTTCACCTGTGGCCTGTTGTTACTGGAATGCAGGAATGAACGTGGTCTCTACACTGTCAAATGTATCAAAGGCCTCTGTCCCAACCCCCATCACACCCTCACACACAGGTAAGATGAAATATCGGTGGCTGGCCAGTTCCTGGGTAATTAAAGGAGATGGTGATCTTTGTGACCTCACCACACCCAACACTTAGCCTGGCATGTTGTCTGCATATAGCAGCCCTGCCCAGCCATGTATACATGACAATAGAGAGGGTCACAAAGCCAGCAGAGAAGGCCAGTGTGTTTGTGTCTGTGTGGCAGAGAAAGAAAGAAAGATTATGCAGGTACTCTCTAAAGCTTTTGACCTCACCTTCTGACCCTGTTTTAGCCTGCTGTGTGCCTGGAATTCCACACCAGCTTTGGCTGTTGTCTCCTTATGTTTTCATCATTAGTATTCTTGTTAGATACCTCATACTTATTCAAAGGGAACAAACAATTCATAGTTTGGAGCTAAGCTATTTTCAACATTTTCACCAGTTACTCATGAAACCTTCTGAAATTTAAAGCGCCACGATGAATGTAATACTCTGGAACCCACTTTATCTCGTTTATTTTAATTACCCTGTTTTATTCAGCTTTCAAGGTTGGATACAGAGTTAATTAGAAGTCATGACAGATATTTGTTGATGGACTCTTTGTGGTTTTGTAAGTGAAAAAAAAAAAAAGAATAAGAGAATGCTTTGTATGGGTGTTAGCAGTGATCAGAGGGTTGGAAGCTTTATGGCGGTTACTAACACCAGAGGGCTCTCTTTCTCTCCAATTTATTAGCTTATGGGCACCACCGCAGAAATTAGGATATTGGGGGAAAAGGTGTAATGGTGATGGTAGGTACGTCTGAATAGTTATAGACTTAGAATAATGTGTAAAGTAAAATACAAATTTTAAAGTAATTTGCACTGAATTGAATCCAAATTGAGGTAATAAAAAATAAAGGAAAATACAAAGGGATGAAAGAGTAAAAAAAAAATCATAGATAATATCATGTTATTTATGCATGTTTTTATAATTCATTTTTGTTGATATATTTAGTTTTGTTTTGTGATTTGATTCCCAGCTTCTCCCAGCAAAAATATGTCACAGAACAGGACACTGGACCCCAAAACCGCTCCGCATGAACAGGTAAGCCACTTGCATATCAGCTCAGTGATTAAATGTGTGTGTGCTTGGTTGAATGTGTGGTGCTGCTCTTCGTATAAATGCAGTTCTTTTTAAGTGTATTTCTCACATTTCAAAGATATTTTTCTTTGCCAGAACACATCCTTTAATGTTAAGTGAAGGGATGATATATTTCCTGTGAAGTGGTCCAAGTAGTGTATCACATGTTATGCTATAAGACACTGGAGCAGACAGCTAATAGGCAGGAAGAGAGGACACTGACAGTGGCCTTGGTGGCTGCTCAGAGCATTTCTTAAAGAAACCTGTGGGTTGTATTAATTGATGAAGACTTCTAAAGAATGTAGAAGAACTTTGCCCTGAGCTCTGTTTTAATAACAATTACCACAGCCACAAACTGAAGCGTTCTTGGATTAGTGACACTGGATATCAGAGCAAGCCATCAGTGACATGCAAGCCAAGTTGTCTCTGATAAAAGCCATCAGTGTCTTCATGCCCATGTGATGCAAGGCTGGTGTTGTGGCAGCAGTAAGGCTCCTTTTTCATTTCAGAGTCTCTTCCTTCTATCTTTTCTTTGCTGTCCCCTCACTAAACTGTGTGTTGAATACAACAAACACTGTGCCTTTTTAGAAAACTAAAGTTTGTTGTTTTTTGGGTTTTTTGTTTGTTTTTTTTTTTGCAATGAACAGATTATTTGTTGTAGACATATTTTTTTTTTCCTCAGGATTACAGTGAATTGAACATTGATTTCGGCCCTTGCCCCACCGCAGGCAAGCTTAAAGCCTATTACTATTCAAAATTTGATTGATATATAAGGATATGAGTTTGAAAAGAAGTCTCATGAAAAATTATGTTAAAGAGGATCTGCTACACAAATGTACTGCTTCCATCTCCAGAGCATTTTGAAGTTCTAAGCCTAAAAAAAACAAAAACAGAAAAAAAAACCAAAACTAAAGTTGTAACTCTTTTGATGTGTTCAAACTGAAACCGATGCAATTTAAAACTTATTGAAATTATAAAATCTCCACTTGCAGTATTCTACTTTCAGATGAGTGACACTGAGGTTTTTGTTATGGGTACATTTATCCTTTTTACACCAATAGAAATGTCATTATTGTTCTCCTTAATTCAACATGATACAATAATTACAGTTTTACTCAGCTTGTAACTTACCAACAACAGCTAGAGATCCATGCAGCATAGCAGCTGTAAAAAGTCAACTAGTCAGTGTTTGTTGTTCCATGGAGCGGCATAGTGAATAGAGGAGAGCAGGCAGTTGCCAAGCAGAGAAGCCTGCACGCAGCCAGCCAGCCAGCCAACTTGAGCTCTGTGCCCCTCAGGCTCTCTGCCACAGCGTTAGGGCAGGTTACACACTTTGCCTGTTTGTAATTCCCAGTGACAGGGCTGGCGCTTGGGGCCAGACCTGTAACCCTGAACGCAGCCTTCACAAACAGGCCCCGAGAACACAGAAAACCCACGAACTCTCGCTCAGGTTCTGTCTCTCGCTTTTCCTGCCCACTCCACCATCTCTTTCCTTTCCCCCTGTCTCCCTCTCCCTCTTCATATATCTCTGTGCTCTGCTGCTGAAAAATGACCCTCAGTTCAGCCTTTTTCTGTCCACCAGCCAGTTTTCAGATCACTTCCCATTGCTTTTGTTTATCAACAACATGGTGTCACATAGTTCATTCTGATGCCCCTAACCCTGCCGCTGTGACCAGATGAGAATGACCCAACATATTTTATTTCGTAATACTAAGAGCTAAACTTACTACACCTGGGAATTATATGTTTCTATGGTGCCCTGGTGGAAATTTTTAGTTTTGCCAAATTTAACAATTTCTTGAAAACTCAGAACGAGACCGTTTGAGGTTATTTGAGCCTTAGTCTCCAGGATATTTTTGAAGATGTTTTCATCACTTTGGAAATTTTCCTCCCAGCCTTAACACCTGAATATCCTTTTACATTACACAGTGGTATTATGCTATGGCTCTGATATACTGTAATTAATGCCTTTTGTAATGGAAAGTGTGGAATGCATGTCCTCTAGGCAGTGTATTTGTCAGGGGACATGGATTTCTTTCTATCTCTCCTTTTCTCTCCATCCTTCCATCCTTCTCTCTCTCTCTCTCTCTCTCTCTCTCCCTCTGTCTCTCACTCTATGCACTATGGTTGACCCCCTGCAGACCTCAGGGCAAGTACTTGACTCTGCATTGCATGAGAACACCGTAGCTTTTCCACCCTGATTAAAGCCACTGCCAAAGTGAGTCAGAGCCAGGCTTACTCTGTGTGCCTACACCCTGCCTCTCTGCCCTGAAAATTCCTTTTCCTTCTTTCAAGAAACATCTAAAAGGGGATAAGATATACTATCAGCTGGGCTGCCCAGTCAGGTTCACTCAGCAGGAACATGAGGAACTGTATTCTTGGTGTTCCACGAGGAACTCGGGAGCACCTGAGGCACCAGAGAGGAATTCTTAATGTCACAAATGAATATGCAAATATCACTGAATGTCATAACACATGCTTTAGTCATACTGTGATCCAAGAGTAGCCAGTATGCCAGGCAGCTATCGCTTCACCAGTGATGCCTGAAGAACACAAACTCCTCCATTAACAAGTGGGAAAATACAGCTTTCAGCCAAACCCATGCAGGTTTCGGATTAACAAATGTCATTGCAGGCATGGAGTGTCTGTGTGAGACCAAAAACTTTGTAACATTTTATAGATTGAGGAAAGTAAGAAAAAAGAAAGGAATAAACTGGCAAAGAGCAAAAGAATAAGAGATAAAACAAAAAGGACAGGCAAGAAAAAGACAGAAACCTGGACTAGCATATTCTCCCCCTCCAGTAGTAAGAGCCAAGACTTTCACCCATGTCATGAGCTACTGGCATAACAGATTCATCATCATCAACAACATAGCCATCAGTGTATCCCCTCTGGACCCCTCTGTCCCATTTACCGTCATGCTGAAAACAGGCCTTCCTGTGCCAGTTCCTGTGTGGTAACAACATTCAACCTGGAATGTAAAATAGCATTGTTAATTGACTGGAGAACCGTAATGTACTAGGTTGCGTAACACTGACAGGTCTGAGCACTGTGTTCTGGGGACACACCTGTGGTAACTCTCTGTTTGAGAGTCCTTAAAGTAATAAAATGCAGAATCATTAACACAACAAACAATTCTTGATGTGCTTGACTACTTAATTGCTGGATTTAATATTGAATATTAAAATTCATTCTGTGGCAAAATAAGTTGTACTGAGTCACCTGAGATTTAAGGTTGTGAGTTGCCATTTTCTTCAAACTGCTAAGAAATGATAAATTGTAGTTGTAATTCAAAGGCTCGCTTATGCCATGTATATAAAAAGCCATCATTAAGGTTTAAATGTTGGATGCATACTTTTTTTAAAAATAAAGCCACTACTTTTATGTTAAATTTTTAATATGCTAATAACACCTTTTAATAAACCCCCCATAGCCAGGTTTAGTCACAGAGGTCAGTTTTTGGTCATCATCCAATCCTCCAAAGAAAAAAAGGCTGGGATAATCTTTCCTGGTGTCACAGTGGCGGGATGAATGCCCCACTCATATCATGAAAGCAGAAATACTGTCCATCTTCCAACTCGGGCTTAAAACCCACTACTCTACCCCTCAGCACCCGATGGTAGCACTGGCCGATGTCTTATTTAATAAAAAAAAAAAAAACAACTAAAAATTCCAAAAAACTTTTACAGTTGGCCCTTACCACACTCTCAGTTGTTTTTTTTGTTTTTGGGACACACCTATAATTTTTTGAGGATATGTAGCTCCTATTCTCATGAATGTTGAATACATCAATAAGGACAAGAGCTACATGTCAATCTCAATCCAGTTTGCTAAAATTTATGTAACAAGAAATAGAATATAATGAGACCAGGTGATCTGACTGTTCTGTATTAATAAGGATAGTTTGTGTAGGCCCTCAACAAGCCCCCGGAACGAGATATTTTTTTAAAAAAATGCAGCTGCCTTCTTCCAAAGCTACTTGTGTGACACATAATTTCCAAAAGTCTGTGGTCATGGCTATTACATTATGGTTAAGGTATGGACCTGGTTAGACAAAATAAAGCCCTTGGTTATAAGGTAGGCAAATTTATAGTTAAAGTTTACAGTTAATTAAAAAAAGTGTACATCGGAGATCCTCTAATCTTTAGTTTCCTACATGAAAGTTAGATGTACTTAACACACTGACCTGTCAAAACAACTTCCACAGCCTTGACGATCCACTTTGCTAAATAAGAGCTCAGCCCTTCCTGCACTGACACCTAATGTTGGCACTGGATGTAAATCATGAGGTGTTCATGACTGGTCGAAGACACTGATGTGATTTCTAGGATAACAGGCTGGGTCCCTAAAACATGTCTGTCAATTTAAACAAGTGAATGTGAATGAAAGTGAGTTTTGTAACAGATTCTCGAATGTCAAATGTCAAAGGCTTCTCTATTGAACATGAATCTTTAAAGCCTCTTGTGATTGCTTTGCTCCATTTAGGCCATCATATGTCAGACTGTCATCACCTTTGTCAAGAAACGCTGCTTCCCTTTAGTTGTGGTTGCAGATCTCCACAAATCTTGTTATGTCCTGAGCTTTCAATTTGTAAGGGCATCTTGCGGGAACAGTCAAGGGTTAATGTAAAAGAAGAAAGGAAGTTAAGTGGGCATGTTTTCATTCTGTCTATGTTGCAATATGCACTGTTGCAGTGACAGGCACATGGGTCCGTAGACAGACACGCACACTTACGCAGACTTCTGCACACATCTACAAGCACACACACACACAGACAAACACACACACACGCACGCACGCACACACAAACACACGCACACACGCACACACACACACACACACACACACACTCACTCTCACATGTGGATGGAAGTAATTAGACTAGAACAAAGCTGAAAAATTAAAGTGGGGAGGAAATGTTGAAAACACGAGTTTGGTAAATGACCTCATAAACACCCAGTCCCCTCACTCTCTTTCTCGTTACGTCTCTTTTTTGCTTACTCCCTACCTCTCCCCCTGTCACTGTTTTACAGTGATTTCAGTTTGTTTTTCCTACGTTTTGTTGTGAGATGTAAATGAAGGACATCAAAAAGACTCCCCCCTTCCCTCCCTTCTTTTATCCCCCTCCCTCTCCCACTGTCAGTCCTGCTTGGCTGCTTACTCTCTTCATCTGGTCCTCATATGGGCTTCATTCCCCCCTACTGCAATCCAGCCCAAAACTATTTCCTTTTTCAATTTCCAGGGGAAGTTGTTAAATGGTTTCTGAACCAAACAAGCCTTTTTTTTTCTTCTCTCCCTCTTTTCTTTCTCAGCTACTTTTCGTATGGCAACTCATGCAGGGGCCCACAATTCACCCTATGTTGTTCCGTATGCAATAATGAACTACCCGGCAATAAAGTTGGAAGAGAAGGGATAAACATTTCCATGCTGAGATTATAACTAATATGGTGAAACTTATAGTTAAGTATTTTATTCATCTACATATTAAAAGAGATGTTAATATGGAAATAGACTCATTACCAAAGTGAAAACTAAACTGTTAAGTAGTTGGAGCATCCTACTCCATCCACACAGCCTCTTTGTCCAGAGTATGCAGTCAGGCAGGAAGGCGAGCTATCACCACAGGGCCAGAGAAACATCTCATCTGAAGGACAAATGCTAACCAGGCACGCTTTCCTCATCCCTCCATCCCTATCCCTCCTTTCCACCCTGCTCTCCGCCTGCTCTGTGCCCTCTAACCTCGCTACCAGTGCAGAGAACAGAGAAAGAGGGGATCTATAAATCCACCCCCTTCGACACTACTCTCCACCACAACCCCCACATTTGTCGGCAGCAGAGGCGAGGTGAGGCGAGGCTGGAGGTGGTGTGTAGCAGGTCTTCAGAGTAAGCTGTGATGACAGGTGTCACTGAGTCTCATGGGCAGACCTGTGACGAGTGTCCTGCTCACTTACAATCCTCACTTTGGCGCTTTTCACAAGTCACGAACTGATGAGTGCCAAAAGAGGTGGTACGAGGATTCATTCGCCCGATTTGTGTTCCCTTAACGCTGGACTTTGTGTGTGCTCTAGACACAAGCACATGCAGACCCATGATGCAAAGTGTCTGAACGCCTCCATCCCTGCACAGGCAAATTTAGATATGGGTATACATGTGCACAAATCCACACACAAATACACACCCTCCCTCAAGCCTGGCACTACACACACGCCGGCTGCCAAGCCAGTTTAGTGTAGTCCAGAAGAGCTGCTCTGTCTCAGGGCAGGGACACTGCAAACAAAGCCTGTAGCTCCTCCATGCAGTGGTTAAATTAGATGTGCCGCAGGAAAAGAGAGAAGAAACTCACAGGCACGTCTCTCTTGTTTAACATGATGTACGAAAAGGGTTTTGTCGGGTGCAGAGAGGTTGTTCACACTCCTTAAAGTCTCAGTCCGATGATAAATGACGACCAAACAACTTCAATTAGGGTAGTTTGTGTTTCTAAATGTATATGGCCTGGTGCTGGCTTTTTTCAGAAAGGCATACAATCGGCTCTGTGAACCAAATTAATTTTTTAAAAAGCAGTATTAACTTGTTGGTACCACTGCTTTAAGTGCCAGACATCGCTTGTTATGTCAGGTTGTGTTGTTGTCATGTGAGATCACAGGGCTTTCATGCTTTTTTCACACTTAGCATGTGATGCGGGAGGGAAAGTCGGAGGAGGAACAGCCAAAATCTGAAACAACAATCAACTTGTACCCAAATTAATCAGAGAGATAACCTTTTAACCAAGGAGGTTGGTGCTTAAAATTAGGGCAAAGACCAGTATCAAACTGTCCAGTGTCCAGGGGCATGGATAAGGTATTCCTTTTCTCAGCTTCAACTATTAATAGCTAAATCTGACGCAATATCAGCTGTTGGGGCCAACCTTTTTTTTTTTCTCCCAAGTTCCTGAGTCCCCACATTGATGTGATCACAGCAGGACAAGGGGGGGTAAATACAACCTGGGAGGAGCTGACCATTCATCAGATCATGGCAAGTACTGCATTTACATTTCACTGGGACCTCAGCAGGGATACACATACTCATGAAGACCCTCTTTTGTACCTGGAGCAGGGGCGGCCCTGCCTTCTTTTATCCTGCAGCCTCGGTTTGAGACGGCTAATGAGCACAGGACTGGTACCTCTATTCTCCAGGAGGGTCGCTCCCATTCATCCGCTGAGCCCTTTCTGTGAAAACCCCATGTATTTACCAAAGGCCAAGCCTGCAGTCAGTCAGTATACACACCACTCTTCCCTCGCACTCTCGCCCCTCCGCGCTCATTCTCCCCACTGTTGCACACAAACCCTCAAAGCCAGCTCCACCTTTTCACACTGTGCCGGGCTCAGAGGGAGGCTGGCGGGGGGATGAGGAAAAGAGCTGTGTTTGTTTAAACATGTATTTAAAAGCGAAGGGGGGAACTTGTTAAACACAGGCCAGTATGGTACCGCTGCACACACCAGGACATGAAGGAGTGAAGCTGCAGTTCTGTGGCTGCTACTGCTGAAGGCCTTTTAGGTATCACTGCCACTCAGGCGCTTCATAAAGACACGTTAAATGCCACCAAAGCTCTTTAACACAGTTCTGGGTGTGTGTGTTTGTGTGTGTGTGTGTGTGTGTGTGTGTGTGTGTGTGTGTGCGCGTGTGTATGTGTCAGTGATGAGGTAAACTGAGTCTGATCTTTTTCTTCTGTTATACTTTTAATACTAATTATTATTATTATCATTAGTACTATTATTGTCATTGCTGTTGTTGGTTGTGTAAATAGTCGATTAACATATTGATAAAATAGGGTAAGTGACCTTAAGGTTGTTTAAAACATGTTTTTGAGGATGTTTATGTTGTATCTATTTGTTTTTTCTTTGATCATTATGAAATATGGTTCCACACACCTTATTTCTTAGTTCTTTGTTCTGTTTATTTCATTACTAAATTAATAAAGCCTCACTGCAAGTTGCAGGATGTAGGATATTCATTTATATATTTATTTGAAAAAAATCAAATGCACATTTTTGGTGACTCATGAAGTGAAGTGAACCAAGTATTTTATGGCCTTTTACATCTCAATCCGTGTTACATTTTTCCTGCGTCTCCAAGAATAACTGACTGTGAGTTAATATAGCCAGTGACATTTTCACCATTCACTGGATGCAGTTAATTTATGTCTCTTTTCAAAATGCCAAGCACGTATATTCCACCGTGTTTTATATAATACCCAAGCAATAAATTATATTTAGCGCTTTTTTTTGTTCCAGTATTTTACATTGAATTTACATTCTTTAATATTTTTTTTTGTTCTTGTTGTTTTTCCTGGTGTTTTTCTAACCAAATTAAAAAAAAAACAATCAGAAACGTCTAACCCTGTTTGACAGATTCACTGGAGGTATTCATTTCGATCACGTTTTCTTCCACTCGGTGTTCTCGCCTTTGTGTTGATGCAGTCTATGAGAGTAAACATGTGTTTAGTCGTTTTGCATGTCTAATAACGGAGGGTTTTCACGGTTGATTTTACGCAGGAAGACGCGGCCCTGTCCCGTTTGTCACGCCTGGACCGTGGCTTCGGAGGAACCTCCCGAATTATGTTAATTTGCATTAATAACGAGGGTATTTTTTTTTTTTTTAATGTCTTAATGAGGCTGTTGGCGAGTGTCCATTGTCTCCGGATAATCAACGAGGGGCTCGGCTGAAATGAGCCATATCCGACTCTGCGTAGAGAGAAAAAAAAGAAATGATGAATAACTATAGCATAACCTAGAATTTTACTTATAATATAATTAAGGAACGACTAGGGCGCCTATACGCATCTATCTGAGAGTTTATGGTGACCTGTTATAGCTTTATTTATCTGCAATTAAAGTTAATCTTTAGTAATACATATTCAGAAAAATTTAAATTGTCTTACTATACTTATCTTTTTAATAGATCCTTGCTGTAATAGTTTGTTGTTCTTTGTTTTAGTTTTGTTTTAGAAAACGCACTGCATGAAATTTTACATTAACCTGTAGTGAATAAGTAAATAATTTCGCCTGTACATTGTCGTCTGCGCTCAAAATCTCCACGCACACTCTGGACGCACAAGTAGGACATTTGCATTTATGCAGATCAAATTAATCTGTTGATCTCCGTGTCTGTCTAATGAGGAAGGGACCGTGGTGTGTGGATATGAATGTCTGTATGCATGAGGAGGACGGGTTAATTAGGGAAACTGCGCCTAGGCTTCCCTAAAAGGTCACACTTTGCCAAAGGCTTGAATACATTCTACACTCTTGACATGCCACAAAGTGACAAGTGCAATGACAGATTTTTTTTTTTTTTTTTTTTTTTACTTGTAGTCAAGCAGAAGGGGGGAGGAGGAGGAGTATTTGTGTGTGTGTGTGTGTGTGTGTGTGTGTGTGTGTGTGTGTGTGTGTGTGTGTGTGTGTGTGTGTGTGTGCGTGTGTGTGGAGGGGGGAGGCAAGGGCGCATCAAAGATGTTCAGGGCTTTGGTGGGTTAATTTTCTATACTTTGTTCTAATTGTCCCTCTCATTAATACATAGCCCATGGAAAGTCCAACTTAATTCATTACTTTAATTCATTCAGGCCCTAATTATGCTCATTATTGAAGGATTCCACTCACCGCACATATATCCATAATCTGCCTCAGATTCCATGCCCTTTAAAATGATAACACGTTTTTCCTCTTTGGGACAATCACTTTTGTACAGAATAATATCATATGTTGTTTTTCATTGTCGTCTACACAGAGCACACTGAAGTCATCACAAGACTCAAACATTGGTGTGAAAATATTTTCCTTGCTTCATATTTTCTCTGGCTGTCACTTCCCACTCCAGCTGCTTTGTCTGATGGTGATTGCTTCCCTGTCTCATCAAATTATTCAAATGCGGCTTACCTGACAAGGCACGGCCGCACGCTGACATTCACGCAGGGTCCACACATTTTTGTGCAGTTTCTTTCGGACAGAGAGCAGGACTGAAAAAATGGACACTCGCACTGACACAAAAATATGAGATGTGTTAGAGAATATAACCACTTGCATGAGCCCTCTAAAATATGTGTAAGGTCTGGGTTAGAAGTGTTTTATTTCGCTGTCCTCCAATGAACTTTTTCCCGCAGCACTGGAACCAACATTCCACCATGGTAGTCATGATCAACATCTTTCTCTTTCTTAATCTCTCTATCAATCTATCTGTTGGACCACAGAGTTGCTTTTTGATCCCTCCTGACCACAGTGTCCTCACAAACATTCACAAAAACATGTAAAACATCTTTCATGGTTTAATGTTTATGGCCACATGATTGCCTCTAAAGACCTGTGACAGAGACATAGACTCCTAAAAATATCCATTCTGGTCTTCTGCTGAAAGAAGTAGAGCCATTTTGGTTTAACTGCTTGGCCGAGATAATGTTGCTTTGTTGACAAGCATTCTAATACTGATGTCTTTATGACTTAAATGCCAGTAATATTCTTGAAATTTGCATTTAAACTTTTTTTCATTTGATCAAAGCCTGTCAGGCCCAGTCACATTGTGTAAAAATGTACTCCAAACAAAGAAGTGCCATTATTAATATGCCGACTTAAATGTCATTATAGCATGTGGGATATTTTGTTTGCTTGTTATTTCAATTTCAAATTTGATTGTTGAAGTTGCAGATTGTCCTACAACACTAATTTTAAACTGTAAAACTATAATCATCAGATTTTTTTTTCCCCATTTCTGTTCTCTGTCAGGAAGCCAAAAACGCCTTTGTGTGATGTGAGAAGTATGGCGCTCCACTTTTCTCACAGCTGATTAGAAGAGCTGCTGGTGGCAAACAAAATTTACTGGAGCAATAAGGACACGTGTTCATTTGCGGATGGACACACTAAGATCTTCATTCAAAGCTGTTTGTTGTGCGAATGGATAAGTTTGGGTCCGGCTGCACAACATCAGTCACAACACACAAACTCCATAATGCTTTCGATTTACAAGTTCACAGAAGAAACATGGGCGACACATTTTTCTTTGGTTTTGTACATAATCAGGAACACACTATGTCTTTCAATAAAGTATTTTCAGTGTTTTGGTCATACACACAAGCACAAGTCCGCAATTCTGCAAAAACACAAAAGCTTTTCATTGCTGCACAACTACACTTCTATTGTGAAGCTCATATAAGATGGTAAATAGCATGTGGTGAAAATTAGATGCATCATAACCAGTACCAGCCAAACCACACAAAGTGTCTCACTGTTTCTTCTACCAGCCCTCTGTCTCTCTTTCCCTCATTTCCTTGCAACAAGCCAAATTTGCACAAAACCCTTCAAAGCTTGCCTCTGCTAAATACCCTCTAGAGCAACTGATTGTTGTCTCTTTCACAGTGTACATCAAACAAATAGATTTTAATCGGTCATTCTGGTGTGTACCAGGACGAAAACAAACATTGTAGGGACAGAGGGCTCAGTGGAGTTACAAACTGAAAAGTTCTTTGCTGGAGCACATTCACAGGCCCAACAGGACAAATGTCGCTCCAACGGACAGGAGCAACCCCCAATGTATAACATGAATTAGGAAGTGCTTACACACAAATGAAGCGCTACTTTGCAGGTTTTGTAAGCGTGTTTCATGATGTTGCTACAGCCATGCACTCCAGATCTGAGATGACTTCAGCAGCGGATCACGACTGAGCTCAGTGTTGATGTGTGGATGCATTTCTTTCTATCAGCCAATGTACTAAAAAAGCCAGGCTTCCTAAACAAACTCCCAATCGTCCTTTGAGAACTTCCCTGGCACATTACATGCTCCCACCGGGCCTCATATCCAAGAGCACCTGCAGGGCTGAGATAGTAGCAAGTGGGCTGGTATTAACAGATTTCATACCACCTATTGTCGCGCACCGCGAATCGGGATGAGCCAAATCCCTCTCCAGGTCTACCTAACCAAACCACAGTGTCTCGCTTTGTTTGATTTATATAAAAAGAGAAGTTTGTGCTAACACTGAAAATGACACAAAGCAAACAAGCACACTGTAAGTGACACAAAGGATCCAAAAGATAAACATGTATGACTGAAAAAAATGGATTACATGTTCCCTTTGACAAAGTAGCTTTCTGCACCTCTGGGATTTTGGAGTTTGCCAAGTGTTGACTGCCACGCCCGGCCGAGTGAATAGATTTGGAGAAGAGGGGGTGTGCTGACTGATCCTTGCAGTTTTACAAGCAGAGTCAGTAATATTTTCCTACTTGATTATGGTCAACAGATTCATTTTATTAGAGCTACACAAAATCTTCACTATGCTTTGCAAAATGTTTTAAAAATGTTTTTTAACAGTCTCTGGAGACACGCCATAGTGGAGACACCATGAATTCTTATAACAAATGGTTTGGCATTCTAGTATCTTGATTTTGTTTGTTGTCTATATTGTTTTATTTTTGTTTCTTCTGCTGTAGCATTAGTGAGCACTTTTTTAAAAAATATAAGCTCATCTCTATATCTATAGTGGTTGGTCCTGTGGTTTACTTTTATAAAACTTTAAATAAATGTTGGATTGGAGCAAAAGACAATAACATTAAAGGTGCATGGGATTATTATAAATCCGTACACTGTTGAAATTTTTGAAAAAATAAAAACAACAGTTTCTTGAGGTCAGTAGTTGCAGAATTAGTAAAACAGATTGGCCCTGTTGTGATGGTAAATTGGAAATGTTAGTTATACATGAGTTTTTCAGTGTTGGCAGCTAGACTAGAGATGATGAGAGCAGGACGCGCTGCAGCATGCCTGTGTTACGCATACATTATTTAAAGAGCTGTGGGAATTTGACACAGGATCCAGACTGCTGCAGTTCACACAGTTTGTAGTTGAGCTTAGAAAACCTCAAATCTTAGTGTCAAGTTAAAAAAAAAATACATCTGAGGCTGAAAATTGCCATATTTGCCAAGACCAAGGTGTAGAGTTTGTTGTGCTTTGCTGTGTCAACCATGAAACTCGCTCTGCTTAATGTAAGGTGAGAAGCAAATTGTTTCAAATTGTTACCAAAACCAACTCATCAAACTAGAACAACACACACCTCTGAGTGTGCACACACACCTATACACATGCTCAGTCTGTGAGATGATGCCCCCACCTCCCCGCTGTCCCTTTGAAGTGTGGAGCTAGCAGTAAATTCTTGGGCTCTTTTATGCTCATTCCCATTTCGATTAGTGGGGTTAACAAGCCACTGCAGCTCAGGCTAATGAGACTGTACCACGGAGAGGGGTCGTCAGAGGTGGGATGGGGGGGTTGAGGACGGATGACTCAGTCCCCTTCCCACTGAGGAGTTAAATGAGATGTAGGGGGAATCCTAAACATGTGCTGCTATGACTGCTGTTTCAAGACCTAAATAAACAGACAGTGACAAAATAAAAGACAAATTGTCCAAACCATAACACAGTTACCTGCTCTCTGCAATTTCAAGGGCATCACTGCCTTTCACAGAGGATGTAGTTACTTTTCCCTTGACTGTAACTGTTACTTATGAGTACATCTCCCCTGCACAAGCACACACAGATGTAAACACACACGCAAACATCCTCCTCACTAACATGGGGGCCCTGTGCGGCCAATCCCGCTGGGGACAGATGGGCAGACAGAGAGGGGGGCCTCATTAAGGCAGGATGTACCAGGATGCAGTAAAACCTCTACTTTCCTTTCCTCTCGTTCCCCTTTTTTCTCCCCTGTGCTCATTCACAGCACACGGAGCTATTGGAGATCACTAACAGATGGAAAGGAGATAGGGTCGGATCATTTAGCGACAGGGAAGAGACCTTCTTACAGTCTCCGTCGTTTCATTGATATGACACAGAAAACTGTGTTTCATAAAGTACAATGCATAAATCATTGAATGTAAGAAGATAAATACAGTACAGAGCCATCAGTACCTGTAAATTCAGATATGGTTTCCACAAGACCCCTGAGATTCATTATGTTACTTTAAATACTTTATCTATGTGTCAATGCACAGTCAATTATTATCAAACTGCTGGCATAAAAGTGCAATAACATGTTAAAAAATCTATGAACATAAACACCATCTATGACACAAGTCTGAGGCAACCTGGCAGTCCCACATAGCAACAGATGGTAGCTATTTGAAAAATGTAAACATTAACACCTAGAAAATTTATAACATGACATCACATAACAGCACACAGCAGTATTATGTTCTCTAACACTGAAAGTCTGTGATGTTTTCCTGCAGTGCCAAAGGGGCTAAAGTGGCAAACGATTATATGATGGTGCAGGCCCTCTCAGCGTTTTCCGGCCTATGTCCCTATTTTTAGGGCCCAAATTTCCCTTGAGAAATTAGAAAAATTTCAACTTGTCATGTGAATTCAAGCATATTTTGAATTCTATTTTTAAGATCATGTCAACTCAAATTAGTTATATTGAGATTACCAGATATTTATGACCTATATTGTTTACATATTTATTCAAAAAATTCTTCTTATACATTGCATATTTTTTATAATCCTGTGTGAAGTTGTCTATGTATCCAGTACAGAATAATTCTGTGTCGTGGACTCTGGGTTTATCTGAACTGACAGCTGGCCTGGTTGCTGGTGTACATGACAGTTTTTAAAATTTATATAAATTTAAATTTGTTTTCTTCTGTCTTTCTTTCTTTCTTTCTGTCTTTCTTTCTTTCTTTCTTTCTGTACAACTGGCACAAGTATTACATTTGGGTAAAGGATGCAACTAAGTTACATTACAGAGGTGCAATTTTACGTTACAGCTTTAACAACAATGGCACGGTTCGGTATCAAATTCTCAACACCAGTCAGTGTATATGTGCAGGCCTGGACTGTTATGTATGAAAATATTAACCAGTGTGATGGAGTCTCATGGACCGGCCCCGGGGCTCCGTTTTGAGCGTAAATGCTTTGTGAGGGTCAACACACTGACACACCAATCTGAGACTCTAGCCAGGCTCTCCCGCAGAGGTTAAATGTCTTAACCAAGAGGTCAGGCCATCATTTAACAAACATATCTGCATCCCATCCCATCCAGGTCATGTGCTGGCGTGGAGATCAGCTGTGATGGCTGGCCAAGTGAGCAGACAAATGAGGAAATGACGAGAAGCAGGGAGCCTGTCTTGTCTTGTCTCCAGCAGCATCAGCCCTCCCCTCCCCTGCTGTGTCTGTGGCTGTCTGTGGTGTTGTCCTAATCAGGCCAGTCAGCGCTGACACAGAGCATACTGTACTACAGCCCTGCATGGCCCACAGTTCACCAGCAACCCTGCTCCTGTCAGTCCAGGGAGGGAGGGCAGGGAAGAAATCGCCCCTTCAAAATCTGACACATTTTCAGACAGATACTAAGATATAGATGTTGCCTTCATACCTTTAGTTTACATTTCCTCTCCTGCAGCCTGTCATCAGTCCATCACTGTCTCTCTGCCCCATGCCCATAAAAGTGTATAGGTTGAATGCAAGACAGACGTTCCCTTTAGGCAAATTTGCAGACACAAAGCCTATAGCCTGTTGCTCACAGCAAAGGAATGAACATTGATCTCTGCAGAGAGAGAGAGCGAGAGAGAGTGAAGTAGAAAGGAGGGTGAACCTACAGATCTTTGCAGTGGGGGTTCCTCCTTAATTCCATCAAGCAGCTCCTTAGGGCAAATGAGGAGGGCGAGAGGGGGCAGAAACAGCGGACATCAGGATAATAATCATAATTTAATTAAAAGGTTACTCACCTACTAAGTCACTCAAGGGGGGAGAAGAACACCGCTGCTAGAGCTGCAGCAAGGCCTATCACAGCACAGCCTAATTGAGGCCTGTGTCCCTCTCTCTCTCTCAGTGTGTGTGTATGTGCGTGTAATGACAACAAGGGGACCCTCGAACGTCTCCGAGGGGCTCCTCTCTTAATTGGTTAATTAATCCTTACAGAGCTCGTCTGCAGGGCCAGGGGCACTTACCATAGAGAGCGAGGGCGAGAGGTAAGGACAGAAGGCTGGAGGGTTTTGGTCCAGTGTATGTGTGTATGTGCATGTGTGAGTGCGTGTGTGTGTGTGTGTGTGTGTGTGTGTGTGTGTGTGCGTGTGTGTGTGTGTGTGTGTGTGTGTGTGTGTGTGGGAGGCACAGCAAGTTTGACAATGACATCAGCATCGACGGAGCGGATATTATCCCTTAAAGCGCCACATGTTTCTCACTAAGTCTTAAACAATCTGTTACTTTTATGAGATCTCTGTTTAATTCCACATTTTGTCAGAATAGATTTTTCTAGGTTTTGATCACGGAGGATGTTACTATTTTTTTAAACTCTTGTCCTTTCTTTCTTTCCCTGTTTACACTCCTCTACCTCTCTTTCTCTTCCTCTTCTTTCTGTTTTTCAGAGAAGGGGTTACAGTGGGCTGGAGGGAAGGACAGCCATGCACTGTATAGCGCTTGTCTAGATGATAGTCAATGAAAGAGACAAGTATGTAATTTGCCCTTAGATGCAACACAACACATTTCACTCTTGCATAATATTTTGTTCACATGGGGTAAAAGTAGGATGGTGAAGTGTTTGTGTTACAGTTCCACTGAAGTAGGAGTGATACATTTGCCAAATGGCCATGTATGTTACTGCACTTTTAAAGTGCATTTTTGCAGAAAAGAAAGTTCACTGAGATAGAGAACATTGTAGTATCAATCAAAACTAACTAATTGAGTGTGTACTTTCATTTTTTTAATAATGACTTTGCTGTGATTCTCACGTTTTTACCTGCAGTCATTGAGATTGCTGATCAAAATTTTTTTAACTCCTGAGTATTTAACACAACACTGATCTCCTGGCAGCCAACTTTTACAGGACTGCAAGAATTGAGCTATCCTGCTTTAACACTAATTACTCTAAAGCAACCATTTATGTTTGTGTTTGCTGTTCAAACAGTGTAAAATTCCTTCATAGTCACAGAGGGAATGCCGTCTATGACTACACACCTGTACACACAAATATACTTGCTCGGGCACAAAGATACTGACAATGAAGGAAACCGTTGAAAATTCGGATGCACGGAGGAAAATGCAACCAACACGCAATCTGTTTTTGAGAATTACACACACACAAACACACACACGTACACATGTGTGCACACTGGGGAATGTAGCCTGTATGCAGCCTTGTGTATGTGAACAGGTTCAGTGAATAAATTTAAAAGGGTTTGATGACTGAGGGAACCTGTACCCACACTCTCCAAACCCATTCACACTGCTGGTAAAACAAACAACTTGTAATGAGGCAGCTGCGGCATAAAAAACAGTGGCTGTGCAGTACATTATTGGGGACAGTACATCATCAAAAAGTACCACAATGTCCAAATCAAATAGAGGTATAATTACTGTGATGCATTTTGCTCAGGGAACTGGATTAAAGCTAAATTTTTACAATGGGAAAATAAAACAAAATAAAATGAAATATTAGTTGTGTGACCAGTTTCAACCAAATCACCAGTTCACATGTATCTCAGAGTATTAAAAAAAAAAAAAGGTTAAAAATGTATATTCAAAACAACAATCTAGATTGGGTAATCATTAAACCGATGATTACATCATCTAAAGCTCCACTGTTTATTCTGAAGCTATCGACTTTATATTCTGTGCATAGTTTGACAGGAGCGAGTGAGTGACTTGGGGCAGTACTCAGTAGAAAACCACAAAATTGCTCATAAAAGTGGCAACATTCATATTTGAAGTCATCACCCAGATCCTCCTCTCCCGTCCAGGTTGTGAATGCAGTATGACACAATAAGCAGCCTACAGGCCTTGGCACGCTCATCACTGCTGTTGCACCACAGATCAACCATCACTCAACCACCTAGTATGATACTGTTTTTAATTTTACGCTCAGATATAAACTCTTTGTATGGGGTTCCAGTTACATGGAAAATCTGACTTGTACTGGTTGTGCACTCAGTTTATTTATCCATGACAATGGTTTTTGGGCATTTGCAAAAAATTTAATACTCAGCTTTTATAGAGAATACTTGTACATTTATTTTTTTATTTAAAAACATGAGGGAGAATTATCAGCGTTTTAACTTCGAACGTAGCTTACTGTAACTCATTAGGTAATTGACTCTTTGGAGAACAGACTTAATGTCATGTCTCATTTAAGTTAATAGCTTGTAACCCTTCCTAACGATGGTAACCTCACACTTTTTGCCTACAGTACTGCACATACTGTCTGCCGACCGTTTTTGGTTTTTTTTTACAATTGGTTGCTTGCACTTCTCTATGTTCAGTTTTGCAAAAGTCTTCATGCACTCCTCTTCACCTACATGCAGCTCAGTGCAGTTAATGTCAAATCCAAAATACACCAAGGCAACCAGAACACTTCATATACTTCTCAGGATCAAATCTTGCTGCAAAACACAGCCAAAATTAGTCTCCCATAAAACTTTATCACTCATAATACAGTGACCTAAAAACACTAGGAACTGGCAGCACTACAAATTGTACTTTTACTTTGTACTTTTTTTGTCTTTTCTTCCCACTCTCTAAACACTTTTTGAACTATTTCTTATGCTGCTGTGACAATATCATTTCCATGCACCCCTAGATCTTTTTTTTAGGGCTGAAAAAGGCGGCCCCTTGGTCATTCCCGTGGACACTAAAATCTAAGTAAACAACCCCTGTCTGTTGTAGCTGAGATCCAAAGAGTTCAGTAATGATGAGCCGTGGTGGTGCACCAGAAAACATGGCCCAAGTCAAATCAAGTGCTTTTCTTGGATGCGTCCACCCTGAGGCAAGGACGATTGCAGTACTGAGCAGACAGTATGTGACATGACAGAGTTCCACACAAACCCAACTGGACGCACACTGACTACCCAGGCAAATGGTTTGTGTGTGTACATGCGGTCACAGTGGTGGTGATCAAGCAGTAAATGACAAACACGTACATATGTGTGCATATGTTGCATGTGGGCATGTAGAATATAAACAGAAAGACAAAGCACCGAGGCAGTGCAGTGAAAGTCTTGTTTCTTGTGTGTGCACTGTGTCCCCTGACAGTCCTTCTCCCTCAGGCCCATACTAGTTGAGGTCAGTGATGT